>OW240915.1:253761965-254137764 GCA_933207985.1 Pelobates cultripes | reverse complement strand
CGCCTTATGAGCATTTCATTCTGCGCAATCTCGTGAGTGCATTCATGTATAGCGCATGATTGATTGTGTTAATTGTACTTCACTATATATATTTGGTATGTTCTTTTTAGATTTGTTTCAGCCGTATACCACATATTTGTTTTTGGTTGTCTATATATTGTGAAGGTCGTTTTCTTTGGGTAGCGATCTTGGGAGGCTGTACTTTAACTTTAAGCTAAGTATTTTTATACTTGATATTCCACTACATTTACTTAACACTGTGGTGTATATATTGTTTTTTTTGTTGTCTAATTATTAAATGTCCCATGTCTAGGAACTAAACCAATAATTGACAGTTAATGCTAGCCCTATACCAACCCCACACAACCCTACTCTTAAACCTATGCTTACCATAAATATAACTATACACAGTTCCTAACTTTACCCCTAAATCTAAAGCTTCATAATCCATAATTCTAAAACAGAGTTAACCATATGTCAGTATTAACCCTTACCTTTAACTTAAACCCTAACCTAACACTAACTTTAACCTTAATTCTTAACGTAACCCTAACTCAGAGGATTCCCTCTGCTGATGTCAGTATTGACACCAGCAGATGGATTTCCCAGCTCACTTAATACAAAGTACTGTACTCTGAGCATTCTATACTGTGAGATTGTTACATGTAAGGGAGATATCCCCCTTGTGCTGCAGCTCCTGTATGAATTACTAGAATTACTGGTATCTTTACAACTACTTTAATACATGCATAAAAAATGTGACATAAATGTGACCTGCTTTCACTTCCTCCTAGGATTGCTGATACTACAGGGGCCCAGTCACTCTGTTAAAGGGCCATTACGCCCAACCAGGCCTCTGTTCAGTAATAGCAGTCATGTGGCCCTAAATGCATAGGTCACCCAATGAGCCCCCTGAGCATGTGGGCCCCCAGTGCCTCCCCACTAGCTTTGTCAACATATGCAGGCTGAAGCCCCTTATTTTGAAGCTTCCTAGCAATGTGCCCTTGCACTAGACTGGGCAATAGACAGATGTAGCACACCCACCGCAGGTCTTCCCATCTAACAAAAGCTTGAGTAAATCATTGTTGCTGCTGTCTCAACCTATAATACCTTACAAAGATACTATTGCTGATACAACACTTTTGTAAGCGATATTACATTGTGGACCCTATACATCCCATTGTTATTGTTCATGGAAAGTAAAAATCCAAGGTACAGAATATTTTAGATTCATTGTATTATTATTATTACGTATTAGTGTGTCTATGAATATGTGTATTTATTTATGATAATACATAACATTTATTTCATTTTTATTTATGATCTATATGTACTTTTGTTTATCTTCAGTTATTGTTACGTGTTCATTTGTTTCCCTTGCACATAACTGAGGACCTTATAAGAGGACCTTTGCAAAAAGCCTCTTGCACTAAAAGCATTATTTTAAAAAGCAGTGCTGTAACGGCACCCTCAGCATAAAAGGGTTAAACCGCCGTTTAGTAGATCTTCCCTTCCAGAAACACAGGCACAGCTACTGCAGAACACCAATCCGCCGAACAGAAAACCATACGAATGCTGTAAACAGCCGAATAGGAAAAACCATACTAATAGGTTTACACTCCTAGCAGTCAAACTGGCAAGTTATCATGTACATATGGTTGAGGTGATAAAATATGCAGAACTGCTCACCTGATTCAGAGCCTGTGACTCTGGCTCTGAGTGTAATAGTGTTGGTACCACTGGGGGGGTACCAGACCCTATGGATAAGATCAGGAACACAACTTACGTCCAGGTACAAGGTATAAAAATAAAATTTATTCTATACAATAAAACAAAAGTATAAATAAGAAATTAAAATCCTTCTGGACGTCCGAGACGTGTTTTGCCGGTAGGCTTCATCAATCGGTGTGTGTTCCTGTGCTTCTGTTCTTCTTTTATATCTAAAATCTACCCCCCAATGGTACCAACACTATTACACTCAGAGCCAGAGTCACAGGCTCTGAATCAGGTGAGCAGTTCTGCATATTTTATCACCTCAACCATATGTACATGATAACTTGCCAGTTCTGCATATTTTATCACCTCAACCATATGTACATGATAACTTGCCAGTTCTGCATATTTTATCACCTCAACCATATGTACATGATAACTTGCCAGTTCTGCATATTTTATCACCTCAACCATATGTACATGATAACTTGCCAGTTCTGCATATTTTATCACCTCAACCACTATTCACCTGCATATTATACTATGTTTGGCTTCTTTTATTCCTAAAGGGTCCAGAAGTGCTTTCATCCATTGTTTGGTTTGTGTTACCTGTTAAAAACACACCTGAGCAAGTGATCTGAGCCTGTCCTGTTTAGGCTCAGTACCAAGTGAGTGGTTCTATACATCTCCATATTTATTATATCACTACCTCACAGTACTTTGCTATTGTAGTTCTATCTTATATCCCTATCTCCAGGTTCCAATAAATTCAAAAAGGAGAGGGGGGAGGTGAGTTATTTACAAGCACCTCCTTAGTGCTCCACCTTTGACTGGGGATGGTTTTTTATCACACAGTCTACTGCTATATCCTGTATTTTTGTGTCAATTAGTGAGAGAATTGCACATTGGTGGTAGCAGCTCACATACTATTTTTATATATATCCTTCTAAGCGCCAGAAAACACAATATCACCTCTATCCCACTTATATAGTATATATTTAGTATAAATATTTGTGAACAGTTTACATTATGCTACAATGAAAATATAACTACATGGCATTCAAATCTCAGTGTAGGGAAACTATGTCATGTCCCTTGATTTTTGATTTTTTAGTTCCAAATATGAATTTTTCTTTATCCCCAAAGATATGTGCATTTTAAGAAAATTATATGCTTTGGGATAATATGTAATATTCAATGTAAGCTGCACACATTCAATGTGAAAGTAACGGTAATGGTATAAACTATGTATCTGCAAGACAAATTGAGATTGAACTATGACGAAAAAGAAATTAGCAGTGTCTGAAGACAGAAAACTTACAAGAGTGCTCACATTTGTAAAGGTTAATATGCTATTTTCCATATATATTCAGTTATATCTCCAGGGAGAAAACTGAATAATTGTGCTAGTGTATGAATCAATAGTAACACCTTATCTGGAATATGCAATGCAGTTAATGTCATTTGCATAAAACAATGACTTTGTTATAGCAAAAATGTATCACTAAATGTCAGCAAACAAACCGAATAGATCTTTAGAGATATAGCTACTTAAATCTCATGAGTTAACATCTAGCACCTCTGAACAAGACAATATAATAGTAATGTCCAACACTGTAAGTAGATATCTTCCTTGCCTAACGTATTACAGGGACACCATAGGCACCCCGTATTTCCAGATTGGGATAACATTTTGGTCCAGGCATTTAAAGGCATATTAGCCCTTTTGGAGGGGGTGGGGGCAGAGGGGAGGAGTGTTGTGTCATCACCAATGCAACATGCATGCATCCCCAATATGAGCATGTCTCAGGGCAACATATGTTTAGAGCCCTGTTGCATTGGAGAAAGGATAGCACAGCACAAGCCAATATTATTGCACCCTGTTGCCCCATGTCCCCCTCACACACAATCAGCAGCCCATATACCACTACCTACCCTGCACACTCAGTTCTCCCTCACACATCCTGATGCCCCATGTCTCCTCACACACTCCGCTGCCCCATGCCCCCCCTCACACACTCTGCAGCCCCATTTCCCCTTAAAACACCCTGCTGCCCCATGCCCCCCTCACACACTCTGCTGCCCCACACCCTCCTCACACACACACACACAGACACACACGCAGCCCCATGTACCTTCACAACCTGCTGCTTCATGTCCCATCACATCCCCTGCTACCCTATGACATGGGCCTGCAAGTTGTTTGCTGTGGACATGGGGCTGCAGGGTGTGAGCGTGATATAACGGAGCAGAGTGTGTGAGGAGTACATGGGGCAGCAGGGTGTGTGAGGAAGATAGTGGCTGCAGAGTGTGTGAGGGGGACATGATGAGGCATCAGAGTCTGTGAGGGGGACATGGGGCAGCAGAGTGTGAGAGAGGACATTGGGCAGAACGGTGTGTGAGGGACACATGGGCCTGCAGAGTTGGTGGAGGTACATGGGCTAATAAGTGTGCATGAGGGGAATAAGGACAACAGGGTGTATGGGGGGCATGGAGAACATGCAGGGGATGTGATGGGACATGGTGCAGCAGGGTGTAACATGGGGCAACAGGGGCAACATAGGGCAACAGGGAGGACATACGGCAGCAGGTTGTGAAGGTACATTGGGATGCATAGTGTTTGTGAGGAGGGCATGGGGCAGCAGAGTGTGTTAGCATGGGGCATCAGTGTCAGGATTACTGTTTGATCCAGCACGTAGAACTGTACAGCACGGATGACAAATAAGTAACGTATTACCGGTCCTTAGAATGGCCGGATTTAACGTACAAAGAATAGTCAAAAATACTAGCCAAGGTCAGGGAACACAGAAAGGGACACAGCCATGAGGAAAGCCAGGAGTCAGGATACCAGAATATAGAGAAGTCAATAAACAAAGCCAAAGTCAAAAACCAGGTAGAAAACTATAAACAGGAACGCGCTCTCAGACAACCACAAGGGAAACCACGACAGGGCACTGAGCAGGCTGAGAACTGGGCCTAAATACCCTCCTTTAGTTCTGATAGGCTGTAACCGGCCTTTGACCCCAAAGTCAGTTACCAGGTTTCATTTGCATAATTGCTGCTCAGCATTAACCCTTCTGTGGATTAGGTTGCTGCTCGGCACAACTTTTCCTGTGTGGACAGTAAATGTCATTAACCACATTTCTATAAGCGGATGAATATGTGACATTACCCCCCACCTGAAGAA
Source organism: Pelobates cultripes (assembly GCA_933207985.1). Classification (NCBI taxonomy): domain Eukaryota; kingdom Metazoa; phylum Chordata; class Amphibia; order Anura; family Pelobatidae; genus Pelobates; species Pelobates cultripes. Next base: position 254,132,864 of record OW240915.1, on the reverse strand, counting down.
CGCCCACCGGGTGGACAGGACCAGGCTTGAGAGGAAATTTAGCGTGAAAAGCGCGGATCTTACGGCCCGCATGCAGGTCAGGAGCCGAAACCAAAGAACGATCAGCAGGACCGTAACCTTTCCAAACAACCAAGTACTGTAAAGTGCCCCGAGAAAACCTAGAATCCACGATAGAAGATACCTCATACTCTCCAAGACACTGGATTGATCCTACGAAGCACTCTATAGGGACCAAGGAATCTGGGGGCAAACTTCATGCTAGGGACCTTAAGCTTGATGTTGCGAGATGACAACCAAACCCGGTCTCCCACTTGGTACACCGGGTTGGCACTCCTACGCTTATCAGCAAAATGTTTGAAGCATTCAGCAGCAGCCCCTAGAGCAGTTTGAACCTTAACCCAGGTATCCTGAATGGAGGCCAGACGCTCATCCAGAGCAGGAATGGCAGTATCAGAAAATACTGCAGGGAGAACTGTAGGATGCCTACCATTATTGACAAAAAATGGACTGTGCTCAGAGGAGTCATGAACAGCATTGTTTCTAGCGAACTCGGCCCACGGGAGTAGTTCGGACCAATTGTCTTGTGTGCTATTAATAAAACAACGCAAATAAACTTCTAATGACTGGTTAGCCCTCTCAGCTGTACCATTGGTCTGTGGATGGTAGGAGGAGGTGAAGGAGAGATCAATCCCCAATTGTTTACTGAACGCCCTCCAGAACCTGGACACAAACTGAGAGCCCCTATCAGACACAATATTGTGGGGGATGCCATGCAAACGGACAATTTCACGCATGAAAATTAGGACCAAATCTTGCGAAGATGGCAACTTCTTGAGAGGAATGAAGTGAGCCATCTTAGAAAATCGGTCTACAACCATGAGAATAGTAGTGAACGCAGCAGAGCTAGGAAGCTCAACAATAAAGTCCATGGATAAGTGGGACCATGGAATCTCAGGAACAGGAAGAGGCTGCAACAGGCCACAAGGAAGTGCATGAGTCACCTTAGAAACTGCACACACAGAACATGCTTGCACATACTCCTTTACATCTTTCCTGAGTGAATCCCACCAAAATGATCTAGTGATCGCGGCAGTGGACTTATTGATGCCTGGGTGTCCAGCAGTTATATTGTCATGGAACACTTTCATGATATTAACCCTTTCACATAGGGGAACTAACAGTTTATCACACGGTTTACCACTGGGCGCCTGAGGCTGGGCCTCCAGTATGGTGCCAAGCAGTGGAGAAGACAGTGAGAGGACAGTAGTAGCAATAATACACTCTGGTGGAATAATAGGAGATGTCACCTGTTCCGGAGCTGACTCATTATCAAATTGCCTGGACAAGGCATCAGCCTTGGTATTTTAGAACCAGGTCTATAAGTAATGAGAAAGTTAAAACGTGAAAGGAATAGTGACCATCTAGCCTGTCTGGAAGACAAACGTTTGGCATCCCCTATATATGCCAGATTTTGGTGGTCGGTTATGATCAACAGGGGGTCCTTGGAACCCTCCAAAAGATGTCGCCACTCCTTGAGGGCAAGAATAATGGCCAACAGTTCTCTATTGCCAATATCATAGTTGCGCTCAGCAGGAGACATCTTTCTGGAGAAGTAGCCACAAGGATGCAATGGTGCTCCCTGGCTTTCTCTCTGAGAGAGAACAGCCCCTACCCCTGTTTTGGATGCATCAACCTCCAATATAAAAGGTTTACTGGTGTCAGGATGTTTTAGTATGTCCGCAGAGGCAAATCTTTGTTTAAGAGTCTCAAAAGCATTCACAGCCTCTTTGGACCATACCGTGCTACTAACCCCTTTGTGAGTCATATTTGTGATTGGGGCTATTACAGAAGAAAATCCCTTGATGAATCTTCTGTAATAGTTGGCAAAACCAATAAACATTTGAATGGCTTTTAAACCAGAGGGTAATGGCCAGTGTAGTACAGCCTCTAGTTTTTTAGGATCCATTTGAAATCCCGATGCAGAGATGTTGTAACCCAAAAAGTGGACTTCAGGCTGGTCAAATATGCACTTTTCTAATTTACAATAAAGTTTATTTTTCAACAACGTCTGCAGAACCTGTTTCACATGGGAGTGGTGAGTTTGAAGATCAGAGGAATACACCAAAATATCGTCCAAATAAACTAAGACAAATGAGTAAATGAATTCCCTGAGTACATCATTTATAAAGTCTTGGAATACGGCCGGGGCGTTGCATAACCCAAATGGCATTACCAGATATTCATAGTGTCCACTACGGTATTAAATGCCGTCTTCCACTCATGATTCTCTTTAATTCTAACCAAATTGTAAGCGCTCCTAAGGTCAAGCTTAGTAAATACTTTAGCTCCCTGAAGTCTATGAACAATTCGGAAATGAGTGGGATAGGGTATGCATTTTTTACAGTGATTTTATTAAGTGCCCTGTAGTCTATGCAAGGGCGTAACTCACCACCCTTTTTCTCAACAAAAAAGAATCCTGCACCAGCTGGTGAGGATGACTTTCTTATGTGCCCTTTGCTCAAGGATTCTTTGATGTATTCCTCCATTATTTTACTCTCCTGGGGAGATAAGGCATAAACTGCCCCCTTAGGTGGCATAGCGCCTGGAAACAGGTTAATGGCACAGTCATATGCTCTGTGGGGAGGCAATACATCGGATTGAGCCTTGTTAAACACCTCCTGAAGTTCTCGGTATTGTATGGGAACTCCAGGAGTTTGGGGAGTGGTAGTGGGAAGGTCAATAGTATCCAATCTCTTTAGTACTGGTTTTATACATCTCCCCATACACTCTTTACCCCATTCTAATATCTCCCCATTAGCCCAGTCAATATAGGGATTGTGCTTACTCAGCCACGGAAACCCTAATATGATAGGACATGATGGAGAAGTAATAACCTGAAACGTCATCTCCTCCCTATGGGAGGCCCCAATGGAGATCGTAATAGGGACAGTTTCGTGGGTTATAAGCGGTTGTGTGAGTGGTCTACCATCAATAGCCTCTACAGCTAGCGGCGTAGGTCTCTCCCTGACCGGTATCTCATTACCCCTAATAAACTGGACATCAATAAAATTTCCAGCAGCACCTGAGTCCATTAGGGCACTGCAAGAAAACTTCTTGTTATCAAGGGAAATAGATACCTCAAGGAGGAATCTACTTTTGTTTTTGTTAGAGGACAACTCCATCACACCTAAAATCTGTCCCCTTAAGGTTCTTAGGTGCAGAAGTTTTCCGGACGCACTGGACAATTAGTTATCATATGTCCCTTTCTACCGCAATATAGGCATAACCCCTCCCTTCTCCTATACTGTTTTTCGGCCTCTGACAGTCTAGTGACCCCCAACTGCATAGGTTCGGGTTCGGACTGTACAGGGAGGTTAGACAAAACAGGTTTAGAGAATTGAGGTGCTAGGGACATAGCCGTACGTCTGGTCTTGCTTCTGGTGACTTCTCTGAGTCTTAACCTATTATCAATATGCATGACAAACGTAATAAATTCGTTAAGACTCTTAGGTAATTCTTTAGCGGCTATCTCATCTAGTATAGTCTCTGAGAGACCCTTTTTGAATGCTGAGATTAACCCATTGTTAGTCCAGTCTACCTCGGAAGCTAAGGTACGGAATTCAATAGCATAATCCGAGATAGACCGGTTACCTTGTCTGATGTGCATTAGGGCAGTGGAGGCGTCATCCTCTCTACCCAATGGCTCAAATGTGAGCTTGAATTCAGCAAGGAATTCCTGGTAATTATTAGCTATGCTCCGATTACTCTCCCACAACGGATTAGCCCAGGCAAGGGCCTTGCCCTTTAATTGATTCATTAGATAACCAATTCTTGCTCTGTCCGTGGGGAATGACCCTGGTGAGGCCTCAAAATGGTACTCCACCTGATTAAGAAAACCCCTGCATTCCTGGATATTGCCATCAAACTGTAGGGATGGTGATAAGGATATGCTAGGAGTCCTATTAACAGTGGGTGAAGGTACACAGGGTAGAGGTGCTATAGGAGGAGACGCTGCAGGCTGCAGATGCTCCGTTCTAGCGAGAAGCGTACTTAAAGCCTGAGTGAATTGATCCATGCGGTGATCATTCTCCTCTAATTTCCACTCGCAAGCAGCTATGTGCTGACACAGTTCTACAGGATCTATGGCCATGTCGTAATGTCAGGATTACTGTTTTATCCAGCACATAGAACTGTACAGCACGGATGACAAATAAGTAACGTATTACCGGTCCTTAGGATGGCCGGATTTAACGTACAAAGAATAGTCAAAAATACTAGCCGAGGTCAGGGAACACAGAAAGGGACACAGTGATGATGAAAGCCAGGAGTCAGGATACCAGAATATAGAGAAGCCAATAAACAAAGCCAAAGTCAAAAACCAGGTAGAACACTCTCACGCTCTCGGACAACCACAAGGGAAACCACGACAGGGCACTGAGCAGGCTGAGAACTGGGCCTAAATACCCCTCCTTTAGTTCTGATAGGCTGTAACCAGCCTTTGACCCCAAAGTCAGTTACCAGGTTTCATTTGCATAATTGCTGCTCAGCATTAACCCTTCTGTGGATTAGGTTGCTGCTCGGCACAACTTTTCCTGTGTTGACAGTAAATGTCATTAACCACTTTTCTATAAGCGGATGAATACATGACACCAGGTTTCATTTGCACAATTACTGCTCAGCATTAACCCTTCTGTGGATTAGGTTGCTGCTCGGCACAACTTTTCCTGTGTGGACAGTAAATGTCATTAACCACATTTCTATAAGCAGATGAATACGTGACAGCGGGAGAGATAGGATAGAGAGGAGGGGAGCATGGACAGGGAGAGTCTCTGACTCCCAACAGCATCAACCAGCAGACTCAACCCGGGGAAAACAACCTCCTGCAATCAAAAGGTAGGAAACAGGAGGGAGGCTAAAAAAATTATGACATTTTGCATGTATTTCTGTGTGTCTGTATCTGTGTCTGTATGTGTATCTGTATGTCTGTGTATCTATCGGTGTGTCTGCATGTGCCCCTCTGTATCTGAATGTGTATTACTGTCTGTATCTCTGTGTCTGTGTATATTCAATGTTTGTGGGGGTGTTCTTGTATCTGCATGTGTGTCAGTGTGTGTATCCGTGCATCTGCATGTCTGTACCTGTGTATGTGTGTATCTGTATGTGTTAGTGTTTGTATCTGCATGTGTGTCATTGTGTGCATCACATGTCTGTGTATCTATGTGTGTTAGTGTGTGAGTGTCTTTGTATCTGTGTGTCAGTGTATCTGTGCATCTGCATGTGTGTCAATGTCTGTGTAAGTGTATCTGCACGTCTGTCCTTGTGTATGTATCTGTATGTGTGTCAGTGCTTGTATCGGTGTATACGCATGTGTATCTAGATCTGGATGTGTGCTAGTATGTATCTGCATGTGTCTGTGTGTGCATGTGTATAAGTGAGTGTGGCAGTGCATAAATACACCCCTGCATTCAAAGGCAAACACTACACAAAGGTAAACCACTGCTTTCAAATGACAGCAGTACAAAAAAACACACAATACACCCCTAAATTCACACACATAATCCATACAAAAACACACTTACATTCAAACACACAAACACTGCTCTGTGCTAAGTACAACCGTGCAAGGATGGGCATATAATAGATCCCTATTTGGCAAAGCATTGTTGGAATTGTACAACAGTTGTGGATCTACATTTTTACAATCCTTGTGAAAGGGGGAAAGGTGGGTAAAAAATTATTGCACCAGGTTCTCTCAACTTTAGTTCCGCCATTGTCCTAGTCTAAAACAAACTAGAGTTATGCCCACAAATGCAGACACATGTCAAACATGGTTCACTTTCCAACAATTCAAATGTCTAAATGATGATAATTTTTAGTCAGATTTTGTTCTAGTAACTTATCCAACTCCTTATCTAATCATGTGCTTGCAATATGTGATACTGAATGTCTTGACTATTTCAGCATTAACTATTGTAAGGTGATCAAATGCCATTCCCAGTTGCAGGCAGATGAAAAGAATTGCCAATGTCTATATTTACCAAAGAAAACATAACGAAAGCCAAAGATCAATGTGACGCACTGTACTCCATGTGAGAAAACAAATGACAGACGTTCTTCTGGGAAGTGACAGAATCCCTGATGTCACAGATCATGAGCGCTGACTGGAGAGTTGCCCACACCCATGGCCAATATAGCAGGCTGGGATTAAGTGAATGAGCAATGAAATGGACACTATGTATCTAACATGTCAAACTCATTTACTCAAGATTTATGCACAAAACTGTGAGTGCCTGCCGTTCCAAAGAAGAATCAGAGCTAAGAAGGAATGCAACATGTTTGATATGCCTGCTCTTCTTAGTTCTTAAAGAGAATTAACTAAATTTCCATGCACATAAATAAATAAAAGCTTTTGGAAACACTGCAGTTCACATGCAAGTCTAAAATGTCTCCATAAAATTGTGTCCACTTTCTTCAGATAGTAATCCACCACAGGACTCAGACCCCAGGGGGAAATATATTCCCCATTCCACATTTATCCTTGTGTTCTTCTTTTTTATGAGCTTTTACAGTTTGATACATTAAGATTTCTTTCACTTTCAAGTAAGAATCAGTGTAGCATTATAACTTGCAATCATGTGTCATAGGGCAGTAAAGACACTAAAATAGCTTTACAGAATTCAGATTTTTTTTTAAGATGCATTAAGTTTATTTATTTTACTTCAAAATTTAATGCAAATATGTAGAAAATCTGTAATGTACAAATATACATAAGCAAATGCAATGCAGATTCACCTGCCATCTGTATAGCGCTCCATGAAAAAAAAATGAATGGTGTTACCAAAGTATATACCAAAGTATAGTGTAGTGTGGAACCACCTCCATCCAGCAGTAGAGAAATGTGGCCGTTTTTCCAAACACACTTTTCTTAGAGGATCCAATAAGCTCCTTGACAGACTGCAAATCCTACATGCAGGGCACTCACTCACCAAAATAAGGCTTGTGAGTAGATTTCCAATGTATTAAGTTTAGGGAGAGTACCATAATAATCATCGACAGGCAACAGAGTGCCAAAAGCTGTTTGTGGAGCAGCCAGTCTAAAATGGGAGATGAACTTTAGGTGCTAGATCAACAACCCAAGCATCCATTATCTAGTGGAATAGCCCCTTAATTAACAGGTTTTGGAAAATGAGTCACAAGTTATAATAAGATGTTATTATACCTTGTGAATCATTTTCCAAAACCTGTTAATTAAGGGGCTATTCCACTAGATATGGAGGTACAGAGGCTCTCAACACCTCAAACATGTGGGGTCAACCCCAGGGTAACACAGTGCTATTTTTGTTGACACCCAGTATCAAAATATAAGCCAATTATATAGCAGTTCCCGATGTTTAGATGCTATGTAGCAGTGAAGCAAAATACAGAATCTTCTTCCACTCTGGATCATGACATATTCTGCCCATGGATGTAAATGATAGCACCCAATCCAAAGTCACAGCTATGAGAAGTTCATAGAGATTTGTAATGCAATGCGCAATTACTGAATCAATATTCGCCACGTGTTTGAATGGAGTTAATGAGTCTGATCATGCTTACACAGTCTAGTTTGTAAGAAATGTTGGGCATGACAGAGGTTCCCTAGGCAGCAGAAGATCCTGATTAAAAATGAGATTACTCCACACCACATTTAAAATATATAGTGTTTTAGAATCCATCAATTTTCGGGTCATTGTTGGAAGAACACCCACTGTAAGCTCTAGATCGTCAAAGTACCAACATAGGAAATGGGTGAGTGGAGAGTTTATTTATAGCACTGCTCCAAAACCGCAAGGAGAGATTAATGCCAAAAAGTAAAGATGTCAAGCTTTTCTTCAATGTCAATGTATAAGTAATGGGTAGGAGCAATCATGAAATCTAGGGTGCTGTGAGCAGCAGAATACCTACAGATATCTGTAAGTGCAAGGCCACCATCTACTTTTGTGAGAGTAAGCACATTATATTGCAATCCAGGAGGTTTGTTGTGCCTATCAATAGACCTTATCTGATAAATTCCTCTAACACTTGCTAGGATTGAACTTTTAAGGAGGTGTGATCATTTAAAATAAGTCACCGGCCCACACTGATGTGGGGGCTTGGGAGGAGGAACCACCGTATCCATGACTTGAGGGACTCAATCTCAGAATTGAGGAATGGTTCAAATGAAAGGATGAAAAACAACAGGGAATCCCTGACTGGTGCCATTCTGAATGTCAAAAGAATCTAAAGGGCCCACGCTGACCTTCATCCTTGCAGAATGAGATGTATACAATGCTTGGATCCACGGTGGGATCCTTTCTTGCACCCACAGTATGCAGAATGTGTCAAAATACTTTTTGGCATGCGTTGAGAGGAGGACCAGACACTCATTTGACATCAAAGATTAATTGTAAGACCAATATTGTAGTGCCTTGTGCCTCTCTTACTGGAACGAAACCAACTTGCTCTTGAGCAATCAAAGAGGGAACAATCTTCCAGCCAGAGCATTATAAAATAATTTCATGTCAGAATTAACAAGGGAAATTGGCTAGTAACCTGAACAGTCCAAGGGTTCCATGATCTCTTTACGAAGAACCGTAATGCTGGCCATGAGTTAATGTGGGTGGAAGGTAGTGCCAACTCTGATGGAATTTAAGGCATTTAAAATGCAGGAAATTGAACCTCTTTCAAGGACTATCAGTATGCCACAAGTTGGCTGTCAGGGCTAGGATTATTACACTTTTTGGTAGATTTCAGTGAGGATGAGATTTCCTCTAATGACACATATTAATGAAATAGATAAAAGGTATAAAGTCCTTACTGCTAGCCCTGATGTGGAAGTTAAGGCAATGCCAGCCTGACAGGGTTCACCAAATAGGAGAGGGATGAGTCCAAATGTCCCCAGCAAGTTTTCTCGCAATTGCGCGGCCGCAGCGCTGACCGGGCCCCTGAAGACACAGGGCCCATCGGGTGGCCCTAGGTGCGTGAGCCACCCGATGGGCCCCAACAGCGTGCGGCAGTTTAGCCGCAACACGTGGGGCCCGGGCGGCCGGGCCCGTGACAACCATCATGGTTGTCACTCCCTGATGGTGGCCCTGGTACTCTGCAGATGTGGCAGAAAGCAAGTTATAAGAGCTTCCAAACCACACACAGAAGAGAAAATAGCACAGTCAGTAAAAAAAAGAGGACAAAAGATTTAGATACATAAATGAGAAAAGGAAAGTAAAACAAGGATTAGCTAGATTAAAAACAAAAGAAGGGGGGGGGCACGGCCTGACCGCAGAGCTGAGAGGACACTTGCCTCAGCAGCTCAGGCTAAAGGGAAAAGATAAGGCGATAATAAGCAGAGAAAACGATGACAAAACGGCAAACAAAGGTAACCCAGTGCAAGGGGATACCAGAAAGCACACGCAGATACCCGTCAAGCACACGAAGAGACACGCACCCGACACCCTGGAAAGGCCTACTAGTGTGGCAAACGCGGGAGAGAAGGCCGCTCTCCTGCCGCCAGAAACAACTGTTAACCTGACCTGGCGCCCTCGTTCCCCTCCTATAAGACCCCGGGAACCGGTGACACCGCCCAGCAGCACTATACAGGGCCTGACACGGGAGGCAACTGGAAAGGGCCGCCCTGAAAGTTGCAACATGGAGGCCCGCTAAGAGCAGACACAGCCCGGGAACAATCATCTAAATCACGGGGATATCTGAAAGCAACCAACAAAAGCCACACAGCCTACAAGCAATAACCCAACAAAGGCCCTGGAGAGGCACAGCCCATCGCGACCGACTGAGAAAACTGGGAAGCACACAGCCAAACAGGGCAACAGCACCTGAGCATTCACAGCACCACATGCATCTGCGGCTCGATGGCAGAGTTTTAAGATCACTTTGCGCACCTACACCCACAAGACCTCAAACACTAGATGACTACACAAGCCACCAAGGGGATCAGTGGGGAACACCAGTACCACAACCACTATTACACCACGACAAGCAACTAAACACCAATGCAAGATCCCACACACCCATCAACCTTATCCCAGTCAGCATACATAACCACAAACACTCATACTGAAATACCGAACCGCTGACGCCCTGATAACTACTGGCATATCTTGTGTTTTTTTTATCTACCAGACACTCTAGCCAGACACTCACAACCTCTCGATTGAACCTACTACTGATATTATGCTAATGTTATTATACTTAAAAATATAGCGATTTTTGATAATGCTCCTACTTCTATGCTTGAAAAGATGCTCTAGGACTGCTATGGGGGTGTCCCGAGTTTGTATGTTACTATGTTCCTTGTAAATCAGGAATTGGATGAAAGGGCACGAAACTGCATATGTGGACTCCTTTGTTCAGTATAATTTTTGTTTACTCATGATCAAGCCAGTTCTTTTTATTTATTTTTTCATTCATCTAGCGTAACTTGTATAATACTAATAGCTTGGACAAGACCTATTATATTAATTGCATAACCATGTGAGTCGGACACTAGGATAAGTGTGCTCAGCCCAGTTCCATAAAGCGATGTCTTAGTTTGACCGTTATTCTCACTGTGTCTGCTAAATGAAGCCTACCTGTGAGCCAAGCTAATGTTTTACTTTGTTTTTATGAAGCTTCAGATATAACCCTATCTACTTTAAAAAAAAAAAAAAAAAAAAAGTGACAGGCTTTTCTTTAATGCCATGTGATTAAGTGTGAATATAAAACTGATTGCACCAGCTGTTGTGGCAGTGCCAATCCACATATATAATCTCTGCACAAATAAAATAAAGAATTTAAAAAAAAAAAAAAAAGAAGGAAGGTATGTAGAAGAGGATAAAGGTCTAGCTGACTGCCTCAACGAATATGTTTGTTCAGTATTTACAGATGAAAATAAAGGAAAGGGGCCTCAGTTAGGAAAAAGGACAAATTAGTAATTTGTTACATGTGAGTTTACAGAGGATGAGGTTCTATTTCAACTGAAAAGGTAAAGTCAAATATGACAATCTGGCATGATGGTATGCACTCAAAGTTATTAAAAGAGCTTAGTGGTGTACTAGCAAAACCATATTTAACCAATCATTAACAGGAGTAGTCCCAGAAGACTGGATTGGAAGTTAGCGAATGTTGTGCCCATTCACAAGAAAGGTAGTAGGGAGGAGTCGGGCAACTATAAGCCAGTAAGCCTTACTTCAGTATTGGGGAAAATAATAGAAACCATTTAAAAGGATAGGATTGTTGAACATCCAAAATCACATGGATTTCAAGATCAGAGACAACATGGGTTTACTTCAGGGAGATCATGCCAAACTAATCTTATTGATTTTTTTTGATTGGGTAACTAAAATAATAGATCAGGGTGGTGCAATAGACATTGCTTACCTAGATTTCAGTAAGGCTTTTGACACATAGAAGGCTTATCAATAAACTGCAATCTTTACGTTTGGATTCCAATATTGTTGAATGGGTAAGGCAGTAGCTGAGTGACAGACAACAGAGGGTTGTAGTCAATGGATTATATTGGAAGCATGGTCTTGTCACCACTGGGGTACCTCATGGATCTGCACTTGGACCCATTCTCTTTAATATTTTATTAGTGATTTTGTAGAAGGACTTGAAGGTAAGGTGTGCATTTTTGCTGATGATACTAAGATATGTGACAGGGTTGATGTTCCAGGAGGGATAAGCCAAATTGGCAAATGATTTAGGTAAACTTTTAGGTAAACGTGAAAATTGGTCAGAGTTGTGGCAGCTGACATTTAATGTTGATAAGTGGCAACTTGGACGTAAAAACCCAAGGGCAGAGTACAGAATATTTGATCGAGTCCTAACCTCAACATCTGAGGGAAGGGATTTAGGGGTGATTATTACGGATACCTTAAAGGTAGGCAGACAATGTAATAGAGCAGCAGGAAATGCTTACAGAATGCTTGGTTGTATAAGGAGAGGTATTAGCAGTAGAAAGAGGGAAGTGCTCATACCATTGTACAGAACACTGGTGAGACCTCACTTGGAGTATTGTACGCAGTACTGGAGACTGTATCTCCAGAAGGATATTGATACTAGACGAGACAGGACGGATATGATAGAAACTTTTATATACATAAAGGGAATCAACGAAGTAAAGAAGGAGACTATATTTAAAAGAAGAAAACCTACCACAACAAGAGGACATAGTCTTACATTAGAGGGACAAAGGTTTAAAAATAATATCAGGAAGTATTACTTTACTCTGAGGGTATTGAATGCATGGAATAGCCTTCCAGCTGAACTGGTAGAGGTTAACACAGTGAAGGAGTTTAAGCATGCGTGGGATAGGCATAAGGCTATCCTAGCTATAAGATAAGGCCAGGGACTAATGAAAGTATTTAGAAAATTGGCAGTCACATCCTATTTTTCATTCTATGGTATGGCGGCCATCTTAATTCCACCTTGTGGTTTTAGAGCCGGCAGGTACGACATAAAAGTGAATGTCCTCAGCGGGGACTGTGAATTCCACTACAGGCCCAGAGACAAGGTTAAGGGGCTGCAGAAGAGATGCTAGGAGCCACACGACCCTAGGGGTAGATCAGTTGTCTCTCCCAGCCGACGGATCACCAGACTCTTTAGGCAACAGGGTTGGATGGTAGAGTTGCTTGCAAGAGCTGTGTTTTTCAGGATCAGTAATGTACCTGTTGGTAGAGCAATATTCTGCCATGTGCTTTGAGCTGCATTTAAGAAGTTTAGACAAGATTAACGGGAGCTAATAGAAAACACATACAGCCTTCTTGGGAGTCAGTCCCCATGCAGTTTTTAATGTGCTTTGTGAAGGTCAACTTTATGAAGGTATAATGACTTTATATATTTATCTTACTAAATCTTAAAAAATTTTTATTAGTGAGTCATCACTGAATCTCCAGACTCCTAACTCCCATAAATAATGCACATCTCCACTTGGTGTGGCAAGATATTTGCAAATGTATAGAACACTAAAAAGTATGGAAAGTTATTCCTGTTTTATATTAGCATCCACAATATGAAATTTTCAGTTATTTGATCACTGAAATAAAGAAAAAAATAAACATTTGAAAAAAATTCAGTGGTAAGAACTATGAACAGACACAAAGTAAAGTAGTAATTTATGAGACAAAAGATCTTTCTCTTACAATGTAAACTACTTTTAGCAAGCACTTTACCTTTTTATTACAACATTACTTTAGACCAGGGTTTCCCAATTAATTTTTCCCTTGAAACCCTATGACATGGTATAGCAAAACTTTGGAACCCCACCCCACTCCCCAGAAAAATGTGTAGAGTAGCGCAGCACAAACCTTTCAATGAGAAGAGTGTAATGTTCTCTTTTGCTGGCGAATTCCTTTTATATTTGGTTTAATTGTTGACAAGTGTATGCACATGTCTGCAGTTGCGTCAATTCGATTTCGATACTTTGTTTTTTTTGCAGTGTAAAGTGCGTATCCAGTTTTACATACGTACGTACTGGTGAATGGCAACAGAACTTTGATGGCCCGCTTGGACAATTCTTGGTATTCTTTGCGTAAATCACCACAAAAAGCAATAAAAGAAACTTCAAATTTTTGGCTTAGTTGAATGTCAGAATTTATATAGATCAGATTCTCAAAATCTACATCAAAAAATTGTCTGGCTTGTCTTTTATGAATGGATTTTGAAACCACTCATCATTGTTTTCATTCAAGAATGGAAAATTCTGATTAATAGATGTGATTAAATGGCAAAGATGATCTACAATTTCATTGCGAATTTCAGCTACAAGTTCAATTTCTGATTCTTCAAGAAAATCCTTAAGTGTTGGCAAAAAAATTAAAATTATTTTGCTCAACAGATGAGGTCCAAAACTGCAGCTTACGAGAAAGTAAAAATATTTTATCTCTTGCATTAAAAATATTTGTGTTTTTTCCTTGGAGTGATCAACATACATCATTTAATTTTGTGAATATGTCTGCAAGATATGCTACTTTGGATAACCACAGAGTGCTTGTTAATCGATCAGATAATCCAAATTTATGATCGTGGAAATATGGAAACAACTCGCAATTCAAACATTCTAACAAGGACTTTACCTCGTGATAGCCAACAGACCTCTGAATGCAAAAGCAGAGCAGAGTGGTGACTACCCATATCTTCACATAGAATTTTAAATAGTCGTAACTGTAATGGTCGACTTTTTACAAAATTAATCATCTGGACCGATTCGTCTAGCATAGTTTTAAGTGAGATTGAAATATTTTTAGCTACCAGTAAATGTCTGTGAAGAACACAGTAAGAACTTTATTTTTTGCTACATTTCTTATTTTCAGTTTCACACAGAAGCAAGTCTTCTTCAATCTGTTTGTCAAAATTATATCTAACAAAAACCAACAAAATTGGGGGCGTGGCTTGGACTCCGAGAGTGATGGCATCCTAACTCCGGAGCTCCGCACCAGTGGCTCAGCAACCCGCCCAGCAATCAGCACCCAACGGGAAAAAATACCCCTACACACAACGCCGGTATCGGCAAACCCACAGTGCCACACGCGCAACATATCACAAAGGAAGGCGGCGGCGAAGAAACAGAGAGGCGGCAATCCCTCTGTAGCGGACATGCTGGCAGCCATTAAGCCCGCGCCACGTGGGCACCTCCACTCCTGGCTCATCGGCCACGCCGACATCCTCACTATTTGAGCACACTGAGGAACCCCAGAATGCAATACTGCAGAGGTAAAGGGGTACCTGGCAGGGGAGATAGACAGATCAGCCAGGGAGGTGAAGGCAGAAATCCAGGCCATAGGCATTCGTACAGAGGCCTTAGAGAGCAGGCTAGAAGATGTGGTAGCAGCACATGATAATACAACAACCACAAATGCACTACTCACCAGGGTAGCTGAACTGGAGATGAAGCTGGAAGACAACTCTAATAGAACACGGCGCAACAACATGCGCATAAGAGGCCTACCAGAGGAGGTCGGAGATGGCGACCTTGAGCAGCTAATGGGGCAGATTTTCCGCGCCAGCCTACCACAGATACCAGATCAGCTGTGGCACATCGACAGAATACACAGGGCACTACGAGCTAAGGGATCGCAAAATAGCCCTCCCAGAGATATCATAATCAGGTGGCATTTTTTTTCCATGAAAGAAGTGATTCTCAAGCAAAGCAGGCTCCAGCAATACATGTATAAAGCAACGGCGCTGCAGATCTACCAAGACATCGCTCTAACTACCCTCGCAAGAAGAAGAGAATGGAAACCCATCGCTGACCTCCTCAGAGCCAAAGGCCTGCGCTTCGCATGGGGCTTCCCCTTTAAGATGCTCATCTTTAATGGCCCAAGACCTACAGTGCTGACACCATCCATGGACCCCAGAGGCATCCTCCAAGAACTGGGTATCGAGGTATCAGGAGACCTGGCCTTACCAATGAGGGGGCCCAGGGCGCTAGGCCTGCTCCCCAGGGAACGGCTGGAACACAGAGCAAGACCGACATAGGCAACAAGGACGGCGACCCGCACCAGAGCGGCATGCAAAATGGACAATGTAACACGCAAGTTGATATATATAAAATGCATCACATTGAAGGGGCACTGTGGACATAGTTAAAATTGAAATGTGGTAGGGGACAGAGGGGACATGGGGTCTGACGAAAGGCGGGGAGGGGAGGGAGGGGGAGATTACCCGAATGGAGAAGTGTACGAGTATAGCAACACAATATATATATATATATATATATATATATATAAAAAATAAAAAAAACAGCAACAGGAAAACTCGCTATCTTTAGGGGGGATGTTATAATTAACAACCCTCTTTGGGTTAACAACAAGCCATCCTACATATACTCTGGGAAGTATCTGATTAAAAGGCAAAAGGCATAGACCAGACCAAACCACCGGTCATAGTACTGATTGCAGACAGCTCCCTATCTTTGTAGACGCTCAAGTCGGACATGAACTAGCTGTTTCCCACCAGGCGATGCCTCAGAAACTAGGCAAGGGCTTTAGAGGCAGGATGACAGTGACAGGCGGGGGAGGGCAGGCACCCACACACCTACATCCACCCTCCCCCCCCCACCGGGGAAAGGTTCAAGTGGATACAACTACACAACCAGCACTTCCACATAAAGGGGCACAAAGTGATGGGAGGCATGTAAGCAAAAAAGGGGCCCAGAGAGATGGGGAAGATCAGATACCTAAGACACGGAGGAAAACCGCAGGACAGGCAAAGGGTCATTCACACCCCCTCCCTCAGGACACACCTATACAGATCAGCAGACAGGCTCACAGGAGCCGGTGATCGTCACACCCTATGTCGTAAACACCCACGACAAGTTAGACACAAGTTTAGAGCCTCGCCAGGGTACTCTGGGGCTGAACACCTGCCCCGTTTGAGACACTTCTTGACGCGGCGGGTGACCACCCCCGATCGACCTTGAGAGATAAGACCGGGATATCAGATCCGATAGGTATACGGATCACGGAGGGACATCCTCCACTAAGTTGGGTTAACTGTTTTATGGGTTATGTTACAAAGATATCAATATGTGTTTTCATGACCTGTTTTCTTTCCTTTCCCGCCCTTGCCCACGATTCCGCTGAGACAATTCAGCAACATTCGGCAACCACCCCGGGGGGACCGCCGGGCGGCGCGCAACAAGAAGGCGGACACGCCGTACTATGCACCAACAATGCAAAGATGCCCAAGGTACACCAGCACAGCACCCGCATTGTCACATGGAACTTAAAATTACATCACTCAACGTAAACGGCCTTAATGTGCCAAACAAACGCAGACTCTTACTCCGGGAACTACATAGACAGAAGGCAGACATAGCGTTCATACAGGAAAGACCTCCACCAAGATTCAAATCATAGACCACATATATACGAAAGCATACGCGGCCCGCACGCTCCGTAAAACAAAGGGAGTAGAAATAGTCATCTACAAAC
Source organism: Pelobates cultripes (assembly GCA_933207985.1). Classification (NCBI taxonomy): domain Eukaryota; kingdom Metazoa; phylum Chordata; class Amphibia; order Anura; family Pelobatidae; genus Pelobates; species Pelobates cultripes. The sequence continues at coordinate 254,115,921 of OW240915.1, read as the reverse complement.
GATGCCCACTGGTAATACAGTCCATACACAGAGACACGGATGAACGGTATATGATACTCACGGGAATGATCAACGCCACCACATACCACCTCATAAACGTATATGCCCCTAACATCCCTGACGCCCACTTCTGGACAACCCTGGAAAAGCTCATAAACTCACTGACGGGGGGCATACTGATCCTAGGGGGGACCTGAACGCAGCGCCGTGTCACGCGGTCGACCGCAGTGGCAAACCGGGTCAACCCAGATCACAGGGTAGAGGAGGAAAGGATCGCTTACTAAACAAATTTCTACAAAACACTGGGCTTCTGGACCCCTGGCGGTTGCAACACCCAGGCACACTAGACTATACCCACTATTCAGCAGTACACTCCACTTACTCCCGAATAGACATATTCCTTACGAATCAACAAGGTATGAGATGGGTCAAGTCGTCCGCCATAAATATGATATCCTGGTCAGACCACGCTGACATTGCCCTGACCCTACAAACACCGGGGCCTCTGGCCCCCTGGAGGTGGAGGCTTAACAACTCCCTCCTTAGAGACCAAGAAACCCTAGAGCTACTTAAGACACAAGTAAACAAGTACTTTGAATTAAACACCACGGTAGGAATATCCCCCACTATGACATGGGCGGCCCACGAAGCTGTCCTGCGGGGAACCCTAATAAAAATAGCGACACGTAATAAAAAACAAAAAATGGAAAAAATAACTGAACTACAGAAGGCCCTCCGAAAAGCGGAAATGCAACACAAACAGAATCCGACACAGCCCACACTAGACGACATACAAAACATCAGACATGAGCTGAAGAATCTCCTCTTGGATGAGGTAAGCAGAGATATCACCCGATCGAGAAGACTTTTTTACGAAAAGTCCAATAAAATGGACACATTATTAGCTAGAGCCTCAGACCCAAACAAAAACATAAACACATCACATCCATAACCAACGAAAGGGGCCAACCCCTCACTTCCCCACAGGACATAGCTGAGGAATTCACCAATTTCCTACGGCAACTATACAATCACTCCCCGGAGAAAGATGAAACCAACAGGGAACATGTAGAGGCAGTCGCAAACTTCCTGGACAGCATAAACCTACCCAAGCCAATTAGGGAAGACCTAATAGACCAAGAGTCACCAATTACGATAGAAGAAGTAGACAGGGCCATAGGGTTGATAGAGGGCAATAAGACACCGGGATCAGATGGGTTTGACGGGGCCTACTATAAAGCACTGCGCACAGAATTGGCACCTCACATGACAACAATGTACCAGGAATGGGTGGAGGGGGAACGTCCCAATGCAGAGCTCGCCACGGCGAACGTGGTTCTTATCCAGAAACCGGGACGGGACGAAACGAAGGTGAACAATTACCGCCCCATCTCCCTGATCAATGTAGACTCCAAAATCTACGCCAAGATCCTGGCCACCAGCCTGGTCCACGCGGACCAGGTGGGATTTGTGCCAACTTGGCAACTGTATAAGAACACTAGACGTGCAGTGGACCTAATCTGGTGGGCCGGAAAAACTCGGACGCCTTCTCTCGTCCTATCGCTGGACGCGGAGAAGGACTTCGACAGGATCCAGTGGTACTACTTATTCGCCCTATTGCGTCACATAGGCCTACCGGAAAACTACATCACAGCGGTCAAAGCACTGTACACAAACCCACAGGCCCAAATAGCCATACCAGGACTAATCCCAAAACCATTTCAGCTAAGTAACGGCACAAGGCAGGGCTGCCCTCTCTTGCCGCTCCTCTTCATACTAGCCCTAGAACCCCTCCTCTACAAGATTACGGGACACCCAAACATAAAGGGACTGACAATAGCAACAGAGCAGTATAAAGTATCTGTGTACGCGGATGACATCCTGCTCACTCTCACGGACTTGGAGAACTCCCTCCCGAGTCTAGTCCGGCTGCTAGATGAGTTCGCCCATGTAGCGGGCTATAAAATAAACATGGAAAAATCAGAAGCCATGCCATTGGGGTTGACGGCAGAAGACACGGCGCTGATAGGGAGGACGGCACATATAAAGCTAACCCACCAACATATAAAATACTTGGGGGTCAAACTAACAAAAGAGGTCTCACAACTGTATACGAAAAACTACACACCAATGATTAAAACAATAACAAAAGACCTAGAAAAATGGCAGGAGAAGCCGATCTCATGGATAGGTCGCCTCCACGCAATTAAAATGAATTTATTACCGAGGATGCTGTTCCTGTTCCAGGCACTGCCAACAAAAGTCCCAAAAGGGGACCTCCTACAAACCAACATAGACCAATTTATATGGGCACACAAAAGACACAGGATAGCCCGACACATACTCTACCGACCTAAGGGACTAGGGGGACTGGGACTTCCCAATCTTCACCTGTATTACCTGTCGGCACAGCTAGCCCAAATAATAGAGTGGCACTCACCCCCAGATAGACGCAGATGGGCAGATCTTGAATCCCTAGTGATGGGAAGAGACCTTCCCCAGTACTGGATCTGGGTACCAAAAGCAGACAGACCACCCTTACTCACAGACTGCCCAGCTATACTCAACTCCATTAAAATATGGGACGCCAACGCTCAAAAATACGCTCTAACTAGAATGCCCTCACCTCTCACCCCATATTTGAGAAATAGGGCATTCACACCAGGTATGCGGGCGAGGGAAAGTTCAAAAGTTCTGGAATACACAGGCCTGCAGAGATACTATCACCTATACGACGGAGACACATTCAAAACCTTTGACAAACTAAAACAGGCAGCACCACTACAGACGAGAGACTTTTTCAGATATATACAACTACGGGACTTCGCTAACCATCCTAGAGTAAAAGAGGTAGCTAAGGCTCCAATGACTAGCTTTGAAAGATTATGCATGACAGAAACCACACGCAAGGGCCTGATTACCGGGCTCTATGCACAACTTAGCGCCCCAGAGTGTAAACGATCAGACAATGAATAGTCATCACAAACACGGCTCACGCAAGAAAAGTAATGCTCCACTCAGGTGCTCATAATCTGGGGGCGGGAGGGAGATGGGGGGGAGGGGTGGGGAAAGAAAATAACAATAACTACGAGACTAATAGAATAACAGGTTATGATACAAAGTTTTAGAAGTTCGTGTTACCTTAAGGAAAACACCAAATATGGTGTTTCCAGGTTTTGAAGTTTATTGTGTTTATGAAAATGGAAAAACACTGATGGACTGCAGCTTCAGACAACAACGCAGAAAGTAGGGGCTTCCGAACAACAAATGTATACCTAACAAAACTATTATCTTTTTTCAGTATCACTGAAATACCAATGTACCTCTTGATGCTAGGCTTATGCACAAGCCCCAATATTGTTTACAAGCTGTAATGTCTGTCAATGCAAAAATAAAGAATTCTAAAAAAAAAAAAAAACAGCAAAATTGAAAGTCCTGCAACATCTGTGGACTCGTCTAATTGCAGTTTGTACCCATCACATTGATGCAGTCGAGAAATTAGTTCTGTATGGATGTCATCAGCATGATCATGAATACAGCGCAATACTGTGTTGCTGGAAAGTGGCACAGCTTCATTTTTTTTTACTCAACTTCTCACTTAAAATACATGACACTATTTATTTTGCACATGGTTTTATTAGTGATTCCCCAATTGTGTGTGCTTCTCCTGCAAGTGCTCTGTGGTAACTCACTCTGTAAGAAGCCTCTGTGGCGTTTGCATTAGCATTTTGAAATTTTTGCACATAAATTGTTTACTCTTCTGATACTCCTTTAGCTTTCGCTTAAAAAAGTCATTGTCTTTATCTTTGTACTCTGTGTGGTTTTGCTCAAAATGACGACGTAATTTAGCAGGTGCTAATGAACTGTTTGGCAATATTTTACTGCAAAGTAAGCATTGTGCTTCAGGACAATCTTCATTTCTGGCACTTGTGAATCCAAATGACAAGTAGCTATCATCATATTTTCTTTTCTTTGTTTGAGAAGAAGATTGGCTAGCATTGTGTATTTTTATTTCTTTTTTTTGACTTGTCACTTGTCTCTGCTATTTGAGGAACAGTAGATACAGCTATTTTGGGCATGTTTTCTGGATATTTAGTTGTATCTTCTTTCTCAGTTTCTATAAGTGCCGAACAGGTAGAAGTAGTAATAATTTTTCTCTGAAGAGTTCCCTGCTTTAACCAGCTTTCCAAATTCATTGTTGTTTATTGGTAAAAAGAATATATATATATATATATATATATATATATATATATATATATATATATATATATATATATATATTTTTTTTTTTATTATTATTTTTTTTTTTTTTACAGATCTTACAACCTGACTGAAAAGGATGCTGATTTTGATAACACTCATAGAAAGAATTGAACTTAAGCAGTATTTTTGAGTTAGACTTCGAGCAAAAAGATTTGAACACTTTGAAAAATACAGTTAACAGTTTTTGCCACTCACACAGTCTTTCAATGCCCCTGACTGAGCCTTTTAATGTCCCTTACAGAGCCTTTTAGTGTCCCTAGCACTGAATTTCAATACCCCTGACCAGGGGAGGGCTGGCAGCCTTAGGCCTGGGGGGCAAAACCAGTCAAGTGGCCCATTGCACCACCAAATCAGTTTACCATCCATCCCCACCTTTTCCTAGTTTTATAACGGATACTGATGTTATGTTAATCAGTAACTCTTTGCCATACCCGCTCCTTCACGGCTCCGACTTTCAATATTGTCAGAGCGCAGGCTGAGAATCTCTGAGCCTGTGCTCTGACTCACTAACTGAGCGCCGGAATTACGAGGGAGAGGATATGATCTGACTGCACCTACTGCTGGTGCGCACCAGTGGACCACCAGCGAATCGTTTAAATGTAATATGCTGGTGTACCCAACTTGTGAGTTGTGTTGGAGCTGATCCTCCCCAAATTTATAAAGATTTGCTTAGTGGATTTGTTGTAAGATTAAATCAAGCCTCCTCCTCTCTCTCTCTCTCCCTCTCTCTCTCTCTCCCATGCGCTGCTCTGCAGGCTGGGAGAAAGTGAAGAATAATTACAATCTCCCAGCACAGCGTCACCTGTGGCTGCATGGGTAACATCTGGTTAATGTAATGCTTGCTGGACGGCCAGCTGCAGCAGAACCTCTTTGTTCTTGTCTCTGCAAAGGGCTCCAGGCACTGCTTGCTGTAGGTGTGAGCCACTGTAAATTAGGGGCAGAGGGCACTTGCACTGCTGTAAAGACGGGTCTGGGCAGGAGGAGAGTGCAGTGCAATCAGTGCACTCCCTTCCTGTGGGTCACCAGTAGACTGGTGCACCTGCCCAGGATCAGAGCCGGTGCAAGGATTTTTGCCGCCCTAGACAAAAGAAAAATTTGCCGCCCCCCATGTGGCATCACAATGCCCCACCCATATGATCTGCCATATGAACTAACGCCAGTGCTCTACACACTGTGTATTTACATTAAAAAGCCTGCAGGCACCGGCTATAGACACCAAAACCACTTCATTAAGATGAAGTGGTTATGGGGACTACAGTGTCCCTTTAATGTGAGGTAAATTATAGATTAGTGTCACTAATAATATACTAGATTGCCTACTTACAACCAGATGAGGATGATGATGGGCTGCACTTTGCTCCACTTGTCTGGTGTAGAACAGGATCTCTGGAGGCTGTTTGCAACTGTGGTCACAAAATGCAATGTTCATAAGGCCCACTCATAAGTCCACTTATATGTTCCAGTCACCCATGAGTTCGCTCACAGGGAGTGGAGTGTTAGGGGATGTGTTATGTGTTATTCTAGAGGATCTAATATGTGTGCTTTTGGTATGTAGTGTAAAGGGATACCAGAGTCTGTAGGTAATGCAGTGTGTTTGTGTGTAGTGGAAGCAGTGTGTATTTGTGTATAAGGCATGTATTGTGTTTTTCTGGTTGTGTGTAAGGGATGCATTGTGTGAATCTGTGTTTGTATGCATAAGGGATGCAAGGTGTGTGTCTGTATGTGTGTTCATCGAGTGTAAGAGATGCATTGTGTTTCTGTGTGTATGTTAGAAAAGCAGTGTGTGTGTTTGCATATGTGTGTACGGGTTTGCATTGTCTGTTTCTGTGTATGTGTGCAAAGGATGCATTGTCTTTGTGTGTAAGGGTTGCATTGTGTGTGTGTAAGGGAAGCATGTTGTGTTTCTGTGTGTGTAGGGATGCATGGTGTGTTTCTGTGTGTGTATAGGGATGCATTGCGTGTGTGTGAACAGGTAGTGTGAAAGAGCTCCCTGTCTTGTCGCCTGTCCTATAGAGTTGTCCCTTCTAGCTCTCCCCTGCCCCTTAGTGGTCACTCCACTCCCCCACCCTCCCCTAGCGGTCTCTTCTCACACTCATCCACCCTCCCCTAGCGGTCTCTTCTCACACTCATCCACCCTCCCTGTGCTCTTCTCATCCCCCTCTCCACCCTCCCTGTGTTCTTCTCACCTCCCCCCTCCCTGTGTTCTTCTCAACTCCCCCCTCCCTGTGTTTTCCACCTCAACTTCCCCCTCCCTGTGTTTTCCTCCTCAACTTCCCCCTCCCTGTGTTTTCCTCCTCAACTCCCCCTCCCTGTGTTTTCCTCCTCAACTCCCCTCCTGTGTTTCCTCCTCAACTCTCCTGTGTTTTCTCTCATCTCCCCTCCTGTGTTTTCCTCCTCATCTCCCCCCTCCCTGTGTTTTCCCTCCATCTCCCCCCTCCTGTGTTTTCCCCCTCATCTCCCCCTCCCTGTGTTTTCCCTCATCTCCCCTACCTGTGTTTTCCTCATCTCCCCCTCCTGTGTTTTCCTCATCTCTCCCCTCCCTGTTTTCCTCATCTCCCCCCCCTCCCTGTGTTTTCCTCATCTCCCCCTCCCTGTGTTTTCCTCATCTCTCCTGTGTTTTCCTCATCTCCCCCTCCTGTGTTTCCTCATCTCCCTCCCTGTGTTTTCCTCATCTCCCCTTCTCCTCACCCCCCTCCCTGTGTTCTTCTTACCCCCTCTCCTCCCTGTGGCCTCCTCACGTCCCCCCTCCCTGTGTTCTCCTCACCACCCACCCTCCCTGTGTTTTTCTCAGCATCACTATATAATTGTAAAGCACTTGGGAAAAGTTTTATGTAAATGATAAGAGTAATAGAGCAATAGGAGAAAAGAAAGGAGGGGGAAGCAGAAAGACAACATGAAGTGGTATATAAAGGTACAATCAGATAAAAAGGAAAATGGGACAGAAAAGAAGAAGGGAAATTTCAGTAAAATGCATAAAAAGTGAGAAGTCTGAAAAAAAATCAGGAGTCACAGCTACCTAGTCAACCCCAGTCAAATAAAAATGATGGCAGGAGAAATCAAATAGCAACTAGGGAGTACAGATTGACATCTCCATTGTATCCTTAGACTGTAAGCGCACTTTGTAAGCGCTTCAGTGGCTAGATCTCAGCTTATGGGCAGGGCCCTCTCTACCTTTTGTATTTGCCTGTTTATATTGTAGTTTTCACCGGATTGTACAGCGCTGTAGAATATGTTGGCACTTTATAAATAAATACATCTCTCTTCTACAACAATGCACTATTACCTCCCATATTTATTGCTCATGGTTCAGGCCTAGAGTGGAAGTGGAATAACTGACAAAGATATTATTTACAAAAAAAATATAAAATTCTCACAAAAGTCCCCCTACACCTTTTTACTGGGAATAAAATAAATATGTCTTCCAAAATTAGTCCTACTGCATGTTTAGATGACACCTTGCTGCAATATCTGTAAACCTTAAAGCATTGTGTTGCTAATTTTGCCAAGACACACCCAGGCAATTCCCAGACTAGCTAAATCCCTACAATTATTTCTGTAAACTGGGATCACACATAATTTATTAAGAAGGAAAAACATACATTTTTGTTTTGTTTTTCCTGAACAGAGTGAAGGATTCAAATAAGAGCAAAAAACATTTCTCAAAAAGGTTACATTCAGCATTGCCATGAGAATATCTACCAGAGTATATTGCCTACTATCCACTTCTAGCATGATGAGGGATAGCAAACAGGGCCGGCGCGTCCATAAGGCAGTACAGGCGGCAGCCTTAGGACGCACCGGCTACGGGGGCACTAGATTTCAGTGACCGGCAGGAGGGAAGCGCTCCCTCCTGCCAGGCAACCTTCTGGGCCCCCCGGCGCAGTTGTGGTATAATCAGAAGCGGCGAGGCAGCTCTAATCTCTCTGCTCTGCTCACTCACGTGCCCTTTGCTGAGTGTGAGTGATTGTGTCTGAGTGTCTGTGAGTAAGTGAGTGAGTGATTGTATGAGTGTGTGTGCATGTGAGTGTATGAGTGTGTCTGTCAGTGTTTGGGTGTGTCTGTCAGTGTTTGAGTGTGTATTTCAGTGTTTGCGCGTGTCTGTCAGTGTTTGCGCATGTCTGTCAGTGTTTGCGCGTGTCTGTCAGTGTTTGCGCGTGTCTGTCAGTGTTTGCACGTGTCTGTCAGTGTTTGCACGTGTCTGTCAGTGTTTGCGCGTGTCTGTCAGTGTTTAAATGTCTGTCAGTGTGTGTTTGTGAGTTTCTGTCAAATCAGTGAGAATGTTTGTCATTGAGTCTTTGTGTGCCTATTAGTGTGTCTGTTAATGAGTGTCAATGGGTGTCTGTCAGTGTGTGTGTGTCAGATCAGTGAGTCTGTGTCTGTTAGTGACGTTTGTGTGTTTGTCATTGAGTGTGTGTGACTATTAGTGTGTATATACCACTAAGTGGAGCGGAGCGCAGCACAGGAGCGTCTGTTTCCTGTACCCGGCCAGACTGACAGGAGGTGATCACTGAGAGAGGGGATCTGCTCCGTTCGGCAATGCTACAAGAGAGGTAGGAGGCACACCAGGAAGGGGAGTGTTACCACTAAGGCTGTGGGGGGTGCAACAAGGGACAGGGAGGGGAGGGAAGAGAAACACCAAGGGACAGGAAAAAGAGGGGGGAGGGGAGAGGAACACTAATGGACGGGGAGGGGAGAGGGCTGGTTAAGAGGCACATAGGTGCAGATGTTATTTGGGGGGGTGGGGGAGGCGTTGCAGAAAAGAGCTTCTTCGCCTATGTACCCAAAATCTTTGCACCGGTCCGTAGATTAGCCGGGTTATACCTTGTAAGAAAAGAATGGTCAGCGACAAGCAGAGTCACGTAAGCTAGGGAAGCGAAAAACCGATAGCCAAGTCAAAGGAGGAAAGCCAAGATCAAAATAACAAAAATAGACAGATATAACGCACTCTTGGGAACTGAAAACAGAAACCACAACAGGGCAATGATCCATACCCTGAATGCCCTTTTTATATCCTATACCTTTAATCTATAGGAACGCCCCCAAATGTTTGAATATGAATGTTTTGGCAGGCCGTGACGTCATCAGCATTATAACGTCGGTGTGTACACGGCACATCATAAAAAGGGGTAGAGCTACAGCGGCCGGCATCGGAACCACTGACTGGAGTCATGAGAGGGACTGTGGGAAGGGTTCCTCTCTCCTTCCTGGACCTCCCCAGGCTGTGTCACAGCCCGGGCAACATAAGGTACTGTGACAACTATTCCTTTATTATTTTACCTGTTCAATAAATTACTCACTAAATTCACAGGTCACAAAGTCACTCATACATTTCTGGAATAGTTCGACTCCCTCAACTACTCTTCGACCAACACATTTTAAAATACAAATGGGCATGGTTCCTGAAAGTAGGGATTGATAATGGAGAATGACTCTACATCTTAGGTATTGCTTTCAAACTCAGCGTTCAGGGCCTACTTTCATACAATGTATGTACAGTAGTCATTCTTTTGCTTATATGGAGAAACATGACAAGATAGGAGTAGCCTACCAATAAAAGTACATATGAGTTATATGTTGCTAATTAACTGTTGGGAGCTAAGATTGTACTTGAATGTATTTTTAGACAAAAGGCTTGCTCAATCAAGGAACTCCAGATGACAATAGGTGCAGGATCCCATTGCATGTTTTTCTCATTAATATTTATGGCTCTTTATAAGATTAGTCAGTGGCTCCCAATGAGAGGCATGTAAAGTCTTGTCGAGTCAAGTTGGCATCCCAGATGCTTGTGAACTATATTTCCCTTAATGCTCAGCCAGCTGAAAGACAAGAGCTAGTTCAGTGATGGAAATGAGGGGACTCTGAAGGTTTGTGAATTATATTTTCTTAAAGGTATGCCTAGGCAAAAAATTATTGCCAAATGCAGTAGAACATTAAAGGATCACTATGGTGTCAGGAAAACAAACCCGTTTTCCTGACACTATGTCATCCTTGGGGACTCACCCTCAGGGTACCCCTCATGTGGCGCTGAAGAGGTTAAAACCCCTTCAGCAGCTTACCTCAATCCAGCGCCGGGCTCCCTCCGAGCTGGTGACTTCTCCTCCGCTGCCGACGTCAGCTCCCTAGTGGAGCGGAATGCACATGCGCGGCAAGAGCCGTACGCACATTCTAACAGTCCATAGGAAAGCATTTTTTCCAATGCTTTGCTATGGACGTTCTGAATGCTGGATGCGAATTTCGCATCCAGTGTCTCAGAAGCGCCTCTAGCGGCTGTCAGGAAGACAGCCACTAGAGGTTGGATTAACCCTGCAATGTAAACATAGCAGTACTCAGGTTAATTTCTACAAGCAGGAGTAAGTCACTCTTCAGTGATTACAACCCTCTCTAAACACTAGACTACATATAGTGTAGAGTACAAAAATAACCTTTAGTGTCACCAAAACAGCATACTAATTAAGTATGCTAACTTTATTCAATCCCCAGACACCAGGGCACCGTAATAATAAAACATAAAAAAAACCATCTCATCATTTTAAAATAAGTTATATACACAAATCACACATCCCCAGATTGATCTCATTCCCTCAAGCAAAGTGCCAAAAAGTGACCAGATCGGATGTGCCTAGCCAAGAAATTGTCAAATGAAGTTTGACTGGACTGAAGATACATTCTAATTGAAGATTATGCTAGCGCAGTGTACTAATAATCTTAATTTTAATAATGACAGGAGGCGAGTATTTGCACTAACTTTCTTTACTAGCTCCATAGCAGCAAAGAAAAAAACATTAAAGAAAGAACCAATCAGAGTAAAACAGAGGATATATAAGTCCCAGCGTAGCCAACCATTTCCTCTTGACTACTGCGACATCACAAGATCCAAATGTATTAAGAAGTCCGTAGTAACTTAATTCCAACTGTCATAACGAAATCCAACATGGTCATAACAATGGCCTCTTCAGCCTTTCCATCGTCCTTGTGGTTTGTCAAACTGAAAAGAGAGAGAGAGTAGTATCACTGATACGGGAATGACCAAGGAAAAACCAATTGTCTGTAACGAATCAACTAGTTAATAAAGACATCTAAAGATTCACCATACCAACTAGTGCAATAGCCCTATAAAATATAACTGTATAAAATGCTAATCCAAATAAATGAGTCCAGATAAAGAACCAATCTACTCCCACCAACTACTTACCTCCATCTGGGCGGGAACTTCTATGAGAATGAAAGGGTGGGAAATACTCGCCTCCTGTCATTATTAAAATTAAGATTATTAGTACACTGCGCTAGCATAATCTTCAATTTTATAACATGACAGGAGGCTTCGTATTTGCAGTTTTAACGCTTAGGTAGGAGAGCGAAAGCGGCATTGGACGACTGGCGAAAATAGAAGGTCCGAAAGGTAGATTCCCGGGACCAATCTGCCGTGTGTAGGATATCCGTCAGAGAGGCGCCTGCTAAAAATGCCGATGATGCCGCTGCCCCTCGAACGGAGTGTGCGCCAAATGAGGCGTCTACCCCGGCTAGAGCGACAATCCATCTGACCCATCTGGCCAATGTGATGACCGAGACCGGGCCGTGTGGAGTCACATATGATACCAAGAGTTGTCGTGCGGACGGTGAGCGCAAGCCTTCCGTTGCTGATACGTAGGCTCGGAGGGTCCGGACCACGCATAGTTGGAGATCCGAATTGAAAAACGGATAGAATACTGATGCTGTATTGGATTTATTACGTTGTGAAATGTGGAACGTGACTCCTTCGGGTCCAATGGAGAAAGCGTCCTTATCGAAAGTCCGAACGTCCGCCACTCTCCGGAAGGACACCATGCACAACAGGAAGGTGAACTTCGCCGTCAGTTGTTTCAATGAGAGCTGGTCGTTGGGAGGCCAGTCCCTGAGGAAACGAAGGACTATCTCCACATCCCAGAGATGCTGGTATTTAGGTGCTGGTGGTCTCCTTAGTTTGATGCCCCGCAGCAGGCGGCATATTAGCGGATCCTGTCCGACTGCCCGTCCTTGAAACGGCACGTGTGCCGCCGAGATAGCTGACCTCGTGACATTTATGGTGCGGTACAACTTCCCATCCTCGAATAGGGCCGAGAGAAAATTCATGACATCGGAAACAGGGGCTGTAAAGGGATCCAAGTCCCGTCCCACGCACCAACTGGTCCAAGTTCTCCATGCGGATAGATAGCTTCTCCGTGTTCCTGGGGCCCAGGAATCCCAAAGGAGGTCCTTAGCCGTTGACAATAACTCGTCGGTACGCCAGGTTCCCCTGAAAGAGTCCAGGCCACTAAGGTCAGACGGCCGCCCGACACCATTGGATGTGCGTTCCCCGCCAGGTCCCTGAGTAACATGTTGTCGTTCGGTAGGAGGATCGGGTCCTGATAAGACAATTCGACAAGGTCCGGGAACCAAGGCTGACTCAGCCAGAGGGGCGTCAGCAGGGTCAGTCGAACCCTTCGTCTGCGAAGGTGATTGAGAACTCTGGCAATCATGGCGAATGGGGGAAAGGCATATGCCCCTTGTTGTGGCCAGTGCTGAGTGAAGGCATCTACCGCTAAGCAATCCGGGTCCGGTAGCCAGCTGTAGAATTGCGGGACCTGCCGGTTGTTTCGTGAGGCAAAAAGATCCAGTAGAAAGGGTCCCTTCTGGTCCTGTAGGTGTGCGAATAGACGCGGATCCAGTTGCCAGTCGCTGGCATCCCTCCAATGACGGGAGTACCAATCCGCCGTGAGGTTCGTCTCCCCCGGCAGGTGCTCTGCCCGTAGTGAGATATTGCGCGGGAGGCAGTAGTCGAAGATTTCCTTCGTCAGATGCGCCAGGGTTCTCGACCGGGTGCCCCCCAAGCGGTTGATGTATTGTACCGCGGATACATTGTCCATTCTTAACAGTATACAGCAATTGGACTGCCCTTTCGTGAGGCTGCGGATAGCAAAGGAGCCCGCTAGTAGTTCGAGGCAATTGATATGCATCGATAATTCCTGTGGTGTCCACGTGCCCCCTGTGGACGTTTCTCCATCCGTGGCGCCCCATCCTAGGTGACTCGCGTCCGACTCCAGGATGAAGTCCGGTTGACTGCCGAATATGGCCCGACCATTCCAGGCCTGCATGCAGTGGAGCCACCACTGGAGTTCTTGGTATACTTCTTCCGACAGCGGGACTGGCTGGTTGTATGTGGGATTTTGGCGGAGGAGGCTGGCCTTCAGCCGTTGCATCGCTCGGTAGTGAAGGGGTCCCGGAAATATGGCTTGTATTGAAGATGATAAGAGACCCACAATCCGCGCCAGTTGGCAGAGCGGAATGGAATCCAATTTGAGAACCCTGCGGATCTCCTTCTTGATGGCCGTCACTTTGGCTGAGGGGAGATGTAGGCTGCAAGACCTGGAGTCGATCTCGAAGCCCAGGAATTGGATTCGTTGAGCAGGCGTCATTGCGGATTTGGCCTTGTTGACAACGAAGCCCAAGGATTCTAACAGTCGCACTGTATACGTAGTGTGCCGGATGGCCAGTTCCTTTGTTCTGCAGAACAAGAGAATGTCGTCCAGATAAATTATGCATCTGATCCCGCGTGTTCGGAGGTGGGAAACCACCGGTTTTAGCATCTTTGTGAAGCACCACGGTGCTGAGCTCAGTCCGAACGGAAGGCACGTGAATTGCCATGGCGTGCCGTTCCACAGGAAGCGGAGAAATGGACGGCTGTCCTTGTGGATTGGAATTGTCAGATAAGCGTCCTTGAGGTCTAGCCGCGTAAACCAATCTTTTCCTTGGAGGAGAGCCCGCAATAAATGGATGCCCTCCATTTTGAAGTGGCGGTAGGTCACGAACGTGTTTAGTCCTCTCAAATTGATCACTGGCCGGAAATCCCCGGTCTTATTGCGGACAAGGAACATGTTGCTGAAGAAACCTCCCCTTGTGTGCGCCGGTTCTATAGCGCCCTTTACGCGAAGCTCGCGGAGTTCCCCATGTATGAGGCGATTGTCCGCAGCCGAAAGACGCAAAGGATAAGGGGGAAACCTTTGAATGGGCTGTGATCGGAGTTCTATTCGATATCCTTGGACGGTCTGTAGCACCCAAGCGTCCGTGGACAGTTGGGCCCAATTCTGGGAAAAAAGTGAAACACGGCCTGCAATCATAGTTACAAGAGGTACCGAACAAAGGTGGTCTCTTACCTGTAGGGAATCGTGCACGGCCTCGTCCTCGACCGCCCCGTCCTCTGTCAGAACCCCTCTGGTAGTAGGGGAATGGTTGCTTGGCTCCGTTGCCCTGGTAACCTTGTTGAGGGAAGAATTGGTGTTGAAAGCCCCGCTGCCGACCAGCCCTTGAGAAAACACCCTTTGCGGAGGTACCTCGGAATACCTTACGCATAGACATGCGGGCTCTATTCAAGGAGGTAAAGACGTTTACGTGTTTATTCAATTCCTTCATAAAAGCTTCACCAAAGAGCTTGCCCTGTGCCTGTGGGCCCAATTCTTTGACCCCGAGATCAACTAATTTGGTGTTGATACGAAAAAGTGCTGCCCGGCGCCGCTCCGTAGAGAGGGCCGCATTTGTATTACCGAGGAAACAAAAGCCCCTCTGGGCCCACTCTCGGATATCATGTGCCCATTCTCGTATCATGTCTGCCGTGAAGGAGTCCGCTCTGGCGTATGCTTCGTCTGCCAGGTACATAACTCGGGCCAAAGGGCCCATTGTGTCTAGGAGTTTATCCTGAGCTCCTTTGAAACTCTTCTCAATCCCCCTCCGCGGGTCGCGGCCCCCTTGTTCCATAAAGGTCAGCATAAGCTGATCAAATTCCGGCGTATAGGCCACTTTATCTGGCAGGGTAGGTCTCGGGCACTCTGCCCGCATCCTCTTACGTATGTGTTTTTCCAAAGGTTTCCTGATCCAGAAATGCATGAAGCGGAGGAAATGATCCGGAGGGGCCCACTCACTCGAACGAGGGTGGCGAATCTTCCTGGGATCAAACATTCTCTGGCCAGTGGAGTCCAGGAATATCTCCTGCTCCTGCGTGGCCGTGGCGGGGGGGGTTCCGCATCTCCTTTCTGCTGGGGCTCACCCAGAAATGTCTCAGTGACGTAGGCGTTGGAGCCCCAAACGCCTTCGTCAGAGTCGGAGGATTCAGCCTGCCACTCATCCAGAACGGAGAGAGAGTGGGGCACATCTTGCTCCTCATCTGAGGAGACCTCCCCAGTGTACACGGGAGGTATCTGAGTAGTGCGTTTATCACGCTTCATAGGGGCCTTGCCTTTGAAGGCGGCTCTCTTGGAACCTTCGCCCTTCCAGTGGCGTTTTGCCGGGCGCTTCCTTTCTCTAGTGGAGTCCTCTGACTCATCAGAGTCTTCGTGAGCCTGGTGTGGCTTGTTAGACAGCGCGTTAGATTCAGCGGGGGCAGGAGCCGCCTTTGCCAACGCCTTCTCCAGAGACGCAGCTACCGCTGCGTTGATCATTGCTTGAAGGTCACTGGTATTAATTGTGTCCTCCATTGTGGGCACCAACAGAGACTAACAGGCACAGGTATAGTTATGAGAGGTGAGGGACCGTGCGGGAGGGACTCAGGTTAAAAACGCTCAGTGGCGTGGTACCGGACTCCTAATCGCTGGGGCTCACCCAGGGTCACAGGGAACTGCTTAGACAGTTCCCGCTATGCAGCACTCAATGGGGGCTCACCCCTAGCCAGGATAATGGGGTAAACCCTACTGGCAGTCCCACTCCCCAGGGGGTAATGACACCAACCTGTGAAGGTCCCAACGAATTCCACCTCAGTAATAGAACAAACGAGCTTCAGGGCAAGAGCCTTGTCTTGATAGGTGTTATACTCCACAAAACTAATAACCCACAAAATGGTCGCCAGGGTCTCGCGAGATTAACGGGCGGAAAGCCCGCGAAAATGGAGCCCCTTTAAGTGTTTGGCAGTTTAGACGCGAACGGCCGTTCGCCTGGCTAAACCGCCGAATGCAAGGGAGAACTGATCCGCGAACGGAATGAATTCCCTAGCAATTCGGGAAATTGTCCGTTCGCGTAGTACATGCGTTCGCGGCAAAACCCCGCGAACGGCTTAGAGGGAGCAAAGTTCCCGACCGCCCGTTCGCGCTCTCTGAAGCCAATTGCGCGAACGGGACGGCCGCGAATGCTAGGCTCCCTGTGTGAATGAGCGTCCCGTCTGTTCGCGCGAGCAGAGCGCAACGGTCGGGATAGAAAGGTGGCGAGCGTAGCCACCGGAAAAAAAGGGGGGAAATAGGGGGGGGAGGGGTAGGCTAACCTAACACCACCCCTACTGAAGCGGGGAGGGGAGGGCGCTGGGAGAGGCAGTACCCAGTCACCAGAACAGCCTCAGCCCAGTACCCTGCACCAAAATGAGCGCAGCTCCCCTGACAGGGAAGGGTGAACCCTCTCAGTTTGTCCCCCTGGCACCCAAGCAAATAAGGAACAAAAGAAGATACAGTCTAAACAGTAGAAGTATAATAGAAAACACAACCATTTATAATCAAAGAAAAACAGACATCAATAACATCTAAAAGAAACCTGACAGGAATCTTAAAGAAAATAGTACTCTGACCTGACTTGTGATGGAGCAGCAAAGAAAGAGGAAATGGTTGGCTACGCTGGGACTTATATATCCTCTGTTTTACTCTGATTGGTTCTTTCTTTAATGGTTTTTTCTTTGCTGCTATGGAGCTAGTAAAGAAAGTTAATGCAAATACGAAGCCTCCTGTCATGTTATAAAATTCAAGCGTGGAGTTCCAGCCTGAGTGCCTGTCATTGAAATTGTCTGTTTTATTAAAAGTGTGTTGTAATCTGCATTAAATGGGCATTTTTTATTGAAGCCCAATGATTTTATATTAGGATGCCTAATTTACTAGTTTTTTTTTGTTTTTGTTTTGCTTAATTGGTATGTTATAGCCAGGTGACTGCCTTCAACCACTTCGTTTTTCTTGTGTTTGGGGGAGAGGGGTTTGGACTTGCTGACATGCTAAATACAATAAGGATACAATATTCTTTTTGCACTTTGTCTCTTCCGTACATTAACTTTACCATTTAAAAAAATAAAAATTTATAAGATGCTATAAATCTATCATTTTCTTAGATGTGCAACTGCATTTATCTCATTTATTTTTAAAATAAAGGCTTGAGAAAAATAAAATAAAAAAAGAGTGGGACCAAACAGCACGGCACTCAATATACGGACAAATATATTGTGCTACTGCAACCGACGCGCTGATTGCAGTTGGTGAGGGACAATCTGCACTGGGGTAGTGCAGCCCACAGCAGCTATTGCAGCTCCTGCCGCTTGACCAGTATCAGGCCCGCTTGGTGCCCACTGAACCTCAGGGACGCCATCCACACTGCTAGATATACAGAGAGCTGAACCACTGACAATCCACATACACACAGACAACCCCACAAGCAGTCCTCACATGCAATACCACAAGCAGCCCCACACACACACACGCCATTAAATACACAATGTGACATTATTCCCAGTCACACACAATTACACAAGCAGCTCACATACACAATCCACATTCATAGGAATCATATACATTACCACTAACAACCAGGCCCGGACTGGCCATTGGGCACACCGGGCAAATGCCCGGTGGGCCGCGGTGGCCATGGGCCGAGGCCGGCAGGGGAAGTCACAGGACATCCCCTGCTGGTCTATGCAGGGCCGGCACTATCAGAGCGCCGGCCCCGCTGTTTGCCATGACGGGCCAGTGGGGAGATCAAAGATCTCCCTCACCGGCCCACTTGGACAGACCTGCGGCTGGGGAGGGAGAGGACCCGGCAGAGCTCTATTTTGCAGCTCCGCCGGGTTCCTCTCGCGAGATCCGGAGTGTTGGCAACGATCCATGGCAACGACCGGAACTCGCAAGAGTTCACTCACCCACTGGACCACCGGTTTGTCTCCTGGTATCCATTTATAGAGACACCAGAGACAAGTTGCAAGGAAACACAGTGCAAGCATGTTATTAAATTGGCTTGCACTGTGCAGAACAAATACAGGGCTTGTTTTCCTCATGCTAGAGCTCTTTAGCAGAGTTCTGCGCAACATGAACCAACATGTTCACTTTGAGAGGGGCGTTTTTGTCATTGGTGATGACGAAACACACCCTCTCTGCCCCGCCCCCTTCTTAGTGGGCTGCTGTGATAAAAAAATGCCCAGGCCGAATTTTTCTCCCAGTCCGGCCCTGCTAACAACTCATGAACATATACAATACAGCAGCCCATATATGCACAAACACAACAACATTACAAAGTAACTGCAGCACCCATAAATAATGCAAGTAAAATATGGCAACAGGCCTCAATTTAAAAAATAAAATAGGACCGGCATGCCAAGGAACATCAATATCTAGTTTTGGCACAGTACTGCTTAAAGGTTGCCTACCCCTGGTGTATACTCTGGCTTACAGAGACAGTACTACATTAAATATAACTACTTGATTTTAATTGTTACACATGTGAGAAAAATTGGGGGGGTTTGTAGTTGGTGTTATTTTGCTTTTCATTTTTGCTCAGCAATTACAGTCTTCAGCAATAAGTCATTCAGATTTCAGTTCACGTAATACAATAGACTCTGGAATAATGAAATCTGTGACTAAACATCTCATGACCTCTCTCACACAGAGGCACACGCACTCATTCACCTCTTGGGGTTTTCCCCATTTAATTCCCTATGAAGCAGAATGGATGTGCCCTACCTCTCAGAGGCCACATCTTAAATGTCTGCTGTGTACTCTACAAAGTTGGCTTCTTACCAATTCACACATAATTATAGGACTCGTTTTTTCTCCCTCCCTTTCCCATCAAGCAAACCTGCCGCAGGGACATTATCCCGCCCCCACTACTAATGGTGTCGTCAGCAATGACCTAATGCAGGAAATGTGAACTTTTAGATGGGTGTGTTACCTGAACCAGCCATCACACCTGCACATTAATTAAACGCTATATCACACAGGCACTTCCTGCTCTGAGAAGGCTAAAGAGATTATACAATATAAAGGAAGCAATATACAGGGCATTACTGTACATCCTAATAAGAGTTCAGGATTGTTAGACAAAATATCGGTGTTTATTCACTAAGGAATGAGCCATTATGAGTGACAGCTGGTCGTCAGAATTTAAACTAGTTATGAAAAAAATTTAAAATATGTATTCTGATGGCATTTTATTTTTATATCCAGTTGTACTGAAAAGGTTAAAGTCCAGCTATAATTTTTTTCAGTATTTTTAATAATATGTTTACTTATCACTATATTTAACAAATAAATAATTTTGAGGTGTAAAATAAAATACAAAATAAGAGTGTTCTCAATATAATATGTAATCACAATCACATACAGAGAAAAAAAAGTTAACACTCAAAATCAACTGGACCGTTTCTGAAAGGACCTTTCCCCTGTTCCCTTATCCATGGAGATAGTCAACAGCAATAGAGAGCCAGTCCTAAATGAATACCAAATAAATTAAAGTGCAATAAAGTTACAAATTATATAATGAATATGTTTCACTGTTGATGATCTCAGCCAATTTGATGCTTCCCCATAGGTTAGCATTGGAAGGCTAGTGCACATGTGTGGCAAAACACTGCACTGTGCCAATTAAATGCTCTGAGTTAAATTGGTGTGGTAGAGCCGGTAGTGGCTGTCTTCATAAAAGGGCCAAACACCATCTTTGTCATCATAGCCATCTAGTGTTTAGAGGAATAGTATATCATTAGTGCAAGTAGGAAAAATTGCCTTGTACTTCGCTTTCTCCCTCATAGCCCCAGTCTCTGCGGGGAAGCTCTGCCTCCTTGGTGGAGATTATCTAAATCAAGGATAATCCCGTAGGTAAGCTATGGGAAGTGGGTGCACATGTAAGGCAAAATGCAGTGCTTCACCAATCAGATTGGTTTTCTGAGACCGTCTAAGAGACAGCCACTAGAGACATCTTAAACACTTCAACGAAAACACTGCTGTTCTTCAGAACGACAGACAATGTATTGAGCTGCAGGGTTAAAAGTTGGGGGACATGGCATCCAATAACTTTCTGGAGATTAAGTTGTCTGGGTGACTATCCCTTTAAGGATCCAATTCCAAAGTGGAGTGACCTTGTAATATACCAATAAATAGACTGTATTCACAAAATATGAAGGCAAACCACGTCAGAATAAAATTTAGTGATCAGTATGCAATTTCTGCAAAAAATGAAATTGGCATTAAGGGGTTAATTTCTCTGAAGTAATCTACAAAATACACTGACCTACATAGAAGAATAAAACAAGGTATCTGCAGCACCATCTATTGACAATCAGTAGAACTGCAGAATCCATGCACATCTTACTAGTTACCAGACAGTTGCAGAGATAGTTCTATAAATGGTCTGTTCCCGTTGGCTACCCTAGAACTCAAAATATGGCTTAAATGTGGACATAAATGCATCTGTCCTTTATTACGCAAGGCAATACAACTGTAATTGTATGAGATAAGCTGTTATATGGGTGGTCATTGCATTTTAGCATCTCAAATAACATTTTTTATTAGTAATCTTTATAGTGGAAAATGCATACTGGGTAAAGTTACAAAAACTCCTAATCTGCCAAAGTAATATGTGGACAATCTGCTTTCTACTTAAACAGGAACCAACCACAGCTGAATATTACTGAAAGAGAAAAGAGGAAGTATCTTCCGGTATGCAGAAAGTGACAATTTGCTGACACACTGTATCTAGTCTAGTCTACTGTGGTCACAGCTGAATGCTTTTTGCATTGTCAGGCTATTCACAGAGCTACACGTAACTATCATGATAGAATGGGTCAGTGTGGGATGAATGTATTGAATGTTTGTTTTCTAAATCAATATAATAAAAACATCAGAAAACACACTGGGGAGATGTAATATAATAGCACAAAAATAGCATTAGTTCTCATCTTGATAAATCTCTTCCACTCACTCTAGCACGCCACATTTCAAGTGAATGTAGCAGTGACATTTTTTTATTTGTTTAACCATTGTATAATTATGCACCATAATTGTGCAGTTGGTATTAACAATGTCATAGGTGCCAGCAGGCCTGAATTTGCTAAGACAGTGAAGCATTTTGGGTACGATACCAGCAAAAATAGGTCCTGGGGGCCTTCCCCGCAATTTTTAAATGAGCTGGCAGATTTCAAAATGCAGGAGGGGACATCTCTGTCCTATAATGTGATTAGGGAAGATTGGCAAGTATGCTATGGCTATGGAGTTGACAGAAAACTTGTCTTTTATCCAAAATTCCTAGCGTTTGAGCCCGTAATATAATGCAAGCTAGGCCGTATGTAAGCAGAGGCGTGTGCGCACATGTTTCAGTACACTCAGCAAATATCTTGACATCTTATGTAATTTGCTACAGATTTTACCAATACAATGCATTGGATATATTTTATTACTTTTCTGATACAGCGTGCTGCACTTACCTAAACATGCATACATTATGAGGGTATTTAAACACACAAACTGAGTGAAGCAGGAAGCCTTTAAAATATTTTTTTCACAGGGACCTATATTATGTACGTAGCATAGTCTACTAAAGAGAAGAAATGTGTACACCTTGTGAGAAGATTCATCATTTATACACATTTAAGCAATTAAGGGGCTTATTTACTATATATGGCTGAGATGTGGACATAAAAAAAAGAAAATTTTCCATTTAAGGAAGGGTAGTAAAACTGAAAGCATGGCAGACTTCGAGAATTTATACAATTTGACGCCAAAACAAGCTAAGCAGCCAGTGGTTGATTCCTTCTTTCGTCTCCCCCAGAGCCACAAAAGCACACTAAGAAGCAAGAAGTTTCTTGAGAAATTAGTGAGGGACTCTGAGAGGAAGATCATTATATGGGCTATCGAAGGATCTCACACAGTATCGTTTGAGAGTTCACAGGTCGTGTTTTACAGGGACTTCTTTAGGCACTCCCTCGTATGGAGGAAGATTCTCCGTCAGGTTAACTGGCAGTTATGCTTGCGGACAAGGATGGCAAGACGCATCTCTTTTTGCATCTATTTAAATCACCAGTCCCTTGGTCTGCCAGTAAAAGCTGTGCCAGCCGCGGCTCATCCTCAGGACTGTTGCTGGAATTACTCCTTTTGAGCCATGGTGTCAGGTCACAGCTCCAAAGTTCACTTACCTGGAACTAATTGTCGGGCCTCTCTGTCCACTTGTGGAGGTACCACACTGGCGCAGATCAGAGTCCTCAGTGTGGTCGACCTTTTTGTCTCCGTGGGTTGGTGGCCAGCATACTTGCAAAAATTGAGAGCGGTACCACAACTCTCTCATCCTTGCCTTGGGCAGCAATTCACTCGTGATGTCAGCCAGGTGGATGAGAAGTCTACATGGCCCTGGGCTTCCTATGCACACACAGCGAACGGCCTTTCAAAGAGGCAGAGGGCAGGATTGTTCTACAGGGTGTGGCCTTGGGCTACAGTGATGTGGGATGGGTGTGTCCCTCTCCCATATAAAACTGAAATTGACTGTGTCCACTGTGCTCAGTTGTACTGTGCTCTACTGCTTTCTATTAATCTCTTCGGTATCTGATTAATTTCTCCCCGTTTATTGCTTATGAACCTGTGCTGAAGACGTCCACACTTTATCGCTACTACTACTTCACTTCGGTTAATTTAGTAGTCAGCTCATTACTGCATTTGAGGCTCCTCCTGCCAAACCTGACACCCGGGGGTTGGGTCAGGGGTGGTTGCACCACCTACATAAGACACGCAGCTGTTGTCTTATAATTGTATTTAAATGCATGTTTTGTGTTTACTCTGTTGATTTTTTATTATATATCTAGGCTCCATAAGCGGATGTTCTTGATACGATTTACACACTGTTCTCCGCCTCCACTAAACATGCTCTCAAGCCCTTTTTTAGTTAAATGCCTGTCCATTGAATGTTCACAGTCTGGGCCCTCCCATTTTTCACTTGCTGTGTGCAATTGCTTTAGCAAGCTGATGGAGGCTTTTAACCCCTTAAGGACCAAACTTCTGGAATAAAAGGGAATTATGACATGTCACACATGTCATGTGTCCTTAAGGGGTTAAGTCACTCCTTATACCTTCCACACGTGCCTTTAGTCTGATTTTTGCTAAATGCT
The DNA here is from genome assembly GCA_933207985.1 of Pelobates cultripes. NCBI lineage: Eukaryota > Metazoa > Chordata > Amphibia > Anura > Pelobatidae > Pelobates > Pelobates cultripes. The sequence goes on along the minus strand of OW240915.1, from coordinate 254,092,550 downwards.
AAATTATTACTACCCCTGGCACTTACAGCTCACTGCCTGCGCCCCTCCCCCCTCCCCCCCACTCAGCTCTGTTTAAATGAAGGATAGAAGCTGGAAGCTTTTGTGTGGTACTACTTAAGTTAAAATAGGGTCGATAGTTATGTGTTTGTTTTATGGTTTTTAGGTACAGAACTACTTCATGTACACATGAAAGAACAATAAAACAAATAAAGGATTTCTAGCGCTAATGAAAGTAGTAATAGGCAGCTAAAACAACCCACACCAGAGTCTCTTCCGTCTGGTAAAAAGTACAGTTCGGTATGGAAATGGGAGGAACAGCGCCTAGCAGATAGTCTTGAATCCAGGACATGATCAGTGGATGTGTGGAAAGAAAAGAACCAAGAGAAAACAATATAGTGTAGTATCTTCTGAAAGTTGATAAAAGGAGTATAAAAAACACACTTACAGTTTTTTTAGGAGCTATAGATCAGCTCCAGATGTTAGCGCCTGGGCGGTACAATCCCCGCCTATGGATGTGGTGGTCCTGTAGGGCCTTGGCAGATGTATCTAGAAATTGTGTTATGTACACATGACTTGATTGTTTGGTAGTTTCTCTGTTGGCCATCAAAATAAAAGAATTTAAAAAAAAAATAAAAAAAAAAAAAGTATCTCTATAGCTGTTATGCAACCATAACATTTGCAAAGAAAAGTTGTTTTTCAATAAAAATATCCTGACTGTCCCCTTAGGTAGCTGGAACACTTCTGGCTTTGTCTTCCAAGGTTGCTCCTGAGATGTACACGCGTTAAATGCATTCAAAGTGTCGTCTATTAGGCAATGTGATTGTTTGTGGTCGCCATCTTGGACCTACAGGCGTAAAAGAGTATATTGCCAATACCTCGGGAGCCTCAAGTAACAGAGGGCTTCAACTTTTTATTCTGTGTGCCCATTGTATTATTCAGGGCTTTAATTATGAATCAGGCTAATAATAAAGAGATAACCCACAAGATGTGAGTAATATTTGCAAGTAGAGTGATGAGCTAATGTGAAACATGTCTGCTGTGCTTCACTCTTGCTCCACCCCTCCCCTCGATTAATTATTTTAGATGAGTATGCATTGATGATGTAACGGACACTTTGATACAGATTCTCTGCATTAACCTAGTGCCCAACAAACAGAAACAGTGCTTTGAAAATGATTCCTTCCTCTTTATCCTGAATTCAAGAGGAAGTTTTCTTCAGCAAACACTACCCTCTGGAAGCCAAAAGAACCACAAGATAAAAGTAGATTCTAAGAATTGTGCTGGGGCCCAATCCATAGACTCCTGCTATGTTCTGAGAACAACTAAAAGGAACTTTAAGTTTTTTGGTAAATTCCCAAAACATAGAACGCTGATTCAACTTTCACATAACTAGCCAAGCCAACTGTTTTTAATGTGCACAAGAAACATAATTCAAAAATTCAGCAAAGTGCCAAGATTACTATTGTGACTAGACTGTAGGCCATTGCAAAAAAACAAAAATGAAAATTAAGGTTAGATATCAGCACTTGAAGGTATTGCACTATGGCGGGCAGAAGTGATCTATACAAACATTTAAAAAGTATCACTGTTTCATGAACAATGACTTCTACTTCATGAGTCTGAAAACAAAACAGACTGAAAACAAAAAATAAAACAATTCTTACTGCCCAGAAAAACAAACACATCAGCAATTATTTGCTTTATTCATTTAGTTGGCATGTACCCAAGTTGCACCTTAGCTACAGACGACGAAGAATATAGCCAACACATGTTACTGCTTGAAATGAATATAAGACCGTATCAGATTATCAGAACTAAGCCAAAAGGATGCAACCTCAATGGAAGAAGAAAGAGCTGCTAAAAACATAGGAACGGTGAGGCATACATCCATTTTTATAATTACAAAAAGGGCCACGGGTGCGGAGATGAAAAATAGAAAAAAATGATTTTTTTTTTTTTTTTTTAAATCACTGAGTATATCTAAATAAAATTATAATCTCTAATATTGTCTACTGGACTAATATGGCTATTGCTCTGTGTGAACTTGTAACACCGGGCAAGTTAGGTAGAGCAGCAATAGTTCAGATAACAATGGAATCTGACCCAACATGGCTGTTCAGCCAGATAAAAAGTGACATTTTGAAAAAAATCACTATATGTGTAACTTAAAAATTGTTTCCCTTTGTTTAAGTGTAATAAAACAAGAAGTTCAAATGTGCTATCAGTTGTCCTTAAAGCCCTGTCATTCAGCAGAGTTTTGGTCAAGATTTACAAGGTTTGAGGCTGAATACGGAGCTTGACCTTAAAAATGGAGACCTTGGCTTGTTAGAGCCATAGCTATACAAACATCCTTATCTCAGTGACAGATAAAAATAAACTAATACAAAAAAACCTCATAGGCGGGTGGGGGGGGGAGGGGGGAGTTAAGCCTGCAGAATTCACTTGTCCCATAACATACAGTTTTTATGATTTGAAGACAGTGTTTGACATTTCACACAAACGGTTCTATTAGCTGCAATATGCCTAGAGATTGCGCATGCGAGAATGTGCATGTTTTTTTCTTCACAGTCTTCACATGTTCATGACAACTGAATACATCTAAAATGAAGGTGGAATGAAAACATACATCAAGAAAAAATTGAAAACAATAGTTTTTTAAAAGCATTTAACCTATACGTAAGTTTGCAGTCATGGCTTAGATGGTCCTTGTTTATGTCAGCATGCAAATTCCTGCTTGCTTAGCATTGGCAGCTCTATAAGACCCTTTCATTTTAAACGAGGACTCTAAAAATCTGATTTTTCTTTTCCTTTCTGTGCATGGACTGCAAATTGACATCACAGATTAACACACAATGCACAGACATGTGTTACACACACTACCACCAACAATGTTTAGTTACACACACTATCACCGTTTCTTTACACACACACACTACCAGCAATGTTTCATTACACACACACACACACACACACACTACCACCAACAATGTTTCGTTACACACACACACTACCAACAATGTTTCGTTACACACACACTACCACCAACATTTCAGCCATACAGATGCAGCCTATCTCAAGTCTCACAAAAAGTCCAATCTATAGGACTAAAATGTTGATGATTGCATGTACCCCTAAACATGCTGAAGACCTTTATGGGTGAGGAGTATTCCATTTCAAACACACTTTATAATTAATTATTGAAGAGTAGCTTCCTTACATTCGTTAGCTCCCCTGAACTTATGGAAGTGGCAGGTATGATCTACTTGAGTAAGAAGCCTCTGATAGGTCCTTTCCGCATTAGTCTCTTCTGGGGAATAAGGGAATGAGTGCAAATGCTGCAATTAAAAAACTGCAGATGTTTCAAGCTCTTTTACAATAAACTCCAGAAATATGTGACATATTAATTGAGAATATAGTTACTACACAATGATTTTACTTTTTGCCCATTTTGACAGTGGTGTGTACCATCTTATATTGAGTCTTACAAATACGCAAGAATTGAGAGCAGACTGAGTTCTGTGTTTTGGATGGGGCATTGCCCAATAAAGACTCTCTAAAATTAGGGATTGCAGAGAACGTAGAGAATGGTATTTCCACAAATGTACTACACAGCATCACACAACATTGTCAGGACAATTAATAAAAATATGTAGTAAAGACACTAAACTCCTTGAGGTGTTTTTAGACCACAATTGATCAGTTATAAGTGGGGAGCCAGTCTAATTATTTTGGCGAAACAGAGAAAACCGAATCCAGACTGCTATTACTGCCCAGGGTGTACAGCTTGCAACCACAGAACGCCTGTTAAAATATATTTACCTACCTCATTCTGGCCAATCTTATCAGATTCTATACCGAATCATATGCATGGTTGACTTTGTGGTGTACTGTATTCTGTGCCCCTGTAGTATGGCATACTTTGGCAAGATAATTAACAGTTTAGGGAGTTGATATGGGGTCACAGATCCACTATACACAATGTTGAGAATAACTTATCCAAAGTCACTCCAGTGACCACACATTTACACACCATTTACCTTCCCTCTGTGTGATGGCCATCGATCATGTTCCAAAGTTACTGAGTGGGGGTGACAAAGCTAAATAACTGTATGGGATTTTTACCTTCCACACCAACAGCCTGAATGTACTTAATGAAAAGAACCAACTACACTGATTTCTTATGGAAAGATAATGGTATATTGCTTTATTTTGATTTAGCTTTAAATACATACCTTTCTAGGTTTGTTTGAATGTATTTATTCTTCTAAATATGAGATATCTTTGTATATTGTGTCTGCGTTCATACATGCTATTTTGTATATTATGGATGCATGCTCAGAGATTCTGATTGTTAAAATTACAGAGTGTTTCTCTTACAGTCTTTTCCTTATAGTTACTGTGTTACAATTGTGTTTGTATCGTAAATTATAGCTGGTGTATTCTGTTTATGTACATGTACTAGATTACTTGCGGTAATTTATTAAATTTATTTGAAACAATGTACAGTCATGAAAAAAAAAAAAAAAAAAGAGTACATCCTCTTTGAATTATATGGTTTTACATAACAGGACATAACAATCATCTGTTCCTTAGCAGGTTTTACAATTAAGTAAATACAACCTCAGATGAACAACACATGACATATTAAACTGTGTCATGATTTATTTAACAAAAATAAAGCCAAAATAGAGAAGCCAAATGTCAAAAAACTAAGTACACCGTATGATTCAATAGACTGAAGAGGTTTTATAGGGTCAGCAAATTAAATTTTCTGGACTTTCTGCCTGGGTTCACAGGCAGGTCCCTTAATATAGAATTAATAAAATCACATAATGACAACAAAATAATACATAACTATACACAGACATAAATTATATATATATGTGTATATATATGTATATAAAATATACTGTACATCAAAATACACTCAATAAATATATATATATATATATATATATATATATATATATATTACCTGAACTTGCGGTTTAGTGAATGAGCGAGTGTGATGGATTTTGTATATGATAGATAGATAGATAGATAGATATTATAAATAAATACACACACACACACACACACACCATATGGACAAAAGTATTGGGACACATGACCATTACACTAACAGGGACTATTATGACAATGCATTATAAATACATAGATATGAATACGTAATTGGTCCTCCCTTTGCAGCTATAACAGCTTCCAATCTTCAGGGAAGGCTTCCCACAAGATTTTGGAGTGTTTCTGTGGAAATCTTTGCCCCATTCATCCAGTACAGCATTTGTGAGGTCAGGCACTGTCGGTCGAGAAGGTTTGGCTTGCAATCTCTGTTCCAGTTCCTCCAAAAGGTGTTTGATGGAATTGAGCTCAGTGCTGTGTGTGGGCCACAACAAACTCATTCAACCAAGTCTTTATGGACCTTGCTTTGTGGCACAGTCATGCTGGAATAGAAAAGGGCCATCCCTAAACTGTCCCCACAAAGTATAGTATTGTCCAACATGTAGTGGTGTGCTCAAGCATTAAGATTTCCCTTTCAAGAGACATCAGGGTAGGTCCAAACCTTTGAAAAATAGCCTACTACCATTATGTCTCCTCTATTAAACTGTATAGTAAGCACAATGCAGTCAGGCAGATAACGTTCTCCTGGCATCTGCCAAATGAGACCCTCCCTTCAAACTGTCAAACAGAGAAGCGTATTTCTTCACTCCACAGAACACGTTTCCACTGATCCAGAGTCCAGTGGCCTTTTAAGCACCATGCGCCTTGGCTGCTAGTCTGTATTTTATGTGTTATTTACACTATTTTATGTTTATTTATTGTGTTATGTTTTTAAAATGCTTTATTCTTGCCAATTCCTGTAATAAATTGTAAACATTACTACTCTAAATCTATGCATATATTGTTTCTTTTGGTGCCCATGGGCTATCATTGAGGAGACTGCCTAACTAAAGGAATTGTGAATATCTTCAAGTTACAGCTGATTATATGCGCCTCAATTCAAATTGTAATCACACAAAATGATGCCTGTTTCCATCATTCCACCGCGACTGAGAGCCGATAGAAAATAGCAAAGGAATCTTCACCTTTTGTAAAGGATTGGTAAATTACATGAGACAAAGTAGTCTCTACTTTATCACATGTATATCTTTTGATGGCACTGAAAGTCCAACACAGTCAGAAAGGGTTTTCATAAAAATCCTAACTTTATGGAAAGATCAAAAGCAACAGTTGATTTAAAAGTGTTTATTATTTTGTAGTGTTTCTCCTAAAGCCTCTCACTAAAACAATCAGTTTATATAATCAGTAAAATAAATGACATACACATATAAATTTGCCTTAGTGTGCTACATCACAGAAAGCGGTGTATTGAATAAAATCCTAAAGGATACAGAATAGAAATCCCAAAGGATAGAGAAAGCTGATAATTTACAAAGTGCTAACTAAAGTATAAGAAGAGCTTGTCAGGTACGAAAGATGATACTGGCAGTAGCATTCTTTAAAGATTCTAAATGTCTGCTATGGTCACATTTAAGACCAAAAAAGGGCAGGTTACAGTGGTAAAGAAAATTTAAAATTATCGACAGATAGTTCTGAAACACAATATACATATATACACACACGAACCTCAGAACTCGAACTTAATCTGTTCCAGAAGGCTGTTTGAGTACCGAGTTGTTCGAAAACTGCATACAAATTTCCCATAAGAATGTATGTAGATTAGATTAATCCGTTCCAGACCCCCAAAAGTACAGCCTTTTAACACACATTTTACAATGTAATAATACTTTAAATGCATAAAATCATACAGAAAACCAATAAACACAATGTAAATTAAATTAAAATGTAACTTCACTTTACCTATCAGCTCTGTTTGCTGACAGAATGGAGCTTTGTTCGCTTTGTCTAGTACTAGGAGCTATGCATCATACCAACAAGGTACCAAAGTGGTACCATCAAGGTTAATGCTGTGTGATTTTGTTCTAATACCGAGACATTTTTTTCTCAAATATTTTGTTTGAATTCCAAATTGTTTGAGTATCGAACTGTTCCAGAACCGAGGTTCCACTCTATATAAAAACACAAGATGAGCTTATTTCTTATAACTGCGTAAACGTTGATAAATTGTCTTTTGGGTTTCATTATTGGTCATGGGTCTGGATGAAAACCAGGTTACAACCTTTCTTACACTGACAAGACTAAAAATGCTTCATTCCACACATCCTAAAGTAAAAATGCTAAAATTAGCAAAGGCAATACAAAGTAAATGTAAAAAAAATGTACTACAGTCTCACGTGGAACAGATCAGTTGACTGGGTTTGGCTAAAAATAAACCAGTACATTACGGCAGCAATTTTTCCAGGATTCAGCCAAGAACTCACAGACCTCTCAATAAATTGTTTTGGCTCCTGCCCTTGAATCGGCCTGCAGTGAGTCAGCAAATCTACAGCACTATGGAAATTCCCCTGAATTAGTTACTTCAATCCATCACGTAAAAGCTGATCAGTCCTGTCAATCAGCGAAGCTTACCTGAGTTACCATGTTCATCAATCGTGGCTGTTGTCCATAGCTTCAGAAGTATTTTAGCTCCTTTTTAGCACAAACAACTAGTCACACATTTACACACTTGCGTTGTGGCTTTCACTTTTCAACCAGAAGTGCAACATGTTATCTTTTTTCCATATATTACTTATATATTGCAGACATTTCATTCACACGCTAAAGAAATCAAAAAGTTTACAAAAGACGATAAAGGGATTACTATGTTTTATGCGTTTAGATATGGCAAAGCCAAACGTGTTGATCAATTTCCTGCTGTCTTGCTATTTCCCATCAGATATTTTAAAGGAACACCCTAAACACATAAAGCACCTGCTGAAGTGCATATTGGAAAATACATCTTCCTCTGAAATTCACAATAAATGCCTGTGAATCTTACAGAGACATCCATATTGTTTTTATACTTTACATTTTATTTAAAAATTAAAGGAACATTCCACTACTACTACAGAGAGCTTCTGGGACACCAAACAAAACGTCTAGGTTCTTCAGTCTTAATTTCCAAATGTAGAAGCTAAGAATTTGAGAAGATGCTTTGATTACATAGTCACTGGCAATGAGACCAAAGTTCATTTGCAAACAGAAAGGAATAGATAAGAATGAGATACAATGGATGAGTGATCAGTCACTTAATCCTAAAAAATGTAGTACAAAGTAAATGTAGGAATAAACACCACAAAATGTATAAAACTGAGAACATAAAGCTGACTAAGTTAAATGTATTATTTAAAAACAATATTCTAGTTTGATTAGCTGGATTTCTTTACTTTGCATGAATTCAGCCTTCATTGTTTATTTGCTAAAACCCAAGTTCTTAAAGGAACACTATAGTGTCAGGAATACAAACCTGCATTCCTGATACTATAGACCTGAAGTGGCTGAATAGATGGCCAGCTCCCCTCAGATCTTAGTGAAAAGGTGATTTTACTCTATGCCGGTTTCACCGCAGCTACTGCTTGACTCCACCTCCGTTGAAGAAATCATTAATCTTGATCTCATCCAATCCACTGCTTTCTCACAGGAAATGTGCATGCATGGCAAAATGTTGCACCAATCAGCATCTTTTCATTGAAATGCAAGGAATCAATGCATCTCTGTGGGGAGCATTCAGAGCTGCGCAGTACTGGAGTAAGAAGCACCTGTAGTGGCTGTCTGAGTGACTGCCACTGGAGGTGTTCCTAGGCACCATTGTAAATACAGGCTTTTCTCTAATGTAGAAGGGTTTTTTTTTTGTAACAAATAATAAACACTGTACACATTTACATATGTTAATTAGTAGCAGGAATAAAAAAGTATAAAAATCCTGCCCCACTATCAGTTTGACCATATATAAAGAAAGAAAGAAAAAGATTCAACCAAAACCAATCATTAACGAGCCATCTGGTTCATGTGATGTGATTAATGAACTGAAGCTGTATTAAATTAAACAAATGTGCATTTGAGCTTTATATTTTGCATATAAATGTGACATCACAATACACACTCATCAAAATATCATTAATATGATAAAAGAACAGATATTTAAAGTATCATGTCAGGTGATTCATTGTTGTGTGTAACATTCTGTATTTGATACACGCCGAAGAACATTTGTACAAATGTAGCTAGGCTTTACTGTAACTTATCAGGGCTTAGTGCATGTCTGGTTAAATAAACGAAACTCAAAATAAATTGAGACAGAAAATGCAATGTCAGGCCTGGGCTAAATCTCTGTGTCACATTATGCCCTTCATATTACAGGCTTTAGTGTTGCATTTCTATTAAACTCCACAAAAACAACATCATCCTGTAAAGAGAAATATAGATCAAAATGTGATTTGCACAGTCATCATACAACCGATATATTTCCATTTGCAGGCAAGGAAGGAAGACAGTTGTCATCATAAGTGGACTTGTGGTCTAGGAAACACCAGTAAGCTTACCAAGCAAAGCCAGTCAGTCAGAGTGAACAGGTGCCTTCTTATCATTTGGTAACGAATTAACACAAATGCACCGGCCCTGGCACTTCTGCTACACGGTTTCCATCCCACTTTGCAGTGCAGTACGAAGAAGGCGTAACATAGCCTATCAATGGGCAGCCACTGAGAAAAAGTTAGGTAGGGAAAGGTAGCAGTAAGCTAAGACAGAACCCAGAATCTTTAGACCACATAACTCCATTGAGAGAAAGACCTTATTGAGTCAGTAGTGATCTTTTAGAGGTGTGCTGTAGGCTTATGGTGCCAGCCACCCCATGCCCCCCAAAACCATTTTGGATCACTTCTTACCTGGGGTCTTCAGGGCAACTTTTGCAACTCCAGTACTCCAGACTGAGACCTGAATACTCGCGGTGTAAACTTAGCCAGAGATCAGCTGATACTTTCAGTTCAAGAGCTTACAGCTCTCCATGCAAAGTAGTGGATCCAAGAAAAAAAAAAAGCAAACGATTCTAAAATAGTGTGACTACTTACAATGTGGAGGCTCCAGGGCACTATTGGCACTATAACCACTAGAGCATGCAGTAGTGATTATGGTGCTTGGAGAGTTCCTTAAACTATTATTTCTTGTTCCTCTTATTTGTCAACTTTGATATCACTGCTCTCCTTCCATTTGCATGGAATGGATTCCTTATGCTTATTATTGTTATTTACTATATACAATATATTTAAATGACTATTGTGTGTTTTTATATTTAATAAAAAAAAACCTCTCTGACTCAGGAAAAATTTCATTAAAATATAGAAGGCAAAACAATATTGATGAAAGAACAGTTTTACAGTTTAAAAGTCACCCACACAGTGCTTGGCTAATAATTGTATGGCTATTAATACATCCCCCTCCAATTATCTAACCCAAATTTAAACTCAGTTTAAACAAAAATACAAAATTTCAATGATATCTATGAGAAATACATTTCAGGTTTAATTAAATAAGCTTCTTGCAAAATATATAGCACCAATCATATATCTAGCTATCTCTTTAAATGGGATCAATATTTTGGAAAGAAGAAAACGTTTTCCATTTTATCACAATAAAAAGTATCCAAAATGAAACGTACTGTTTTACTAAGTCTGTTTTTACATACTGACTAACGAGATTAAAGCGAAGATGGCTTGCATTCAAACAGATTTATTTAACATTCGTGCAGCATCAGAATGCTGGGACATCTGGTTCGGATTTACTGTCTGACGTTTTAATGGAGGTACCACCCCCACAAGAACTTTCTTTTCCTTTTTTTAATAAGCTGTTCCTTTTACCCTTTCTCGTTTTTTCCCCTCTCCCCCTCGGAAGCTGTCCTTTTCTGCTTCTTGCTGGAAGCAGCCTGATCATTGCCAGGAAGAGAAATGCAAAACAATCCCAAGAGCAGGTCCTGACGTCAGGAATGCATTCCTCCCTCCCATCAGTCGGACCCCTTTGGAAATTCCAGGCTCCAGCAGGACTACGTTTTTGTGATAGAACAGCTGCTTCATTGCAGTTCTACTCTTCTAACTCCTTCACTGCCAAAGAGCATAAGTGACAAATATTCCTCTCCTTTAACACATTAAATTCCAATGAGGAAAAGTGAATATATGTCTTTCATTTAGCATCTCTAGTGGCAGTCATTCAGATGGCGAGTGTTCTTAGGCAGTGTTTATACTAAAATGCTCGCAGGGCCAGGATATAAATATCAGAACAACTACATTAAGCTGTAGATGTACTGGTGACGATAGTGTCCCTTTAATTGCCAATGAAGATAACTGATAGGTATTCCTCCTTTAACTCCTTCAGAGATAAAGAAGAAACGTGACAGAATATCCATTCCTGTAATTCCTTAAATTACAACATGTTCCACATCTCTAAACCTTTCAATGCCAAAGAGGACTGTGGTTTATTCCACCACTCGCCGCTAGCCCTCAGAAAAGTGAATAAACACTGCTAGGCCAAAATAAAAGTTGCCACCTGGATTTAACTAAGCAAATAGGTAAGTGCCTCCTGTTGGATAGTTACTGCATGGGCGATTATCTTTCAGCTGGCAACAAGTTGTTTAACCCCAACTGATGCAATAAGTAGCTTCTCATTTCTCAAACAACCATGTCCAAATACACATCCCATGGTCATGGAAAAGATTTTAGTCTATTTGAGAAGAGGTAGGGAGAGGTATTAGCAGTAGAAAAAGGGAAGTGCTCATGCCATTGTACAGAACACTGGTGAGACCTCACTTGGAGTATTGTACACAGTACTGGAGACCGTATCTTCAGAAGGATATTGATACCTTAGAGAGGGTTCAGAGAAGGGCTACTAAACTGGTTCATGGATTGCGGGATAAAACTTACCAGGAAAGGTTAAAGGATCTTAACATGTATAGCTTGGAGGAAAGACGAGACAGGGGGGATATGATAGAAACATTTAAATATATAAAGGGAATCAACACAGTAAAGGAGGAGACTATATTTAAAAGAAGAAAAACTACCACAACAAGAGGACATAGTCTTAAATTAGAGGGACAAAGGTTTAAAAATAATATCAGGAAGTATTACTTTACTGAGAGGGTAGTGGATGCATGGAATAGCCTTCCAGCTGAAGTGGTAGAGGTTAACACAGTAAAGGAGTTTAAGCATGCGTGGGATAGGCATAAGGCTATCCTAACTATAATATAAGACTAGGGACTAATGAAAGTATTTAGAAAATTGGGCAGACTAGATGGGCCGAATGGTTCTTATCTGCCGTCACATTCTATGTTTCTATGTTTCTAAGTCATTGGCATGGTTCAAGCATAGAAAACACGTAAGAAGATTGTAGAAACTACTAAAATTGGGTTAAGAACTGTCCAACGCATTATTAAAAACTGGAAGGATAGTGGAAAATCATGGTCTTCAAGGAAGAAATGTGGTTGGAAAAAAATCCTGATTGATTGTGATCGGCGATAACTTAAACGTTTGGTGAAATCAAATCGTAGAAAAACAGTAGAACTCTATATTTAATAGTGAAAGTAAAAGCATTTCCACATGCACAATGCAAAGGGAACTCAAGGGATTGGGACTGAACAGCTGAGTAGCCTTAAGAAAACCACTAATCAGTGAGGCTAATTGGGGGGAAAAAAGGCTTCAATTTGCTAGGGATCATAAAGATTGGATTCTAGAGCAATGGAAGAAGGTCATGTGGTCTGATGAGTAGAGATTTATCCTGTTCTAGAGTGATGGGCGCATCAGGGTAAGAAGAGAGGCAGATGAAGTGATGCATCCATCATGCCTAATGCCTATTGTACAAGCCTGTGGGGGCAGTGCTATGATCTGGGGTTGCTGCAGTTGGTCAGGTCTAGGTTCAGCAACATTATGTGTCCAAAGAATGAGGTCAGCTGACTACCTGAATATACTGAATGACCAGGTTATTCCATCAATTGATTTTTTTTTCTTCCCTGATGGCACAGGCATATTTCAAAATGACAATGCCAGGATTCACCGGATTCACTCAAATTGTGAAAGAGTGGTTCAGGTAGCATGAGACATTATTTTCACACATGGATTGGCCACCACCGAGTCCAGACCTTAATCCCATTGCGAATCTTTGGGATGTGCTGGAGAAGGCTTTGCGCAGTGGTAGACTCTCCCATCATCAATACAAGATCTTGGTAAAAAATTAATGCAACACTGGATGGAAATAAATCTTGTGACATTGCAGAAGCTTATCGAAACAATGCCACAGCGAATGTGTGCCATAATCAAAGCTAAAGGCACTCAAACTAAATATTAGAGTGTGTGAGGCTGCAGGCTAGAGTTCACTCACACCACTGGGACCACCAGGGCTTCCACACCGGACCAACAGGGATGCAAAGCAATGTCACCCACTCCCAGGCCACAGGTAAGGAGGGAGTACAATATATTTGTTTTTAGAAACAACATAGAAGAAAAGTTATATTTGCTTTGATCTGCTTCCCTCTCTACCACACACACAATAACACCCTACACATTCACACACTGCCCCACACACATATACTGCCCCCTCACACAAGCACTGCCCCATACACATATAAACACTGCCCCATACACATATAAACACTGCCCTACACAAACACTGCCCCCCATACACACAAACTGCACTCATCACACACATGGCACCCCTTACTCCCCAACAGGGAGTGTAATGCCCTATCGGTAAGTTATCGGCTATTGGCTAAAAGTTCACATATTATCGGTACTAAAAAAAAAAAATATCAGTGGTACCCTAATCAGTTGATTCCACAGATATTAAGCAATTATTTTATTTAAATTTTAATACCCAGCATTGCCAAAAAAAGGCCCATCTCTCTTCACTTCAAAATCATCTGTTGACCCCTGCTACATATTTTTACTTGGCAATTCTAAGTGAGATTTTTTTTTCTTTCAATGAATAGTAAAGATAATGTTACTGGCACCTCTTTGAACCTGTATGTCATATTTTATATTTAAGCACATTGAATGTAATTCCTCTAATAAAAGGGGAGAGCCAAGTTAAAGGGACACTCCAGGCACCCAGACCACTTCTGCCCATTGGAGTGGTCTGGGTGCCAACTCCCATTACTCTTAACCCTGCAACTGTAATTATTGCAGTTTTTTTATAAATTGCAATAATTACCTTGCAGGGTAAACTCCACCTCTAGTGGCTGTCTACTAGACAGCCACTAGAGGGCACTTCCGTGTCCCTAGCACAGGAAACCTGTGCTAGAGCGTCGCTGGACATCCTCACGCTGTGTGAGGACCTCCAGTGTCGCTCATTTCCCCATAGGAAGGCACTGAAATGAATTTTCAATGCTTTCCTATGGGGAGCGCTAATGCGCATTAGGTCTCCCCGGCCGGTGGGCAGGATCAGTCTCGCCCACCGGCCGACGCAATCACTAGGAGGAGCGGCGGCGGAGGAAGAAGCAGCGATGTGGGACATCGTCGCTGCCTCTGGTAAGTTACTGAAGGGGTTTTCACCCCTTCAGCAACCGGGGATCGGGGGGTGGGAAGGAGAGGGGACCTGCATTGCCAGTTTTCCTGGCACTGGAGTTTCCCTTTAATGCAATGCAAAAAAAAAAGAGAGAGAGAGACAATATGAGAACAGACAAAAAGCTTAGAAAAACCTCAATAGCTTGCACTCCGGTAAATCCCCACTCTAATAGTTTTTGTTCACTTGTGCCATTACAGAGTGAACCTATTCCATTGCATATCAGACTAATCCCACCAATAAGGGCAGTCCAGAACAGAAATGTCAGCAAGTTCTCTCTGCACAAGAGAAACAGAAACACCAGACAATCAATTTGGTGTTCTTTTACCCCTAATAAAATACACATATAACATAACTAACTTTAATTCATTTTTTGGTGGTAGAAAACAATTTCTTTCTATTTCTTATAAGTTATTATATTATTATACGTTCTGATTTGCAAGTATTAAAAAATACAAATACTTTAGAGCAGCGTTTCCCAACTGGTGTTCCGTGGAACCCTAGAACAAAATTGACGCAGCACCACAGCCGTCTAAGATCGCGACCAGGCACCCATAGGATGGGATGCTGGGAGGAAATGACAGCACTTCCTCCCAGAGAGAGCGCGCTGGCTGGAGGGATAGGCAGCAGCGAGGACTGAGCAGCACACCAACTACAGCCAGCAGCACTAAAGGAAGTCATCTTAGTGCAGAAAAAAGGTAAGTGAACAGGAGAGTGACTACAAATATAAACATATGTGTGTGTCTGTATCTTCCAGTATGTGTATCTGTATTTCAATGTGTTTATCTGTGTGTCAGTCAGTGTGTGTATGTGCTAGAGTGTATCTGTGTGTCAGTGTGCCAATTTGTGTATCATTGTGCCAGTGTATCTATCAGTATGTGTATCTGTGTGTGTGTCTGTGTGTGTATCTGTTTCACTGTGTGTGTATCTATATGTCAGTGTATATCTGAGTGTCATTGTATTTGTGTGTGTATGTGTATGTGTCAGTGTGAGCGTGTTTATACACTATTCCAAGGGTTCCACGGAAAAAAATTAATTGGGAACCCCTGTCATGTAGTATAGGGTGCCATGACTAACCAGGAAAGCAGAAAATATATTGATACTTACCATCATTTTCTTTTCCTGGCTATTTGTTATGGCAGTGTATACTACCCACCTATTAATGTTTCTCTATTTACCTACTGTACAGCTTGTCATTGACTGGAGACCTATATATATATATATATATATATATATATATATATATATATATATATGTGTGTTTTTAACACAATGACTCAAATTTCATTAAAAAGGGGGAAATAGGGAATCAACTCTAGCCTTAACTATCCCTCTATCAGAATCCTCTTGTTTTATTCATGCATTCAGTTAATAATTAAGACATTTTTAAGTCATCTTCTATCAGCCAGTTTGAAAGACTGACCACACACATTCTGTTAGTTGCTTTTTGGTAAAATTATAAATCCACCCAAGCAAATTGATGAGAGATTATTCCCCCCACCTCCCTACTCCTAGACTCTTTGCACTGATAGCCTGCATGCACAGAGATTAGATTTTAAGTCTGCTTATGAACATGTAAAGCCCTCCATGACTCTACTCCTAACTACATTTCTACTCTTATCTAAATATCTGACAAACCTATTTGTTCAGTTTATAAATTACAACTTATTTGCTTTTTTTGTTACCTCCTATCAAGCTTTTTCCATTTCTCTTGCTTTTCCTGCTTTGTCTCAATGTGCCAAAAAACAATATACACCAATTTTCTTTCCACCAGACAACTAACCTCCTCTGCAAAATCAAACTATTCTCTGTCTATAGACTGGACTGTGAATGTGTTATAACATAAAACACAATATCCACTATTATCTCCTCGCCACTCGTCCTTAAGAAGCTTCTCTCTATCACAGAAAAGAGATCTCAAGTCGCCCCGATAAAAACCCATCCCAGTCAATTTTTAACCAAGCCACATCTGAGCACTGATATAGAATTAAGGATGCAACTGAAATTTTTTTGGCAAAGGTCCACCCTGAGATCCCAATCAGAAGGCATCGGGTAGGTCTTCAAATATAAAAATGGGGGGACAGGTCACTTTCCAGTCCTTCTGCCCTCACCCATGGCCAGTGGGTGGGGTTTATTACATTTAGTGTCTGGCTCGCATAAGCTTTTTTTGGCTCTCGATAAGCCTTAAACTGCTGCAATTAAAT
Organism: Pelobates cultripes; assembly: GCA_933207985.1. NCBI lineage: Eukaryota > Metazoa > Chordata > Amphibia > Anura > Pelobatidae > Pelobates > Pelobates cultripes. The sequence continues at coordinate 254,075,871 of OW240915.1, read as the reverse complement.
TGATCTGAACCATTAAATGTCTTCTTGGGAGCTGAAAAACTGCAGATAAATGTATTTAGCTGAAATGTAATCAAGGCCGTGCAAGAATATACCGACTTGGAGTTGCAGGTTTCGTACAATCTCACTGGAGCACATGCATTTCTTGGAATATTAAACATTTCCATGGAATATACAGAAATAATCACTTAAAGGGTACCATATGTTGAAGAAAAATGAAATAATGGTAAAATGGCATCAGTCATCTAATTTGCTGGTTCAATCAAACCAGTTCAATACAATTCAAGACTTGCTTGAAAATTGCCGACAAAATTAATGTATTCTAAGTTAAATATTTTGATATTTATTATTAGTAGTTTCCAATACCAACATGCACAATTGCAAGAAAATAAAGAGAAAGCAAACTTTGACATCCCAATAAACAGTGTCACATGATTGGCACCTACTTATGACTTCCTAGGTTAGAACCAGTCTGGGCTCCAGTGATAGCAACTAAGCAGCAAAATATAGACTTCTAATTCTTGGACTTGCTTCAAGCTTGCTTAAGTATTTTATGTGTGGAGAATGTGTCATTTTATAAAACAGTGCATATTTCGATAGAAACTGGCAATGGTATTAATTAACCTTGTTACACTGTCCTGGCTTTCAATCAGACAACCGTACCTGTTACTTCCTAGTTACTTCGCTCAGTTGAGCTAAACTTAAGAGGCAGGAAAATGCCTTGCAAAGACTTCTCTATCAACTGCATTGGGAAGTCTGTAAATGGACAGCTACAGAAAGTCTGGGTTAGGACGGGAGATGCACAGATTTTCAAGCAATTTTTCGATAAAACCCTAAATGAAAAAATGCTAAATTAAATGCAAGCATGTTTTTATCTGGAAGCTATCTACTAAACAGTGAAATATATATTTTTGTAAGTGGAGTCTCTTTAATAGTTTTGCCTTGACACAGAAATGTTGATGGTCATTACAGTGGTACTAAAAACATCTGATTCTTCAAAGTTCACACCAGGGTTTGGGATAGCGCACAGAAAACATGCAAACTCAAATACTGACTAAAGAGACAAATGACACATACAGTTATCCTTACTACAGCTAGTTACTTTCAATATTATTAGCAATACCAAGGTAACAGTTTTCCAATAATATATAAGTAGAGCATAGGATAGTCAGACAGATAAGTTTTAATGGGCAAATTAAGCATCATAACCACTGCAGCCCACTGTCATAGTTATGATGCCTAGAGTCTCCTGGTACTGTACAAGGGCAAATAGTCAAAACTACTTTATCCACATCATGGAAAAAATACGTTTTTATTACATTTTAACCATTTTATGTCAGTTTTGTGCAGCTTTTCATATGATTCACTGGCTGAGAGAGTCTGCTAAGAAAAGCTGAGAAACTCTACTTCAGCCACACTATGTATCAGAATAGGTGTCCAAGTAGGTTTTAACCATGAAAAATGTTTTGACTGCTTATTTTGAGATAGCTTAGGGGACTGCTGGCATCATGACCACTACAGTGGGTTGGAGTAGTTGCAGTGGTAATTAGAGTGCCCCTTTAAGTTTAATTATTTGGTAAGCTGCAAAGACTCCCAAGACACAAGCAGTATTCTCCAGTAGCACAGCACCAAGCACAAGCATAAACGCTAAAGAACACGACGGCTGCCACATAAACCTGAGCAAAAAAAAGACCACATTACCAGTGTTAAAAAACTAGGCAAAACTAGGCAGGGCTTTTACAAATTGTTTAGACGTTTTGAGCATTTTCTAATCATGTTATTGCTGTTATAATTTCAGAGTCTGTTAAATATTTCTCATGTGCTACAGCTATATTTTATATATAAAGCCTTAGAAACAAATTAGGTCAGTTCTCTTTGTAGGGTGTCCTGCTGTGAAACATGACCTTCTAGTTTAGGAGTTATTCATTTACTTTGCTCCAGGATTTTTAACAAAGCATACAGAAAAATCCCAGCAGAAAATAAAGGCAACCAGTGGGATCAGAGAAAGTATTTAATATACTGTTCACTGCAGGTTTAAAAAATATTTTCTAGATATTAAAATTCAGCTGTGCAGCATGGCCATAGCAGTAGACAATGAAACCAAATGACATATTCCTAAGATTTGTTTTATCTATCCCAAGTTTTATATTCCGCATTTCTTAACAAACGTTCAATAAAGGTAAAGTAAAGATAACTAAACAAATTTCACTCCCTCTAAATTCCAGTCAGCCGGGCTACAGCTCTGAAATTTGAGGTGGCAGCTCGTACTGAATTCAAGCTGGGATCTGTCAGAATTCTTGGAGGGAGCGCTCTTTATTAGCAGAGTTGAAGAATGCGGCTCTCCATCCTCCGCCTTTGACGTCAGTAGACAACTACTCGTCAGTGCTATCTGTCAATGGAAAATGCATGGAATTTCCTCACTTAAAAGTGCTGGAGCATCTCAAAAAGAGGCCCAATATTAAAAGGACCATTCTTTGGTAGGTTATCTAGTACTAGAAGAACAGAATTTTTTTAAAGGATGAAAATAAACAAAATTGAAACAGTCCTTAGAAGAACTGTAAAAATGCCCTAATTTAATGAAACTGTTGCTGTTGTTTAAAACACAAAGAACATAAATATATAGAGGATTAGAAATGGTTACTAACATTCAGTGTGAATTGGAGTAAAGAAAAAAATCATACTGAATGAAAGGACAAAATTGCTTAGCAGCCAATTGAGGGTCACTTTGGCATGTTACGGGATACACCGGACTTAAAGACATGGATAGCCAGCACTGCTCCCTCTTTGCAGCACTTGGAGACCACAAAGAAGATACAAAAGTTCTTCACATACCTTTGAGTGAGCTAATTATATAACACATTATGGGCAGAACCCATACTTCAATATACACAGCAGTTTTATGATTGACTTACTGACTTATTCCTGTTGACATTTATAAATATTGCCTTACATAGGATGGTTTCTACAATATCATCCTTACGTCTATGCCCTGTTTCGCATACTCCTAGACACTACTTATCTAATAGAGATAGATAGATAGATAGATAGATAGATAGATAGACAGACAATTGCCATCCACAGTTCCAACCCAGCCCAGACTTTCTGTGGTTGAACAATCACAGGCTTCCCAATGCAGCTCAATGAGAAGTATTTGTAGGGCAGTGCTCTGAGCAACTGTTTTCCTCTTGAGTGCAGCTCCACCGAGTTAAACAACCAGGAAGTAACAGGACTGATTGTCTGATTGACAGCTAGGGGGGACGTGTAACACTGTTAATATATAAAAGTGCCCATTTCTACATTTATTAATGCCACAACAACCCCATTCCCAAACCATCAATTAACAAGTTCTGAAAAAATAATTAATAAAAAGATTGGTAACAGTTTGTTTAGTTCAATAAGTACATTCAGTACATTAGCAGTAATGTAGAAAAGGAATCCCTTAATTTTAAAGCTAACCGTTTCAGTACTCATCTGGGTACTCAAGTAGAGCAACATTCTCATCCTCTTGGTTAGACATTAGAATCTGAGAGAATGCATGATGTCTCAGTATTTGTTGTTTGCAAACTCATAGTATATTCTACTACTGGCTGCTTTTTCTTGTATCCCCTTCTACTGTTTGGCCACGATAGGAATATTATTTTGACATGTTATTGGTGAGATTGTCTGCCTGTGAGTGTTCTAGTTGCTATTTATTCTTCATTTTTATTATCAACCACAACACCTCTTTCAATACAACAGGTAATAATATCCAAAATAATGTCCAAAAGAGAGAAACGAATAGAAACTAGGGATCGACCGATTATCGGTCTGGCCGATATTATCGGCCGATATTTGGTATTTTCGGCAATATCGGTATCGGCCAATTCAGATACCGATATTGCCGATAATATATAACAGGACCGCCGGGCCCATTACAAGCCCGGCGGTCCTGTGGGGGCCAGCAGCAAGCGCTGACTTACCTTGCATGCAGCTCCTACAGCTCTCTGTGTAAATCTCGCGAGACCCGCGGCCGCAGAGCGTTGCCACGGGTTACCATGGCAACGCTCCGCGCGGCACTAAGAGCCGCGAGATTTACACAGGGAGCTGTAGGAGCTGCTTGCAAGGTAAGTCAGCGCTTGCTGCTGCTGAGCCACCACTGTACTTAACAAGCCACTGGACCACCAGGGAATACTATATCCCCCTCCCTGGTAAGAAGCAGGGAGGGGGGACTAAACAAAAAATAAAAAAAACATTTAAATATTAAAAAAAATATTAAAATAAAAAATTACACAAATTACATCACTACACAAACACACACACACACTACACAAAAACACACTGCACACATACTGCATTACATACACACACACTGCATTACATACACACTACACAGGCACACACACTGCATTACATACACACACTACACAGACAGACACTACACACACACCACAAACACACACTGCACACATACTGCATTACAGACACACACTGCACACACTACACTGCACACACACTGCATTACATACACACTACACAAACACAGTACACATACTGCATTACATACACACACACTACACAGGCACACACACTGCATTACATACACACTACACAAACACACACTACACAAACACACACTGCACACATACTGCATTACAGACACACACTGCACACACTACACTGCACACACTACACTGCACACACACTGCATTACATACACACTACACAAACACAGTACACATACTGCATTACATACACACTACACAGACACACACACTGCATTACATACACACTACACAAACACACACTGCATTACATACATACACACTACACAAACACACACACACTGCATTACATACACACACAAAAACACACTGCATTATACACACACTACATAAACACACTGCATTATATACACACTACACACACTGCATTATATACACACACTCTGCATCCACTACACACACACACACACTACACAAACACACACAGTTCCCCTGTCTAAACACACTTCATCCACTACATGTGGCATGTATATTTTGTGCATTTACCTTTCGAATTAGTTTATTTATTCAAAATAGTAAATGTACAGAATATCGGCAAGATATCGGCTATCGGCCTGAAAGTTCGCAGATTATCGGTATCGGTATCGTCTCTAAAAATTCAATATCTGTCGATCCCTAATAGAAACATGAACAGATAACAATATATAGACTCTTGCTGCTGGGCCCTGGGGTTTGTGCTGGAAAAGGTTCTAGTACAGATTGTAAAGTAGACAGATGAGTTCGGGAAGTTATCAAAACAGGATTAATAGAATCAAGGGAACAAGCAAGGAAACAGCATGCACCAAGAGTCAAAGAGTTGTATGAAAACCAATGTTCAAACACCCGTAAGATCTTCCACAAGAGGTGCACAGAAAGAAGTCTCTTAAACAAATGTGCTAATGAGATCAGGAAGGAACTGAAAGTGTCTTAAAGGGACGCTTTATTCACACAGACCACTTAATATATTCTGGGTGCACTGTTCTTCCTGTCCCACTTAGTCCTGCAATGTAAGTAATTGCCGTTTTTGAGAAACTGCATTAATTGCATTGCAGGACTAAGACTGCCTCTAGAGGAACTGAAAGTGTCTTAAAGGGACGCTTTATTCACACAGACCACTTAATATGTTCTGGTTGCCAACGGACTTTTGGTCCCCTAATTGACGCTGGACGTCCTCACACTCTGCATGAGGACATCCATTGTCAGGGAAATCCTTCTAGGAAAGCATTGATTTAATACTTCTCTTTGGGGAGGGCCTAATGCGTTAACAGCACTTGTCGCACACACACATTAGCCGCACCCCTCCAATCGGATGATGTCAGATGAGGCCAGATTTTGTTTCTTTGTGTCACGCTTTTAGGGATGTCAGGAAACTGTCCCCAAAGTAATAGCACAAACACATAATCAGATGCGCACTTGCTACACTAAGGGCACTATGACCCTGCAGAGAACATTGAAACACTAGAATGGTTTGCTCTCATTGGGCTGGCCTGCATAATTGGTGGGCAACTTACAGCATTAAATATGGAAGTCAAAACAGAGGACTATAGATAGGACATAAATTAAATATTATAGAATGTTTTACTATAAAAGTGAGAATTAACTTCCAAACACAGGAAATTATGAAATCAGAAGAGGAGGAGGGAACGTCTATGGGGGCGTGCCAGTAAAGCTGCTTGCAATTATTGGCAAAGCCCAAAATAGGTATAGGAGGGTGGAACCACCAGAAGAAGCGAGTGTTAGTCTTGCATGAATAACAGCCTGTCTAGACCTACTCAATGCCGTGTTGAGGTACTCTGGACTTGAACTTTATGACCTGACAGCAGTTTGCATAGTGAAACCCTATATTTTGATGATGCTATGCTGTTTGAAGACTTTTTGATTGTGTCCCCAGAGGAGGACACCAGAGAAGTAACCAAGGATAGCAGCACTTCCCTTTAAACCCAGTTGAGAAGTATAGTCAAAGTTAGGACCTGCTGTTTATACCTGTAATGAAAACGGTCAGGTCCCCCAGCGTTCTCTCCAGGTGCTTTGTCATTAAAGTGATCCACACAAGAGAACATGTGCTTATCCAAACAAAGATCTCATTGCTTTAAACGCCCGTGTAATCCTATTCCGAACACATCAGTAATTTTTGCCATGCAAAACAGACTAATCTGAAGTCACATAAGCTTGTTTTTCTGATCAATGTTCACTTAAATAGCAGGGCAGAGCACTGGGGTACATGACCATTTTAATTAAAAGTTAACATGGTAGCTTAGAAGGTAGATTAACATACAGCATACATACATTTACTGCTTTGTTCCATAATAGTAAACAAGTAGCTAAACAAAATATGGGGAAAATCTACTTAATCATTTCTGCAAATATAAACATTAAACAATTGATTCTTGATTATATGATTTATTCAGCGCACTGACAACCAGTGGGGGCAAAAAATAGAAAATATGTTTATTCATTGGAAATTGTTTAATATTTTTAATCCAATCAGTATATTGTATTCAAAGTTTTTGCTTTTCATTTTTTCATGAACATACCCTTTTCATTGTCTTGTGATGCTCAGCTCATGCTTGACATTTAAGAGGACAAATTAATTTATGGCTGCTTTAGAGCCAGAACAAAAGGATCATATTAAACACATGCCAGGACAAACAAAGTAACAATATTAATAAAAAAATAAAAAAATCCTACAGTTATTTTCTTTGCCAGTACACATAATTTCTAAACCCTTTCAATACCAAGTCCATTATCCATTTAACACAGTAGACTGGAATTTACAAAGGACAAAACAGTCACAATATTTTAAAGGAACACCATAGGGTTAGGAACACAATTATGTATTCCTGATCCTATAGTGCTAAACCCACCATTAAGGTGGCTTGCCCCCACTTAGCCCCATAAAAGCATGAAAAACTCCCCTTATTTCCAGCGCTGTGTAGGTCTGCCGGCACTAGCCCCGCCCCCTTGATGACATCATCAGAATTGCCGATTTTTTGCCAATCCAATGCTTTCCCATTACTTTAAGTCTGGTTACTTTACTTGTTTTTTTTTACAACTGGGAACAATACAGCATCCCTTCTACTTAAGTACTAAAATCTGATAATGTAGATGTAAGAGAAGTGTTGTTTTTACTCCAAGACTGAACCAAAATTCCTGCTTACTTTACTTGCCTACTAAGAGCTGAGAACAAAACAGTACTTTGTACTCACGTACTGAAATGTTATTTTTCAAAGTACAACCATGAACAGTGGCGTACATACCGGGGTCGCAGAATCGCGGAAGCTCCTCTAGCGGCCGTCAATGAGACAGCCACTAGAAGCTGGATTAACCGTCAGTGAAACATAGCAGTTTCTCTGAAACTGCTGTTTCCAGCTTCAGGGTTAAAACTAGAGGGACCTGGCAACAAGACCACTTCATTGAGCTGATGTGATTTGGGTGTCTGTAGTGGTCCTTTAGGTGTATGTATATCTGCATGCACTGGCGTACATACCGCGGTTGCAGGGGTCGCAGCCCTGCGACCAGGTGCCCACCGCCATGTGTTGTGGCCCCCCCTGAGCCGGGGAGGCATGGATCAGTTTTCGCAACTTATAGTTTGGATAGCCTGCTGCCAATCCCACGCATGCTTAAACTCTCTCACTGTGTTAACCTCTACCACTTCAGCTGGAAGGCTATCCCATGCATCCACTACCCTCTTAGTAAAGTAATACTTCCTGATATTATTAAACCTTTGCCCCTCTAATTTAAGACCATGTCTTCTTGTTGTGGTTTTTCTTCTTTTAAATATAGTCTCCTCCTTTACTGTTTTGATTCCATTTATATATTTAAATGTTTCTATCATATCCTCCCTGTCTCGTCTTTCCTCCACGCTATACATGTTAAGATCCTTTAACCTTTCCTGGTAAGTTTTATCCAGCAATTCTTGAACCAGTTTAGTAGCCCTTCTCTGAACTCTCTCTAAAGTACCAATATCCTTCTGGAGATACGGTCTCCAGTATAGAGTATAGACACATCCCGGCCAATCTCCAGCAGATCCTCCCTCCCAGACCCTCCTACTTCCTGGACAGCATCCATGTTGAAGCTGCCTTCAACATGGATGCTGTCCAGGAAGTAGGAGGGTCTACTGGAGCTTGGCTGGGATGCGTCAGCTGACCGGAGTTCGCCGCGAACGGCGGCGAACCATTTGCGAGAAGTTCGCAGACGGTTCACGACATCTCTACTCCAGTACTTCGTACAATACTCCAAGTGAGGTCTCACCAGTGTTCTGTACAATGGCATGAGCACTTCCCTCTTTCTACTGCTAATAATACCTCCCATATACAACCCTATACAACAAGTGCCAGAAATGAACATTGTCCTGAAGCACAATGCTGAAAATATTGCAGAACAGAACCACATAGAGTATAAAGACATTGCCTATTTTAAGCAAAAGCTTTAGGAATATCAGCAGACTAAACATTTTATGATCATAAAGTCTCAAAATAAAAAAGCCACAGAGTCTTCGAACAGAGTGAGTTATTGCTTAGCACTTGCCAGACAAGCACACACTATTAGAGAATCACTAATAAAACCATGTGCACAAGAAATAGTGTCATGTATTTTAAGTGAGAAGTAGTGTAAACAAATTGAAGCTGTGCCATGTTCCAGCACTATTTAATGTTTTGCATCCTATTCATGATCTTGCTGATGACATCCAGACAGAACTAATTTCTAGGCTGGATCAATGTGATGGGTACTCACTGCAATTAGACAAGTCCACAGAAGTTGCACTAAACATTTTGCTGGTTTTTGTAAGCTATAATTTTGACAAATTGAGTAAAGAAGAATTGCTTCAATGTGAAGCTTTACAAACACACAAGCACAGGTAAGAACATCTTTAACTGTATCCAGCAGTTTATCAACATACAATGCATATATTTGTTTCCTGAAATTACACTGAATAAAAGATTTAGCTAATTACATTACAATCACATTCTTGGATCAAACTACAAATACAGAAATACTGATAGCTATGTATGTTTCTTTGCTGTTTTTTCGACTCAGTTGTTTTTAATAAAAAAATGTGGAAAAAAAAGATTTTAAAACACACTAATATTCCGTGCCGGGACTGACTTCTCCAGAAGCCAGGCTCTAGCAAACTTAATAAAACATTGGGAACCCACAGTGCATGCACCTCAATCATGGTGATCTGCCAATTCAATGCTCCTCACGGGAAAGTATTTAATACAATAATTATATATGAGAAGCATTAGTTGCATTCAGATTCATGATGCTGTGTGTGATGACGCAGAAGACCTTTGAAAATTAAAGACCTTCAATTAAGAAATGTCTCTATATTGTTTGTTAGTCTGACAGTTATGAGAGAAAACGTTTTGAAAAAAGGTAAACACTGCTGTTTTTAAGAAATGGAAATGTTTTACACACTCCTAAAACAGGGACATGGTGAACCAAAACTACATCATTATGAAGTGGTTGAAGTGATGAAGAGGTTTTGGTGCTTATAGGGTGCTTATAGGGCCCATTTAGAGAAGCTTGGATTATGTAAAGTGTTTTCAACTATGTAGGTTTCTTTGCTAACGCTTGTATCACATTTCCTTATAAGAGTGATATTGCCTAGATCTGGCAATCAGACCAGAACACATTTGTCATGTAAACAAAGAATCTCACTGAGGGAAAGGAAATAAGCAATTGATCCTTGCAAAGGTGCAACAATGGAGAAGATGGAAGTGGAGAGACATGGCTAGGAGGAGACATCTGACCAGAGATGGACGAAGCTATGACTTTTTTTATATTTTATCCCTAAGAAGAATCAGTAACCTACATGACAGGGCAGATAGGCTAAACTTCTACCATGGGAATCCAGGAAAGGTGAGATTCAACATAACAGCTGCTGCTCGCTCTTTTGTAATTTAAGTATGTATATTAAAAATATATTGTTATCTTATGCAATCTACGCCTTCCTTTATTTGTTTTACACTTGCATCATTGAGCATGATAGAAGGACAAGAAGACATCAATGTTGCGGAGAACCACTGGAGTTGGGAGATAAGTGCTGGAAAAAATTACTTTTATGAGTACAGTTGGTGTGATTACATTTTTAAAATTATCATATATTTTAAACTAGTTTTGTCTGTTATTTTTTTAAGAGTCTGATGCTCTTTTTTTATTTTTTTACAGCTAGGGCAGACATACTGCTTTGGGGAGGAGAAACAAAAGCATTGTTTCTTTTAGTGCTGCTCTATCTATTGGGGACAGAGAAGTGAGGATGTTTACATTTAATTTGATTTTTGCAGACCACACATACATGTTTGATAAAGATTTTAAATACACAAGATGTTAAACATCTTGGACAGGTATGTTTTCCATTTAGAAAACATTTTTATTTTTTTAAATGCTTAAGAATGGTTGATGTAAATGCTAAATATACTTTACACAAAATCAAACCACAGTGAACACATCTTTCAAAACAAAGCTTTTGACATTGATACATTTAATATCAAAAGAAACTACATTTTAGCTTATCCTGAATTTTGAATATCTGTGTAAGCACATCAACACATCTATTGACTACCACTGCCATGGTGGAAATGTACTCATAAATGTACTATAACCACATTTTCTTTTTCTCATGTATATTTTATTATTTTAATAACATACAAAATTGGACATCCAAAAATACATAAAATCAGATTATCAGCATCCATATTTCCAACAATACATAAGAACATAATTACCGACAAAGGGGTGGGGGAGACAAGGGACCCAGTCGCTTCTCTTTGTTCCAGCAGAGTTGCCAGCAGGGAGATCGGCCGCCTCTCCCTCACCTGTCTCTGCAGGTACACCACAGCTGATTTGTTTGGGGGGCAAAGATCACCGTTCTTGTGGCAGATTTCTTCCAGGTGAGTTGCAGTATGTCACCTGCGCAAGCAGGTCTGATATATGTAGCTGGAAGGTGACTTTAATTGCCCTTTTCTGGCTTTCCTGGTCAGAACTAATATGAAATGCGGTTTATCAGTATGGCGATCAGGCCCCGCCCCCCTTATCCAGAGTTTTTTTGTTTTGTTTTTTAAATTAACTTTTTTAAAGATATTTTTATTTGAATGGGAGGCGATGATATTTTCCAATACTTTCATTACTTTTGCGCTTAATACGAATCAAGTTACAATAAGCTTTACTTGGTATTTCATACTCTGTTATTAATTGTTCATAAGGTTTGAAATGAGACCCATCTAAAAAAGTTTTTATTCTTATAGCACTTCGTCTTTTTCAGGTCTGGAATATTGGGTTCTATTATTAGGGGTTTGTTTTATTATTTTATCTTTTAGACTATTCTTCATTTTAGTCCAATAAGAAATTATATATATATTTTTTTCTACTATTTCATTATTCATCCATAATATACTATTATAATTCTTAATATCTAGATATAACTATGTAAGTGCAGTAGCGCATATGCTCAACTGTAAAGCATCATGTTAGGAAAGTCCATACCACTAGATTTATTTCCATATAAAACATTTTTAGAAATTTTAGGTTTCTTATTTGACCATACAAATTATTCTACTGCTAATTGAAATTGTCTGATATAAAAAGAAGGAAGCTGAAGTGGGATTAGTTTTAGGTTATAAAGCCATCTGGGTAACACATACAATTTAATAACATTCAGTTTAGGGGCGGGGCCGGACCGCCGAGCTGGACGGTTGCAAGACAGACCAACTCCAGCAAAAAACTAAGCCATTCAGCCACAAAACTACGACTTTTACCAAAAATACCGGCCAGCAACGGCGGCCCTTGACGGGCAGAGTGCACTGAACCCAGGGTGAGGCTTGCTCGACGAGTATTAGTCCCCTGGTGAAGAAATCTTCAATGCTGAAGTTGAGGCCTACTCCGGCGGTGAGTGGAGCAGACGGCCGCCGCCCCGCTATCCTGCCGAACAGTGTCCAGCCTGGGGCTTAAACCCTCGAGGAACCGGCTCCGTTCCCCCCCTCTGGACCGGCGGGGGTGATCTTGGTCCTCACCCTGAAGCACCGACCACTACGACTGAGACTAAGGCCTAGCAGCACTACCAGATGCAGACTCTAAGATGGCGGAGACCGCGCGCCTAACCCCAAGATCTGAGTGCATGAAAGATGCCCACCCCACAAACGCTGCTACCAACACGGCTCAGCAGCACCAAATGATCAGACACCCACAAAGTCCAGCCGCAGTACGCATCCTGGCACCCTAACGGGACACCTACCTCGGGTGACTCTCTTCAAGCTCCCGGCTCCGGTAAGGGGATGGAACAGCAACTAGTGGCGGGAAAAGTGGCACAGCCAGCCAAGCCAGCGCTTGCCCAAACAGCAGGGACCATCAGCCCCCACTCCGCACCACGACACACCGGGGTCCAGGTCAAGCGAGCCGGACGCCGCACATCACTCCTGGTATGTCGTGCAGCACCTGTCAACCAGCCCCTCAGCAGCCACAACACAGGCAGACCACCGGACAACAGCGTGAACAAGCTGAATCCACAGAGGTCATGAATTAACCAGTCACAAGGGGACTCTCGAAATATGACCTAAATAGTCTTCACCTCTCTCAGTATAACTATGGCAATGTCGAAATATTATCTGTTTTAATGTTCTAGCCTTACTACTTGCATTCATATGTAGCTATAGGGATCTAAGGGGTGATGCTATATCTCTCATATCTAAGCATGCACCTAGCTAAACGTAAACTGAATATACTACCTGCATGTAACTTTATCTTACACCTAATTTACCAAAAAACGTGCAATGCCTAGCAACTACCCTATTTGTTATACAAGTCAAGCAGCTCAACGAATGCCGTTGGGGTACCTGGAGCCAGTTTGTAATTTATTTTTTACCTGCACAGCAAAAATAAAGATTTAAAAAAAAAAAAAATAATAACATTCAGTTTACACATGCATGACAAGGGTAGTTTTTTTCCATTCTCCCAATTTTTTAAAGAGATCATTCCTTAACTTATGGTAGTTCAGATTGATTATCTGTGAGGGTCCTTTGTGATTTTCCAATTACGGGCAATAAGAATTTTCACAGCGATCATAAAATGAATATAAATAAATGCCTCTTTCTCTTGCAGTTGGTTTATATTCAAGTGCAAAATAGCATTCGCTGGGGATTTGGGAATAGGTTTAGTTAACCGAATTTCTAGTTCTACAAAAGCCCCTTTCCATTTATTTTTTATTCTGATGCAGTCCCACCAGATGTGGATAAAGGATCCAAGGTGTCTATTGCCTCTCCAGCAAAGTGGGGAAGCAGAGCTATACAGTTTAGCCAGTCTCGTCAGGACCAGATACCATCTATTCATTACTTTGAATAGGATTTCTGTTAAATTCAAGCAGTGGACAATTTTACAGGTATTAGAAAGAACTAGACACCACTCCTCCTTATTGATTTTAGTTTTTAAAGCCTTTTCCCACTTAGTACATGCTGGAATGGTTTTGGGAGCATCCGTTTTTAACAAGAAATTGAAATTGTCTGATATAAAAAGAAGGAAGCTGAAGTGGGATTAGTTTTAGGTTATAAAACCAGCTTTTGAAACCACCTTATCTATTGGCTCATTTATAAACAGTGAACAGATGTCTTTAACCCTACCTGAGTAGTTACAAAGGATATTTTGATTAAGGAAATGTTTAATTCTCATTTACGTAAATATCTCTTTATTTTTATAGTTGAAATTCGTGAACTATCTGAAGAAAGGATTTTATTTTTTTTCAGCTCCATTAATTGATCTACACGTACAATATTTTTTTGTAGCCACTTATCTAAATTAAGATCTTCTACATAATATGGTATACATGATAATTTAATATTTACGGGAAACCTATTTTCTATTCTACATATTTAATTATTTTCCACCCATCTAATATTGCATCTAAACATACATTGTTATTTCTAGCCAGTTACCCGGGGCTTATTGCTCCCTTGCCATAAGTGCTCCCAAGTCTCTCTCTCTAAGATATAGCAACCTAGATCTTTAACATACTCTAATTGAGTTCTGTACAGGTGATATAATAGGTTAGCATGGTATATACTCTCGATAATTAGAAACCCTAAACCCCCCACTCTAACTTTCTGCACCAGTATTTTTTTTTATTATTAATTTTTGGTCTTTTTGCTTTCCAAATAAAGTTTGAAAAAGAACTCTGGGTCATGTCTAACCATGGTTTAGGTTTTTTTTTTCATTCTTTCTTTTATTGAGGCAATAAGAGGTCGGGTACGGAAAAAAAAGGGTGGTAAAGCAAATGGTCACACAACAAAATCGCAGTAATCTGCACAATGGTATACACTCCATGTTAAGACAGCCTCATTTTTTTAAATGAAGGTATACAAGCGAAACAAACATGGCTTAACATGAAGGCTAGGCGTGTCAATAGTGATCATAGAGTAACAAGATAAAGAATACACATGTGAATCAGTTGCTGATACAGGGATAAAATGGAGTGGGTCGGGATAAGGTAAAAGCTTAGGTAGCCCATAACAGTCACAGTAATGTGTAGACTAACTGCAGGAAACAACAATTACAGGGTGCGCCAAGAACAAAGTACATAAATAAAATGGATAATAGGAAAAAAAAATACCAGGGAAACAGGCAAATTAAAGTCTCTAATTCACAGGTATATTCTTCAGAAATTCTCAGGACGTCTTGGGTCAAGTTCTCATCAGCATATATGAAAGAGAAAAAAACACAGCGAGGGGACCAATGGTGCAGTAACTTAAAGGAATATGGCTACAGACAACACTGAGATTAAGAAATGCCAACTCACATTTATGGGAGCTATAACGAGCACGAGTTAAAACAACATACAGTGGTATTTAAACTCTCCACATGTAGGATATTCCTCTCACGAGATTTTCAGGGCAGGCTATACGAAATAAAAACACAAGAGAAGGCCCATAGTGCTCTCTATATTAAAAAAGTGCTGGATAAAATAAGAGATGTACTTACAATTTACAGAGCAGACAAACCGCTCTGTGTAAAGCGCCTGGGTGGTACGATCCCCACCATGGATTCTTTGGATGGTATAAAAGCTTCAGATGTTTAGGATATGCCAGGTAAAAAAATAAGGATAAATATAAGAGTATTTAAAATAAACCGAAAATATACTTTTATTTAGATTAAAACAATGCGTTTCGCCACAAAAAAGCTTCTTCAAGTGTACCTAATGTTAGCCTGGTACATGTGGGTTTATATAAGGTCCAAACAATCATCAAATTGAAAATGGTGTCTTATTTGACCTTTGACCCTAAATGAGGTCACATGGCATTTTTCAAAGGTCAAAGGACATATAAACAGGAAGTAGAAAAACTAAAAACAATAAAAACAATGTTACATAGTTGACTGGGCAAATTTACATTTGAGCTGGAAAAACAGGTCAGCGGGCTTGTGCACCACCAGCAGAATACACCCAACCCCCGAGAGCCACAAGTTCAAATCCCCCCATCCCTCCAAGGCAAACACAAGCAATATACTGGTTATGTCAAGGGGAGAGGGGGGTTTATACATATTATAAAAAATAGAAGAGACAAAGTAAAAATAGAAATAAAAGGACAAGAAGGTTAAATATAGGGGCAAAAATATATCATATATACCCTGTTTCTTATAAAAGACATCATTAACAGTAAGATAAATAAGATTATTAACAGGATAAATATTGGAGTAAAAATATATCATTTTGTGGAGAGTAAACATGTACTCTCCACAAAATGAGAGAAAGAGAGAAAATTTGTTTATTTAATAAATGATCTTTATAATTATAAAACAGTGTTATAGGGGATAATGTTAAAAAGGTCAAAATCTGCATTTTTTTTTATTTTTTTTCAGACTAACTGCAGGCTGTGCAGCTTGCAGTGTGAACAAGCTGTTGTGTATGTGAAAGGCGGTATCTATTGATATATGGCATATAGGCTGCATTATGTTATGTAATGGTTCAGTATATGCTGGATGCATGGCGAGACCAGTTAATTACTAGACATGTTGAAATATACCACTACAGCAAGACATGCAAAGCCCTGGCTACACTAAATAAGACTAGTGTTAAAATCAGGGTGTACGAGTATATAGCCACTGACGTCACCGACAGAGTCACATATTAAGCAGACACCACACGGTGAACTCACGTAGCCAAACAATTATTGCTGAATAAAATAAAGAAAGAAATAAAGAAATTAAAGGGACACTTCAGGCACCCAGGCCACTTCTGCCCATTGGAATGGTCTGGGTGCCAACTCCCACTACTCTTATCCCTGTAAGTGTAATTATTGCAGTTTTTTATAAACTTCAATAATTACCTTGCAGGGTTAACTCCACCTCTATTGGCTATCTACTAGACACCCACTAGAGGGCACTTCCTGGTTTCTTCCTGTGTGAGGACCTCCAGCGTCACTCATTTCCCCATAGGAAAGCATTAAAATGCATTTTCAATGCTTTCCTATGGGGAGCGCTAATGCACATGCGCATGCTAATGTACATGCGCATTAGGTCTCCCCGGCCGGTGGGCGGGATCAGTCTCGCCCACCGGCCGCCATAATCAGAGGGAGCAGCGGCGCGGAGGAAGAAGCAGCGACATGGGACATCGTCACTGCCTCAGGTAAGTTTTCACCCCTTCAGCAACCGGGGATTGGGGGGTGGGAGGGAGAGGGGACAACGGATTGTTTTCTTGGCACTGGAGTTTCCCTTTAATAATAAAAATGCCGGATGGAGCCGGGCTAGAAACAGTAAGAGAAAGGTAAAGTACAGGAGTCCACCATAAAATGTTTGAGCTTATGTGATTCTCAGGACGGTGGGGTCGCCCCAGTGCACCCAGTGGCATCTATGAGCTCCCTCCATTTTCAAATGATTCCCAGTTTGTGAGAAGACTTTTGAGCTCTCGGCATGAGGTCTTCTGTATTTGAGTATTCGTAGTTTGGGCGCTTCAATTCTGGACTCGCATACAACTGTCACATGAGGGCGCAGTGGGCCGTTATACACAGGTAGGTTGCTCTGATGCTTCAGGTTTAGTAGCTGTAGGTGACCGCTTGCATCTCAGCCTCGCCACTATGGTAGCCAGAAATCTCTCAAAGATGAGGTCCAGCTGAGTCGACTGTTGTGATCATTGCCATCTTGTAAGCCATGCGGTGTCTCTGCACCCAGTAACTTTCGGTTCAAGATTTCTGTTCACGGTTTATAAATGAGGCAATAGATAAGGTTGTTTTAAAAGCTCTGAGGGCCTTGTTAAAAACGGATGCTCCCAAAACCATTCCAGCATGTACGAAGTGGAAAAAGGATTTAAAGGAACTAAAATCAATAAGGAGGAGTGTTGGGACCGGGATGACCCCCACTGGTCCAAAGGAGGAGGAAGGTGCAGCAGTATGCTTATTTCAGCAGAATTCAGCGCACGGACAGCGGCCGTCCCTCCTACGCCTATCGTGCCTGAAGCCCACAAAAAGTAGGAGCCCCGCAATTTGGACCTATAGTCCGGAGTCTGGTACCGCTCGGTTCACCAAGTTCTCTATTGTGCGGGGAAGGATGTTAAGCGGTGAAAACTGCAGACTGGCCTGATTTAATCATTTAATTGGCTTGTTAGGCTCTGGAGCTCTTCAAACACGCGTCTACTCAGCTAGTCGGCCAGGCTCCACCCACCCTCCGCCTACCCTTACAAAATCATATTTCTTTTTAATATAGTTCTTATTCTTATTACTTACATTAAAGTCCATATGAATTGACTTATTTGTGATTTTAATCCCCAAATAATCAATACATGTATCCATTCACATAGAGGGGAACTTGTATTTAAGTGATGTCATTCTGTTTTCACTGATTCCCACAGCCATAGCTTGTGATTTAGTTACATTGAGTTTGTAGTTGGAATATTCAGCATTTAGTTTTATCGCCAATAGACATGACTGTGATTTCTTTATTATTTTTGATTTTTCTGCCAGTGGTTCTAGAGTCAAGAAATAGAGAAGAGGAGAAGGGAGGGGGGCAAAAAGTACCCCTGTCTAGTACCATTCCTAACGGTGAGCAACTGGGAGGTGAAACCTTGCCCCACTATCTTAGCTGCAGTATCTGAATACAAAGCCATAATTCATTTTGTTATATTTTCACATATAATTATCAAAACTAAATCTTTTAAGAATTGCTTCCAAAAAAGAGCAAAAAAAACAAACAGTCAACTCGATCAAATGCCTTTTCCGCATTCAGAGAGAGAGTAACCATAGAGATTTTATTGGTCAAGGCAGAATCTATTATAGCTATGATTTTCCTTCTATCACATTTTCTTTTTCACCACTAAATAGTAAATAATATCTGAACTTACCATGGTGGATGTATATAAATAATATCACATGGCTGTCCTTGAAGCTGGGATGCTGTTTGATGCGTGAAAAGAACCTTCAGTATTGTTGCAGAACTAGAATCAGTGGTGGAAGAGGTCACAACATTTGGAGGGTCCACCAGCTTCTCACACAAGGCAACCTGCATTGAACATTCCTCATGGATCTCAATTATCCTTAACATAAGGATCCCAGATTTATCTCCTAAAAGATCAAAAGGTTTGAAAAAAATGAAGCATTTTAAATATACATGGCTGTAAAGAATATGAATCACACACTTAAATAATAAAACCTACATCGTTTTTCACGGATATTTAAATATTAATGCTTTGATGATCTTAATATTACTGGCCTCTTATCTCGTTTTAGAATATAGAAAGGGTTTCAATCACTTTAAAAGACAGCAAAATTTAGGTAACATATGCATATTCATCCCCAGGTTAGGCTAATAAATGATTTTTATTCTTTAGTAACTAGAAATCATATGCCTGAATAAATATCCACAGTGCACCAGTAGATATTATCCTAGAAAGTTTGAAAGTGTGCACATTTTGACAATAAACCATAATTGTGTATTTATATGTGTGTGAGTGATTGCATTTCTCCCCCTCCCCCCCCATAATGACTAGTAGGTATTTAGAGGTACCAAAAAATTAAAATCTGAAGATTTATGTTTACATGTGCATGCTGTTGGGATTCTTTTTGATGTAATACAATGGTTTAGGAATCAGACATGAATCCCAACAGCATGCACATGTAAACATAAATCTTCAGATTTTAAGTATTGTTACCTCTAAATACCTACTAGTGATTATGGGGGAGAAACATGCAATCATACACACACATATAAATACACAATTATGGTTTATTGTCAAAATGTGCACACTTTCAGCTGTTTCACTAAACAAATCAAACAAAAGCAAATTGAAATAGCTCAACACAACAAGTAGTTTCCCCAAATGCAACTGAAAATGCAACTTATAATGACTTTGTCAGTCTCCAAACTATTCCACCCCCTGAATAGAATCCCTCACTACAGCACAAATATCCAAAACAGGTGTTGTCTCAAGCACACCTGATGCAACTAATCAATGGCTTCATTAGTTGCACCAGATGTGCTTGAGCTGGAACACTTGAAATACCTGAGCTGCCTAGGGGATTGTTGAGTGCATGTTAGAAATATGGCTAAGTCAAAATATGGTCCACAGAGGTACAAGGAACAGGATATAAAAAAAGATAGCAAAGGCATTGAATGTTCCTAGAGACACCATTGGAATCATAGTTAGCAAGTCAAAGTTGAAGGAACAGTGGTTACCCTAACTAGACAGGGTAGAAAAAGGAAGCTATCGATGGATGCAACCAGATTTCTGAGAAGGCAGGTTGTAAAAAACCCTTGAATAAAAACATATGCAGGAAACTTAATGGCAACAGGCACTGAGGTTTCAGTGAGTACAATAAGGTACGAAATAAATGCAGAAGGTTAGCATGACGTACACCATTATTGACCCAAAAGTGCAAGAAAAGTTGTCTCCAATATGCTAAAAATCATATAACTAAGCAAGAAGTGGATCAGCAGTATGTCTAGAGGAAGAAAAATGAAGCATACACTGAAAAGAACACTCTGCCTACAGTTAAGCATGCTGCTGGCTCGGTGATGATCTGGGGCTGCTTTGCATCCTCTGGCACTGGAAACCTGCAACATGTGGAAGGCAAGATGGATTCATTGAAGTATCAGGAAATATAAGGAGAAAACATCATGTCGTCTGTGAGGAAGCTGAAGCTTGGGCG
Source organism: Pelobates cultripes (assembly GCA_933207985.1). Lineage (NCBI taxonomy): Eukaryota > Metazoa > Chordata > Amphibia > Anura > Pelobatidae > Pelobates > Pelobates cultripes. The sequence continues at coordinate 254,055,236 of OW240915.1, read as the reverse complement.
TCATTGGACCTTCCAACAAGACAATGATCCCGAGCATACCTCAAATTACACCAAGACTTGGTTGTAGACGTAGTCCTGGAATATTCTACAGTGGCCATTACAGCAGGGCTTGACAAATTTGCTTGGAATCTAGGAGCCAGCTAGAAAAGTAAGGAGCCAGAAAAATTAACGCCAAAAATACAATTCTTAAAGGGACACTATAGTCACCAGAACCACTACAGCTTAATGCAGTTGTTCTGAAGTCTATATCCTGTCCCTGAACTCTTTTCAATGTAAACATTGACTTTTCAAACAAAAGGCAGTGTTTACATTGCTGCCTGGTAACACCTCTAGTGACAGTCACTCAGATGGCCTCTAGAGGTGCTTCCTGGGCCAGTGCTTCACAATGTGCAGCACCTACGTTAATGTTCCCTATAGAGATGCATTTATTTAATGCACCTTTATGAGAAGTTATATTGGCGCAGTGGCATTTTGCCGTGCATGCGCAATAGTTTTCCAATGCTTTCCAACGGGAAAGCATTGGTTTGGCTGAGATCGTCAAGATTGATTATCTCAGCCATGGAAGTGACTTGAACCCCATAGAAAATCTAGTGGGATGTGAAGAAGGTGGTTGCAGCACATACGCCCAAGATTATTACTGAACTGGAGGCCATTGCTCATGAGCAACGGTCTAAGATTCCTCTAGGAACGCTGCAAAAAAGCTGGCGTCTGGCTATGCATCTCGTTTGCAGTAGGTCATAACAGCAAAAGGGTGCTCTACTAAGTACTAAATATCCTTGCTATAAAGGGGTTGAATAATTCTGAGACTAGAGAAGTCATTAGAAGTTGTATTTTCAGTTGAATTTGGGGAAACCACTTGCAGCATTCGTTGTGTTGGGCTATTTTCATTTCTTTTGTTCGATTTGTTCATTGCAAACAGCTGAACGCCTGTACATTTTGACAATAAATCTGATTTTCAAGGGGGGTGGGGTTTATATATATATATATATATATATATATATATATATATATATACACACACACACACACATACACAAAATATATATTAATAAAAATATTGTGACACACCTCTGCCACATTGCCACAGTTGTATAAAATCAAGCATCTAGCCATGCAGTCTACATTCTGGGGCGTTCTTAACAGCTCGATGAATTCAAGCATGAAACATGGCACTCTTTGCAATAAATCAGTTCATGAAATATAATCCCTGCTAGATATTTTAATGTCAATTGTAAGTGGTATTATTGGAAAGTGGAAGTGTTTAGGAACAGGAGAAACGCAGCCACAAAGCGGAACACCACGTAAAGTCACAGAGTGCTGAGGTTTTTTGGCAGGGGCATTTTTTCATTTTAGGTTTTGCATACAACATTTTTCTTAATAAAATGTTTATTAACCATTAACTTGCAGGGACATATTTGTCTTTATTATAATTATTATTTTATTATTTATATAGCGCCAGCAAATTCGTTAGCGCTTTACAATGGGTGAATTAACAGACACATAATTGTAACCAGACAAATCGAAGCACAGGCACAGAGAGGTTGAGGGCCCTGCTCAATGAGCTTACATGCTAGAGGGAGTGGGGTATAGTGACACAAAGGGTATAAGTAGGGGTAATGAAATAGGTTGCTAGAAAAGTATTTACTGGGAACTTAGGTTATTTTTAACAGTTGCAGGAGAGAGTCATGGGGGGAGTGGGGGTAATGAAAACCCTCTAACAGTTTTGATGATATGTTTCTTCCTGAAGAAGTGTGTTTTCAAAGATTTTTTAAAGGAGTGGAGACTGTGTGAAAGTCTAACGGAGAAGGTAAGGAGTTCCACAGTAAAGGTGCAGTCCTGGAGAAGTCTTGCAGGCGAGCATCAGATGTGGGAGTACGGACAGAGGATAGATGTAGGTCTTCGGCAGAGCGCAGGGGCCTTGAGAGGATTTACTTGTTGATTAGGGAGGATAGATAGGTTGGAGCAGCATTATGTAGGGACTTGTAAGCAAGCACCAGAATCTTAAATTGAGCCCTATATTTAACTGGACGCCAATGTAGGGACTGACAGAGGGGGGAGGCGTGAAAGGTGCGGGCGGACAGGAAAATGAGCCTTGAAGCGGTGCAATCTGGGAACATGTAAGACCACTGAGAAGGGAATTGCAGTAGTCAAGACGAGAAAAAACAACGGCGCCAGCCCTTGCTGCATTCCATGACGGGCCAGTGGGAGATCAAAGATTAATGCCACTATTTATGAATTTATTTTAAATTAAAAACAAAACAAGCATAAATAGTGGCATTAATCTGCCTGCCCCCCAAACACAATCCCTCCTAACATATAAACACATTCCTTCATGTCCTGGGCCTGCTATACTGCCTGAGGCAGATCGCTCATCAACTGAGTATTTAAGTACTGCCTCACCCTGGGAACCTGGTCAGTTCTTTGACTCTGGTGATCAGGTGTAGTTCCTGTTTTCTTGTCTCCTGAACTTGTTCTCCAGATTGATCCAGGCTTCTGAACTTGGCTCCCCTCTCTGTTTAACCTGACCTCTGGCTTCCTCTGACTACAACTATTCCTCGACTATTCTTCAGCTTGTGACCTTGCCTGTACTGTGTATTGGAGCACCTTTCCTGCACAGTCCCCGTGCACAGATTCACAGTCCAAGTTGCTTCTTACCTTGGACCTCGCGCTACAGACTCAAACCAAGGTAAGCCGTGACACACACACACACACACACAATACTACCAAATATATTTATATATACTACAGCACCCCTCACACACATACTGTACCCCTAAACACATTACATTACAGACACACATTAGATCCCTTACCTAACTCTGTATTCAACTACACACATACACACACTAGATCCCTATATACACTCTGAATCCGCTATATGCACAAACTCACTAGATCTCCTATACACAATCTGGGTCCTTCAAACACACACTAGACCCCTATACACACACTACATTCCTAACATACACACTCTGGATCCCCTATACACACACTAGATTCCTTGTAAGCAAATACATACTACATTCTCTAAACACACGCTCTCTGCAAACCCTACAAACACTATATCACCTATACACACACACTATAGCCGGTATGCACACACTTGCTACATCCCTTATACAATACCACACCACAATCAGCTCACTCTACACACACGCAATACCATAAACAGGCTCCAAACACATGCACAATACTCTTTTCTGGCCCTTTTGTCTCCTGATATCCCATTTATAGAGACGCCAGAGACAAGTTGCAAGGAAACACAGCGCAAGCATGTTATTAAATTTGCTCGCACTGTGCAGAACAAATACATAGCCTTTTTCTCATGCTAAAGCTCTTCAGCAGAGCTCTGCACATGGTCTGCATCGGCAGAGCATTGAACCAATATGCTCACTTTGAGAGGGAGTGTGCTTGTCATTAGGGATGACAAAACACACCCTCTCTGCCGCGCCCCCCTTCTTAGTGGGCCGCTGTGATTAAAAAATGCCTGGGCTGAATTTATTTCCCAGTTTGGCCCTGGTGCCACCTAATTTAACCTTTTCCAGCTCTTCATCTTTAAAAAATATTTACAAATCTGTTGTACAAATGCACAAAGCCCATATACACACAATGCAATAGAAACATTAACTTTCCTGTATATTGGTACAGACATATTACACACATATGTATTCACACACAAGTATGTTCACACACACATTTACACCTCCTTGAGACACGTACAGTTAAAGTCATGACAAACTTGGCTGGACCTATGATAGCAAGAAATTATATTACTAACGAGCTCTGATTCTTCCAAATGTGAGAAAGGCGACATTGGAAATAAAAGAAAGTTAATACATAAGGAAGTTACAGCGCTACATTAGTTCTCCTGTTATGTATCTAGTAAAGTATCACTGGTGTCTGAGTTGGTCATGTGTACAGTACAGTAACTTTTGACTGACCATCAAAACAAGCAGTATTGAGTACATCTTACCCAAAGGCATTTTGCAATCAGAGTCATGTTGATGCCTCCAAAAACTAATGGCAGATCTCTCTCTGTTCTGCAGTCGAATGAGTCTCTCTGCAAGTCCTCCCCTGCAGAGAAATGAAAAATGTGCCACATGGCCAAAACTTAGCATTTAGTGTTGCCAAAAGGACAAAATAAAAGGACACAGATGGGACCATTTACTTTCCATTTTTTTTTTCCCAGAGAAACAGAAGAAAAATAGCATTCTGCAGATTTGTTCAGACACTTAAGCTCAGTTAAAAGCACGTTTAGCTCGAATAACATTTGCAATTTCTATTACAAAGAAAACAAATAATTTGATGCCGACTGTCATTATATATTTGAATTATACTTCTATATAAACTATGAAAATGCTTTAACTGTACACTTAATATAATAATTTAACACCTCAATGACAACTAAAATAATATACTTTTAATTTTTATTTTGTAACCTAATTTATTGAGCTATTTGCAAAAAGGACAAAATATATCGTGGTAACGAGAACAAACAGTATATGAGGCACCATATTTAGTAGTAAAATAGGTTACACCTCATTTTTAAGTAAGAATTAAGTTCACAGGAAATAAAAATCTGCATGTAGTACACACGCAACAATAGTAATTATTAAACAGATAACGGATAGCTTAAACAGCTTAACATAGATTTAGAATAATGGGACTATGCCTAATCAAATCAGAAACACCACAAGCATATTGCAGTACAGACAAATGGCTTGAGGCACATATACAAAAATAATAACAGAACTCGTATCAGATACAGGAGAGCATGCCGACATTTTCATCTGATTCCCTGCAGAAGGACGTGGGCTTAAAATGTCATATTTTTATATCATATAAAAATTGTAAGACAATGTACACGATGACAAAAAAATACTGTATTTCATTTATTCTGATTATCAATGCATTTATTTGAATCCAGGGCTGCTGTCGATGTGATCTATGGTTAAAAGAGGAGTACAAAGACTGGCCAATGGTCAGTGTCAGGCTCAATGTATAATGCACCCTATTTTAACCACTTAAGGAAACAGCTTCAGAAGCTTGTCTTACGCTTAAGGACAAAGGTAATTTTTGCATTTTTATGCTGTTTGTATTCAAACGCAATTTGCATCTCTGTCATTTATTGCACCAACACATATTATACATCATTTTTTAGAGGGCAAACAGGGCTTTAATTTGATGTCACATATACATAGATACATTATCATTAATTATATAAAAATGCCAAAAAAGTGAAGAAAAAAAATACATTTTTTTTCCACAGTTTTGGCAATAATAGCGTGTGCATAATATGTCCAGCTTAGAAAAAGTAATTCAAAATATATTCATTTATGTGTCTTGATTTATAGAGTACATCATATGTATAGGATTTCAGCTTATTTTGAAAGCTACAGGTCACGAAATAATTTTAGAATTTGGTATGTGTGTCTTGTAGGTTTAGTAGCCATCACAGAAAACAAAATTGCCACACAAAAGTATATATTTATATAAAGTAGACATCACAGGCTATTTACCAAAGGTTAGTTTGACACTTTTTACTTAGCCAAATTGTGTTTATTCTTTATTTTGGCATATACACATATAACAATATGTGTATTTCGTAAAGCATTGTGTGCTATTCCTGCACAGAACCCCATATTGTGTTCAGCTACATCTGCCGAGTATAACGATACCCCCATTGTATGCCTTTGGCACTTTCCTGTAAAGCTACAGTGCCATATAAGAGACAAGGTTATTTCAGTTTCTATAGTTAGAATTTTCGTAGATGGATTTTCACGGGCCTATGTCTCATTTTAGGGTATTCTAGCTGTCTGACTGTTCAAATAACCCCACAAAGGGCTTTCATTTGATAAAGCAGACACCCCCAGGGTATCTTATATGGTGTATATTGTGCCTGAACTTGTCACCATTTTTTCACCAATTTATGTCAATGTTTGTGGTGGTGGTGGGGGCGATTGGAATTTTTACATATATGTTGAATTTTTGCTGAGTATTTCTTACACTTAATATGTACCACTGTCATAAAAATCCCCAAATCATACTCAGTTACACCTTCTGAGTAAAACAGTATGCCCAATGTATGACCTAGACACTATTTTGTGAAGTTACAGTGCTGTAAAAGAGACGTGACAAGTTCAGGTTTTTAAGTGTGAATTTTCATGGAGGGTTTTGATGCGTCTGTGTCCAACTTTGGAGCACTGGAGCAGGCTACATATTACAACTACACCATAAAGGCATACCGTTTCTTAAAGAAGACATCCCACGTTATTTCAATCGGCATATTTTGAACCTTAGCGTTGGATCATTTTTCCGCTCGCTTGTACCAAGTGTAGTGGTAAGCATTTTTTATGCCTTTTTGACACACAAAGTGAGTTTGCACAGCATATTTGGCAAACCTTATGCGTGCTACGACTGTATAACACTGCATATGTTGCTCAGCTATGTCGTCTGAGTACAGCAATACCCCCGTATGTACCTTTGCCAGGTATATGTTGATGTTGAAAGGGCACATTTGAGACGCAGGCAGTTTTTTTTTCTAACTTTGAAGTTTTACGCTATGTTCATGTTCATTTTGGAGTAGTTTAGTTGGTTGGTTATTGGGGTAATTCAAAAGGCGTATTTTGAACCTTAGCGTGGGATCATTTTTTTCTCTAGTTTGTTCCAGGTGAAGTGGTAATGAGCATTTTAAATGTATTTAACTTTTTAAAACTTTTTTTACTTTTTAAAACTAGTTTTGAAACTTTTTTTTGCTTATTAATTTTTTTAAACTTTCCTAAACTTTCTTAAAACATTTTTTTTTACAGATTTAAAATTTTTTTAAAGTTTTTTTTTTTTTTTTTACCGTTAACCCCTAACTAGTAGTAAGCAGTTAGTTAGGGTTAACAGTAAAAAACTTCCCATAACTCCCACCCACCCCAGTTAGCAAAATATATCATTTTAAAATATTTAAATTAATTAATTAAATAAATTGATCCCCTGAGGGTTAAAAAAAATAATAATAATAAATTAATCCTAAGGGGTTAAAAAAAATATCGGATCACAGTACAATACTGTGATCTGTATTTTGATCACTGTAGGTAGTGATCAACTGGCAGGGAAGGGGTTAATATTTATTAGGACTGGGTAAAGGAAGGTGGGATTTAAAAAAAAAAAAGTTATTAAAACATTTTTAAACTTTTTTTTTTAAACTTTTTTTTAACGTTAACCTCTAGCTAGCCTAACACCAAATTCCCCAATTCCCCACTAACTTCCACCCACCCCAGCTAGCTAAATATATTATTTTAATATATTTTAATTAATTAATAAAATAAAATAAAATAAAAAAAATAAAAAAAAATCAGGTCACAGTAAAATGTATACCCTGCCAATTGACCACTGTAGTCAGTGGTCTATTGGCAGGGAAGGGGTTAATTTTTAATTAAAATGGGTAAAGAGGGGTGGGATTTTATTATAACTTTACTTTTTTTTTTTTTTAACAAGAAGCAGATCACTGCTGATCCGTCTCCCTGCACTTCACAAAGAATCCGGAAGTGCAGGGAGGCGGATGGTAAGTCCCTGCAGCACATGTGCTCACTCTGACAGCCTGTCAGAGCGAGCACTGCTGCAGGGGCAACGCGATCAGGTGCTCCTGGTCTGCCTCTAATACAGAGGCAGACCGAGCACCGTTAACCCAGTGATCGCCGCGATCTGGGGTTAACTTTACTGCATGACGGGCCTGGTACGTCATCTGGCGTTAATCGTTTCCCCACTATCCGGCGGGAAGGGGTTAAGCATATTTTCGGCCTTTCAGCAGAAAACAGATTGTACGACTACATTGCACATAGACCACCTGATATAGATACTTAACCACAAAGAGTTATACTGAGTGTACATAAAACACCAAAGGAATGGAGAAAAATCAAAGCAAATAAATAAATAAAATACAATACAAAACCAGAAGATGCTGAACAAAAATGTATATTTTGTCAGTTTAATTGAAAAGGGCAATCTTTTGACAAAGAAATATAATTGGGTAAGTTTTTGAAATTGTCAGGTATAAAAAATATAAAAGTAATAAAATGTCAAAAATAATTATACAAAAAAAATTACATTATTTATCTACAAAAGTCACCATTAAAGTCTACGGGAATATTTATATTTCAATCCTGAGACATTTTTGTAACAGATTGTGGTCATTTGAAAATCTTATCCAAAAGAATTAAAGGGTTACTTCAGCCATTGGATGTTGGGCGAAAGTTACATCCCCAGGACATACCTGGAAACCACCTACCTTTTCTGGTTACCGTTCCTTTGATGTTGTTATTATTATTATAACCACTACAGCCCGCTGCAGTGATCCTGATGCCAGGAGCACCCTCACCATGCTTCCCAGTAATGGGGCAAACCGTTTTGTAACAATCTACCCTCTAACCTGGGTCTCACCACTTGTGCTCCTGGTCATTAACATTTTGTCCATATTCTCACTCATATTTATTATCTCGGATTTCTCTCATTTATTCTACACGCTTTATCGTATAACCACATGCCTAAAATACATTGTATGACTATTATTCCTGTTTACTCTTGTGCCTAGACATGTATACACAGCTTGTTTATAATACAATAAAATAAGGCAGCTCACTCTATAATACTAAGGTTTTATTATCTGTAATTGTGCTAAGACTCAGTATCTTCTCTTCTGTGTTGTACTGCATGTTTCCTCAGTAAAGAAAGATTAAATAAAGAGTGCAACAATTTGGCAAAAAGAAAAAGAAATACATCGGAGGAAAAAAAAAAGTATAAAATAAAATAATAATCCAAAATGTTTATCAAAATGTCAATATCTAGAAACATACAGGTATATAACAATAGAAAGTCTAGTTATAGAGATAAAATGTTGTACACGTTAACACATTCACTCTAGCATTTATTTTTCTTAAAGGGACACTGTACTTATCAAAACAACTTTGGTTTAAATAAGCAGTTTTGGTGTATAGATCATGCCCCTGCTGTCTCACTGATTACTTCTTTGTCATTTAAGGGAAAAATCGCTTTGTTTATGCAGCCCTAGTCACATCTCCCTGTAAAGAGGTGCAGAGCCTTCCTAAACAGTTAAATAAAGCGAGGTCTAATGTTTACACTTCCTTTATAGCAAAATTGGTTTAATATTGAATGCTAATCTCCTGCACCGTTAATAACTTGCAAGACCTTGCAGAAGCCTCCTGTATGTGATTAAAGTTCAATTTACAGACCTGGAGATAAAAAAAAAATAACCTCTAAAGTAAGTTAACATCTGATTAAAAATGAAACCATTTTGTTCCATGCAGACAGAGTCAGTCACTGCCAGGTGAGGTGTAGCTAGGGCTACATCAACAGAAACAAAACGGATTTAAAGGGATACTATAAATGCCAGAAATACAAACCTGTATTCCTGGCAATATAGCTCGCTCTGCCTCCCCGTCCCTTGCGCCGTTCCACCGACGTGAATAAAGGGTGAAAAAAAACTTTATTTAATGACCTTACCCAAGCGCCGATGTCCCTCGGCAATGGGTTGCAACTCCACCTCCTGCGATGATCAGGCACTAAACCACGCATGCATTAGACCTCCTGATAGGAAAGCAATGAATAACTGAATAAGCGTCGATTTGGGGGTGTCCTTAGGTGGGCAGATGCCTTAAATGTGTTCTATAAATGTGTTCTAATATAAATAAATTTAATACCCAACTATGCCATTCTATTATTTATAAAGTGAATCATGCTGTAAAAAGCAAAATATTTATATACTTATTTGCAATGGTTGCATGCAATGTGATAAGCATTTGGGAAAGAAGGAAGTGTTAACTCCATTAACTGTACATTCCCACTTCACAAAACAATCATGCTCCTGTGTTTCTAACCTATCTCTACCTGAATGAATGGGATCACTATATATAGGGTGAGGTAGAGGCAAAAATGCCTACAAAATTCTAATATAAACAAAGAAAATTAGACCTGTGTTGCAGAAACTCCACACTGAAGTCCCAACAGTGTATATACAACAGCCAAAAAACAAACAAGAGTCCTGCACATCCAGTATAGGTGTGCACACCCAGGTGCTACCACAATTTATTTGAGGATAAAGTTTAAGCAGCAAATGTTTCGGGCAGCATCCTTTCCTTGGGTAAATAATTAAAGGGTTTTTCACCCTTTATTCACGTCGATGGAACAGCGCAAGAGATGGGGAGGCAGAGCGAGCTATATTGCCAGGAATACAGGTTTGTATTTCTGGCATTTATAATGCAATTCTCAATGGGAAAGAAACAGGAGGGACATAGCACATCACATAAACCAAGCAGGGCAAAGAATGGGTACAACATATGCACAATGAGAATCCCTGAAACTCCAACATTGCCGACACTGCGTGGACAAGCACATTATTCTAGTAGACTTTTTGTTTTTTTTGGAATGCAGTTTGACTTTACATTAAAGGGGTATTCCTGACACTATAGTTTTAGGAATACAACTTTGTATTCCTAACACTATAATGTTCCTTTAAAGCTTAGACCGCTCTTTACAGGAAATGTGTAGGTCATATGCAGGGCGGTGTGACTGGGGCTGCATAAAGAAAGTGAATTAACTGATAAATGTCCAAGTTAGACTGCAGGGGCATGATCTATATACGAAAACCATACCAATAAGCTAACGTTATTTTATGCTTACAGTGTCCATTGTGCACCTTTTTTCACAGCAAAACTGTTATAAAATAAACATACACATTTCAGAAAAAAAAGAAGCCTTTGATTAGGAACTGCAGCTTTTGTAAGATCTTAAGATACACCACCATTGAATACATACATGCATGTATTCATTTGGGGGTATATCTACTAACCAATAAATTGTAGACTGGAAGAAAGAAGATTTCGTCTAAGGCAAAGGAAAGGTTTTTTTTACTGTAAGAACAATCAGGATGTGGAATTCTCTGCCTGAAGAAGTGGTTTTATCAGAGTCCATACAGATGTTCAAATGGCTACTAGATGCATACTTGCAAAAACAAAATATTCAAGGATATAATCTTTCAATATAGGGTTATAACTGCTTGATCCAAGGATAAATCTGACTGCCATTCTGGGGTCAAGAAGGAATTTTTTTCCTAGCCTGTTGCAAAATTGTGCTTCAAACTGTTTTTTTTTTTGTCTTCTTTTGGATCAACAGCAAAAAACAAATGTGAGGAAGGCTGAACTTGATGGGCGCAAGTCTCTTTTCAGCTATGTAACTATGTATTTGAAGTGGATTTTGCATATGAACAAGCTGCTAATATTTATATATCAATCATTGTTTGCATTAATGATTTAAAAGACAAAAAAATACAGTGGCAGATACATTTTACTGACAGCTCACGTAGTATCACATTGTTTGTCCTTCTTGCATAATTTTAAGTGCTTTGATAATTAATAAAAGTATCTTTAAAGTATGTAAATTATAACAACATGAAAATACTTAGGGGTTCTTTTAGTTTATAAAGCTGGTATAAGTCTTTTCCCAAGTTAACAGGACACTGTTTCCAATACATCTTAAACATTTAATGTCAAGATGAACTTCCTGATGCTTCAGGATACGCAATGTCCTGACATTTAGACTACTGCTTATTTTGGTACATCCTGTCATCTGCCGTGCAATTCTCTTACCCACATATACTACATTCCCTTTTTCAAACCGTTCATATTCTTCTTACTTTTGTATAAATTGTGAAATGTGTGTGTCTTTTCTTGGCTAGTTCAGCATACCTATATGTTGACAAGCATGTCAGGTGAAAATACGATGAGCAATCACAAGAGAAACAATGATAGAACTGAAATTAGACATGAAGGGACAAGAAAAGGGTGATAAAACATAGGTAGATAAGCAGAGGTTCAGTAAATGAGAGAATAATATAAACAGAAAGGAAGTTGGAAATGAGGAGAGGTAAAGCTATAAAGAAGAGACAAAGACGTGCAGAATTAGGGAATGGAGTCAGAGGTAGATGGAGATGAATGCATGTACAGAAATGGGAGATAAATGATAGAAATGGGGATAAGCAGGTGTCTATCAACACAGAGGAAAGTTGAGATAAGCAAGGGTACCAAGATGTTAAAATGATAGATATGGGGATAAGCGGGTGTCTGTCAACACAGAGGAAAGCGGAGATAAGCCAGGGTACCAAGATGGATGTGGACAATGGAGATATGCTGGGGTACAGAGACAGGGGGAAATATGGGGATGAATTGGGTTATGTCGATAGATAGGAATGTGGAGATGTGTTCAGAGAAAGGTTGAGAGCAGAAAGAGTACATTGATAGATAGAGACGAAGGTGGATAGGTGCATGCCCTAATTCACCATAAGGCTACAGAGGTAACGGTTCCAGGGAAGAAAGCGGCACAGTAATTTACCTAATTCAGGTAGGGTTTTTTTTTTTAAAATACCAGAGCAAATGCCTCAAAATCTGTGAAAATTGCACAACTCTGCAATATATTACAACCCCACCCCAGGCACATTCACAAGAATTAGGCCAGAGAGACCAGAATATATACAATCTGATTTCACACCTGACACATGTTTATTTACTATATTATTTACCCTGTGTCTTATAGTATTTCCCACAGTATATTGCATTCCTCATATATATCATAGCTAATCCCATATTTCATGGGAAATAGTAATGAATAAAAGTGGTGCAAGTGAAGGCAGTTTTTATGTAATTTGAGGCTGTATAATATTATGTTAGTTGTTTGTGGTTGGACTGTACAAATGAAGTTATGTGTGGCGAAACCGACCTCGCCACTGGGCATTGGAGAAGACTGATTGCCAGCCTCCTGCCATGTGACTATGGCCCCTGGGATGTATTGCCCTTTAAAGACATGATTTGGGCATAAGGGATTTGTGTTGTGCTGCTGCTGGCCCTTTAAGAACCATCTGGGGACATAATGTGGAGTTACTGGGTGGCCACCATTTCCTGTATCAGAGGCACATGGTGATAACAATGGATGAAGCACATGGTGAGAACAATGGATGGCGGCCATTTTAACTCACAGACACTGTTTGGACTTTTCAACACGGTGCCATCTCGCCAGTGTTTGGTGCACAGAGACATCGTGCAGTGGTTTTGGACTATACAGCAGGGGACACATTATACAGTGATTGTTTTTCATTTAGCCTGTATATGTTCTGCAGAATCTGCATTAAACTGTATCTTCCAAAGTACTGAACGGATCTGGGTGAATTTCGGATATGTGGTTCACCCAGATCCCCCGGTTCCAAGGATATACTTTTTATGGGGTTATTGCATGTTTTGGGGTCCCTGTGATGTGTTTTATGAAACTGTATTTCTCTGTCTGTGATAATTAGATTACCCATTGTGTAAGGTAATTGTATTACAGGCAGAGGGGAGGATTTTGTGTGGGAGTGTCTGTGTGTATTGTACAGATTGATTGGTTGTTCTGTAAAACCCTGTGGGCAGTACTAAGTTTGTGGATTGGGAATAAAAGAGGCTGTATGTGCCAGTACAGTCAGTTCCTGCTTAACCCTCAAAGTGAAGTGTCGTCTCATTATTGGGGGAGGATTTATTGTATGCTGTTCCAGTTTGATTGCTAGGAGTGTAAACCTATTTGCATGGTTTTTCCTATTTGGCTGTATACAACATTCATATGCTTGAGAGCATTCATATGCTCCTACGGTTCGGTGGTTTTGGTGTCTGCTGCAGTGCTTGGAGTCCTCAGGAAGTGCTAGGAGCATCCTTCAACAGAGGTACCCAGTTGGGGTGCCAGGTGATCCGTTACATTATGGATTTGGGATTTGCAGATTTATTCACCTAAATGTTACCTTTCTTTTAATTCCACTCCAAGCAATATCCTCTAGTTTCATTAAGCACTTCACTTCCTACCCTCTCACCTCGTCCTGCCACTCACCCTGGTTTCTGCAATCTAACGCACAGTAAATACTGTACATTTATTGCTTGTTTTTTTTTCCGCTTCCCCTCCCCCCTCACTCTGTGATCTTCACACAAGATATTTACGACTCTCTGCAAGAATTGTGTCTATTTTCTATCAAACCTATGTCTTATCTGCACTCTGGCGCTTTAACCTCTGTATCACAACTCATCTTTGAATTCTGAGTCGTCTTGCTTAGAAATGCTTTTTTTAAATCTGTTTATATATATATATATATATATATATATATATATATATATATATATATATATATATATATATATATATATATATATATATATATATATATATATATATATATATATATATATTACAGTCTTAATTTGACTGACATTTTATCTTTGATTTGGAGATCACGGCACAGACAAATGAAGATGATATTTCCAATAGCAAAAACATATCTGAATCCAGACAATCCAGACAAAATATTTAGGAGGAAAAATAAAATAAAAACATTTCAAACTGCCAGGACTAGCATGAGTTATTGCTGAAATCCAGATCACACCTCATTAATATAGCGCCAGGATGAAGGATAGCAAAAGAGGGGGAAAAAATCCAAGATGATTAATAACAAAGAGAGCCAGATAAAAAAGGTACGAGAACACATTCTCCGAACTCAAATTTTAGTGGTGGTCCTGGTAATTAATTTAGAGATAATATGGAACATCTATAGGATTTTGGAATATAAAACACACACAAACAATATTTCCAGCAAGCCAATATAAATTCTATGTGGATCAGTTACTTTCCTGCCAGCATTAGGAGACTGAAAGCTTTCCATTGTCTAAAACTGATTAATGGGCTGCAGAGGTATCCAAATGTTAAAAAAAGAACAAAGAAAGTAAGAAAATGAAAAAAAATTAAAGGTATATTCACTTATTCAGAGAGTTTTTTTCTGTACAATAGGGCTAAAAATAACAAAAAACAACAACTAATTTTATACAACAGGATAAAAACATTTGCACTTTGATGCATCAATGTCATGCTATATAAATAAAAACAATGGCGAAGAAGAGGTAGGATAGAAACGGGAGGTGGAATGGACTTGCTGTCACAAACTTATCTGTGCCTCGCACGCACCAAGTGGCCGCAGTCCTGCAGCCTCAGGCCGCGTGGCCCAAACACTCCACACTTCAGTGCTGTGAATGGCTTCCTTTGCTGGTTTGCCCTTACTCTTTGCCCTATCGTGGTTTCTGTCCTGGTACACATTAGTGCTATTTATAAGTCTCTCTTGTTATATTCCTGTTATTGACCTCGGCTCATATTTGACTTGTGATTTCTGGTATCCTGACTCGGCTTCGTGTATGCTGTGTATTTCTGACCTTGGCATACCCTGACCTTGTTTCTTGCTGTTTTAATAAGTTAAGTCCAGCCATTCTAATGATCGGTAAGAAGCCTTTCAGATCCACCTTTTGTGGGTTTTTACTTTCCTGCGTGTTAAGGTAAGACTTACGTAACACTTGCACACATCAGGATGGGATGGTTAGATATAAAGACTAGGCTGAAGTTGTTAACTGATGATCATCAATTGATGATCCTGATGAAAGTTCCTAATGTGGAATGAAACATGGATCCTACTCTACAAATAAAGATTTGAAAGTACACTATAGGGACACAATCTCTTCCATTATGATCGATTTCTCTTTAAAACATAACACAAAGTAAGGTCGGCCTACTTTGTCTTGTGTATTTTTCTTACACTTGACAATCTTTACAAAGAGTGGAGGTTAAAGGGTCACTATAACCATCCTGAACACTTCAGGGGTAGGAATCTGTATGTGCAGTGTTACTGCTTGAATTGCAGCACATACAGAAAAATCTGCACTTGTGTGCCAGAGGCAAGTTGCACTCCTAGCACACAATACTTTGGCAGCCTGTGCATAAAATACATTAGTCATCACCAAAATTATTGCCCACCGACTACAACCCTTCCTTCCCAAATTAATCCACCCGGACCAGGTCGGATTCATCCCACACCGCCAAGCGTGTGATAACACCAGAAGAACAAACGACCTAATTTGGACAGCAAACCACCGACAACAGCCGACCCTCCTCCTATCCCTTGACGCCGAAAAGGCATTCGACCGAATACTCTGGCCCTACCTGTTCGCGACCCTTGTTAGAATGGGATTCCCAAGGGTCTTCGTAGACACTATAAGAGGTATATACTCCCACCCCACAGCGAACCTCCTCATCCTGAACACCCAACCTCCCTCCTTCACAATCCATAACGGTACGCGACAAGGCTGCCCCCCTGTCTCCACTTCTCATCGCCTACTCCAGAAACTCCGCCAGACAGAGGACATCTCAGGCATTCGTATCAGCAACATAGAATACAAAATAGCGGCATACGCGGATGACCTATTGCTCACGCTGACAAACCCAGACACCTCCTTACCCCCACTAATAGCCCTCCTAGAAGACTATGGTACAATATCGGGATATAAACTGAACCTTTCCAAAACCGAAGCCCTACCGATCCACATCCCACCCGACACACTGACCACACTGAAAACGGACTATCCGTTCCGCTACGAGACACAAAGCATTCAGTTCCTGGGGACATACCTACCAGGGAACCTACACCTCACGTATCAATTGAACTACCCCCCACTACTGGAAAAAGCAACACAAAACTTGGACGCATGGCAAAACCTATCCATCTCATGGTTGGGACGCCTAGCCTCGGTCAAAATGAACTTACTCCCTCGCTTCCTCTACCTGTTCCAAGCCCTACCTATACCCATCTCCAGACTGGATTTCAAAACCCTCCAATCCCGTATAGATAAATTCATATGGGAGAGGAAGAAAGCTAGGATCAAGAGGTCAACACTTTACATCCCCCACAAGAAAGGGGGCCTGGGACTCCCCATCCATTGGTATTACCACCAAGCGGCCCAACTAGCACAAATCCAAACCCTACACGCCCCGGCGGGGATCAAACTATGGGTAGATATCGAACACAACCTATTCGGACAGGACTTCCCCTCCGTGTACCTGTGGCTTCCCAACAGGATAGACTGCAAGCACCCCCACAACAACAGCACTCACACACTCAATCCAACTCTGGGACAGGACAACACGAAAAAACAACCTCATCAACACCCAATCCCCACTAACACCAATCCTTCGGAACAAACAATTCTAACCTGGAATGACCCAACACTTTATGCGATACGAAGACAACAATCTGATCCGACTCGATCACATCTTCCGAGGACAAGACTTCTTACCCTTCGCAAACCTACCGCATGACACCCCGTTCACCACATTTGACCACTTTAGGTACCTGCAGATCA
The DNA here is from genome assembly GCA_933207985.1 of Pelobates cultripes. Taxonomy (NCBI): domain Eukaryota; kingdom Metazoa; phylum Chordata; class Amphibia; order Anura; family Pelobatidae; genus Pelobates; species Pelobates cultripes. The sequence continues at coordinate 254,037,990 of OW240915.1, read as the reverse complement.
GGAGCTTCCTGACCCACCCAAGAAACCAAACCATAGCTACCACCACACTCACAGTTTTGAAAAGATGTGCATGAGCGCCCCGGTTCGAGGCTAGGGGCCAGATCTCCACCATATACGGGATCTTACACCACACCAGCACTCCCGATGCCCTCTCATACACCACAGCTTGGGAATGGGACATAGGCCCCCCCAAAGACCCATCTGACTGACAGGACATTTGGGAAGCTACAGCAGCACTAACAATTTGTGTAACACACAAAGAACAAGCATATAAAACCATGTTCCGCTGGTACCTCACCCCACTGAGACTGAAACAAATGTGCATCGCGACCTCAGATCGTTGCTGGAAAGGGTGCGGCGAACAGGGCACATACACCCACCTTTGGTGGAACTGTTCACACATAGTCCAGCTATGGCAAGACATAGCCCAAATGGTCAATAGAGCACTACATAACAACCTCCCACTGGATCCCTGGATCTGGCTCCTATCAAAACCTCACGACACTCTCACCAGGGCACAGAACAAATTGTCGGCACGGATCGCGTTGGCCACTCGGAGAACCATAGCCAGACATTGGGGAAGCAACACCACCCCATCAGCGCCAGAAGTCTTACAAAAAATAAATGATACTATGGAAATGGACAAACTATCAGCCCTAGTCCATGACACAACCAACTCCTACCACAAAATCTGGGACCCTTGGCTCACAAGAACTATGGCGGCATAGTAGACCCAGAGACTAAATTGAATACCCTCTGCCAAGAACTCCCTCCCTCTTCAAGACCCCCCCATGCACCCCAACACACCTTCTGAACCTACCCCTCCACTCCATCCTCCCCCCACCCCTCTTATCCCCTCCCTCCCCTTACCCCAAGAGAAACCTCTAACATAACCGATAAGACAACAAAAGACACCTTAACCCTACCCATGGGACAGACAGTTACTAACCACTGTCCCCACTACCACCACTCCCCTACTCCGACCAAGACACACATAGACTTAGAAACTAGAAAAGACATGCAGAAAACACAAAAAATACGAACTATCAACAGATGAAATCCGCAACAACACACACACAAGACATAACCGCCTCAGACACTACAAGGACCGAAAGTCACTCGCAATATGACACAATAACCAATCTTTCCTACTGTACCTACAAGTGTTTACCAGAATTGTAAAACAAGCTGCGGCTTATGCATCATAATGGTTTTCTATTGGCAATTAACCAAAGCAGTGCCTATTGCCTTGTTACTCACTGTTAAACTTACAACCTGCACAAAATGTATGAAGAATGTAATGACCCCCCCACCCTCTTCCACTTTTCTTCTGTACCCCCACCCCCACCTAAAATCAAAACCTTTGATACAAATAAAGAATTAAAAAAAAAAAAATACATTAGTCATGATTGCACATTGCACGCTGGCATCGGACATATTATTTTATTATTTAACCAGCGCCAGCAAATTTTGTAGCGCTGTACAATGGGACTATTGAAACATGTATGTTCCCTCCCTTCATTCTTCACCAAGTTGAGCGTTCCTTGCCTCCTTATCAGCTCAATAATGCAAAGAAAATTTCCCACACTCTCGCCCAGTCACCCTACCCACTTTCCTTCTATCCCTGGTGATAAGTAACTTGTGCGATTTCTTTTTCTGAGTAACTAAGCCAATAACGATGATATATATATAATGTAGACACTGGGCTTGCACTCCAGGACCATGTTTGTAAATGCCCGGTGCCGGTCTGGAAAAAGTACAAAAACCGCACTCCAAGGACAGTTTGCAGTCCTGATAAAAGCTCCAGTTTGGAACTGAAACACTGATTTATTTTTAACGCTATGAATTAAAAGTTAGATTTTCTATTTTTGAAAAAAGTCCTTGGGGTGCAGTCATTCTGTGGGTGTATATATATTGTAGATTGGATAAGCTTTTGTAGATTTTCCTCTCGAAAGCTTGTCTTTGAAATATTATGGTAGTCGAATAAAAAAAGGTATCATTGCATACTGCAATACTCTGGTATTTTTACATACACACACACACACACACAAATGTAACTATATAGCAAAAAATTATAATAATTGAGTCCTTATGTTTGTAAACTGCATGACTTTTGAAAAACTGAAGGCAGAAATGCACAAACACTCCAGAGCAATACACATCTGCATTTAAAAACAGACAATCCATGACACAAACATTGATATCAAATGCAGTCCAAGTGGTTTTGAAATAACAAGAACCTTAAAAATGTAAATAATAATACATTGGGCATTAAAAGCAATGTGAGGCACACCCCTTAATCAAATGAAGAGTTAAAATAACATTAACCCTTTTAGGTTCCAGCTCATGGCTCTATCCTGCTGTGAGCTGAACATGACTTTACATTTTATTTTCAACTACGGAGATCTAACAAACCTAGGGTATAAATATGATATTTGCTTCTTTCCACTATGCAAGCACCAAGGGATTTAATGAGGACATTATGTATTCCATTACGATAAACAAGGTCACTTGGTTTGTACAGTCAACCGGCCAAAAGTCTGGCTCTGAATCTGACAGTTAATAACAAAACTGGTCCATTTCCCATACTGGAATATAAGCAGTTTGTGAATTTCCCGGGGAAAAAAATGCATAAGCCTAGAAAAACGGATATATTATCCAGAGAAATAAATTTTGCCAAAAGAAACAAAAAAACGGCACTCAATTGTAACAGAAATAGTACTGGAACGCAGCTGAATTCCAAAAGAGCAAAACAAATATATATGATCTACCAATGCCAAAAATAAATACTCTGAAATATAAAGGATATTTACTATTTTACATTAATACATTTATACATTAATGTAAACTCTAAAATGTCAAAAACACTGAACAAAAGGAAGCTTAAGGAACACTCGTAAAGGGGTTAACCCATAAGCAAAAGCGATAAATAAACAAAGAAATGAGCGACCTAACTAATAAAATATAACTTTTAATAGTAATATTAAAAAGTGAAATTGTAGGGAAGAGATATATAATTACTACAATATATGTACATTAATATTTATAAGTATGGTGATAAACCGATATAATGGTAATCTGATTGATAGCTTGTCAATCAGAAAATAGGCAGAACTGAGATAAGTCCTATTGTAAAATGTACCACATTATTCTCTAATGAGGACTGCCCTAAATCATATTAGTCGGCAGAGGTCAAAATAAAGGGTTAAAACAAGGCAGAGAATGTATATTAACTCAAACGCCTAATATAAATGTACAATCTAAATAATTAGTACATCATTGGGAGGTTCTGTTCAGAAGTTTTCAGAAACCTATTCCCAGTAAAGTGTGCAAAACAAAGTTTTGCAATCCACAGGGGCCGGTTCAAATAACTCTAGCTGTAAAAAGTGATACAAAGATAGTCACTATATATTTAAAGTAACCCATCGGTAATTACAAACAAAACAACAGTATTGTAACAGCTAGAGACTGGAGTAAATATTGGCTTCCCTACTAGAACTAGAACTCTGGTGGATAGTCAGAAATAGAATGTGTAGAGCGTTGTATATGAGCCAGAGCGCTCTTGTTGGAACAGTCAATTACTAAACATAATGTAGAGGAAAGCACAACGAGACCACCTTTGTAAAAAAAAAAGAGAGAGAGACCGTTATTGTTGTGGGAACAATAGGAGGGCTATTGGTACTGTGCAGATAGCAAAAATTAAAGAGATTTGCTCCAAATGTTGAAATAGCCCAAGTTCCTATAAATTGCAATGACGGTGAAAAAAATGCTCAGGAACCGAGACTGAAAATTATTCATTCTAAATAGAAGTTTAATGTATCTTAAATTCTCTAGGTCTCTAAGTGCCCTTGACGCGCGCGTTCTGCCCACAACTTATCAATTGCAATGATGGTGAAAAAAATGCTCAGGAACCGAGACTGAAAATTATTCATTCTAAATAGAAGTTTAATGTATCTTAAATTCTCTAGGTCCCTAATTGCCCTTGACGAGCGCGTTTCGCCCACAACTTATCAGAGGGGAACCGATGTGCGGGAAAAAGACCAAAATTATAAAGGGAGATAGCGATTCTGATACGTGGATTCAAAAATCGTCATTATCTAGGGGACCAATTAACCTTAGACTTTGTCATTAAACGTGATTTTAACCCTTAGTGAGCTGTTTGATCAGAGGTTGCACTGCTATGCTATATCGAGTGAGAACTAATATAGTGTAAGCCAATTCCTAACTAAAGAATATTAATATGCGATATACACTGTGTTTTAGAAAATTGTCGACAGGGTGTTATCGGTTCACAAAAACTCTTATGTTGTGAATCCTTGTGTAAAGACAAATACGTGGGGAATTATAAAATTAATCCTAAACATTGACATTGAACGGGATTTTAACCCTTACTGAACTGTGAGATCAGAGGTTGCACTGCTATACTGTATCAAGTGGAAGCTAGTATAATATAAGCTAATTACTTACTAGAAGATATTAATATGAGATATACGCTATGTTTTTAGGGAATTGTCGGCAAGGTGTTGCCAGCTCACAAAGACTCTTATATAGTGAGTACTAGTATTTTTTTATTATTAAAAAACCCTGATATTGCCCATAGTAAGAAGACCTTGGAGACAGTAAAAAGAATCAAATACTATCCCCTAAACCCACTGAATATATTGCCGTCTCTTGAGAAATGTCATGAGTTCAGCAATGTGTTTGAAATAACATACACAGAATGAGAGCATGCATTATTATAATAAGCCTCTCGCTACATATGAATGACTAAATATAATCATAGATAGTAGTTCCGTTAGACCTGTCAATTTGCCAGATACTTGTCAATCGATTCACCAATTGATTATCACGCAGGGTGACCAAGTGTTATATGACAATAATAATCATATACCTGTAGAAGGTAAAAAGAACAAATAACATTAAATATAGGAAAAGAAGATTTTAACCAATCATGAAACAGGCTATTTCATCAGAGTTTTGAACATTAAGTTCTAACAAATTGAACTGCATAGTGGTAGGAATATGCACTGCTCTGTAGTAATATCCGATTTAAATTTATGTTATAACTTGCATTTGTGGTAAGCAGTATATTGGTAAGACATATCAAGAATTCAGAAGACGTATCCTGCAGCATATCAATTCTGTTAATAATCCCAATTTGGCCACTCCTGTTGCCAACCATGTTTGTAATTTCCATGATGGGGATGCTAAATCTCTGTCATTCCAAGCTCTAGAAAGAGTCATTCTTAATTTCAGAAAAGGAAATTTCAATCGGATATTACTAAAGAAAGAGTCCAGATGGATTTACGAGTTTCAAACTTTAACTCCCAAGGGCCTCAACGAGGAATTAAATTTTACTCCCTTCATACATTAAAATCAGAAAGTACAAAAGATAATTATATTATAATAAGATCACATTTAGGCTTATGATATATTTATGAATATCACTACTACACTTGTAAAATATAAGCAAGGGTTTTTCGAGAACCCTTTTGTACCATTCTGAGTACTTGGTTGCCGTTATGGAGCAGTGCATATTCCTACCACTATGCAGTTCAATTTGTTAGAACTTAATGTTCAAAACTCTGATGAAATACCCTGTTTCATGATTGGTTAAAATCTTCTTTTCCTATATTTAATGTTATTTGTTCTTTTTACCTTCTACATGTATATGATTATTATTGTCATATAACACTTGGTCACCCTGCGTGATAATCAATTGGTGAATCGATTAACAAGTATCTGGCAAATTGACAGGTCTAACGGAACTACTATCTATGATTATATTTAGTCATTCATATGTAGCGAGAGGCTTATTATAATAATGCATGCTCTCATTCTGTGTATGTTATTTCAAACACATTGCCGAACTCATGACATTTCTCAAGAGACGGCAATATATTCAGTGGGTTTAGTGGATAGTATTTGATTCTTTTTACTGTCTCCAAGGTCTTCTTACTATGGGCAATATCAGGGTTTTTTAATAATAAAAAAATACTAGTACTCACTATATAAGAGTCTTTGTGAGCTGGCAACACCTTGCCGACAATTCCCTAAAAACATAGCGTATATCTCATATTAATATCTTCTAGTAAGTAATTAGCTTATATTATACTAGCTTCCACTTGATACAGTATAGCAGTGCAACCTCTGATCTCACAGTTCAGTAAGGGTTAAAATCCCGTTCAATGTCAATGTTTAGGATTAATTTTATAATTCCCCACGTATTTGTCTTTACACAAGGATTCACAACATAAGAGTTTTTGTGAACCGATAACACCCTGTCGACAATTTTCTAAAACACGGTGTATATCGCATATTAATATTCTTTAGTTAGGAATTGGCTAACACTATATTAGTTCTCACTCGATATAGCATAGCAGTGCAACCTCTGATCAAACAGCTCACTAAGGGTTAAAATCACATTTAATGACAAAGTCTAAGGTTAATTGGTCCCCTAGATAATGACGATTTTTGAATCCACCTATCAGAATCGCTATCTCTCTTTATAATTTTGGTCTTTTTCCCGCACATCTGTTCCCCTCTGATAAGTTGTGGGCAAAACGCGCGCATCAGGGGCACTTAGGGACCTAGAGAATTTAAGATACATTGAACTTCTATTTAGAACGAATAATTTTCAGTCTCTGTTCCTGAGCATTTTTTTCACCGTCATTGCAATTTATAGGAACTTGGGCTATTTCAACTTTTGGAGCAAATCTCTTTAATTTTTGCTATCTGCACAAATTATTGTTCCCACAGCAATAACGGTTTCTCTCTCTTTTTTTTTTACAAAGGTGGTCTCGTTGTGCTTTCCTCTACAGGGAGTGCAGAATTATTAGGCAAGTTGTATTTTTGAGGATTAATTTTATTATTGAACAACAACCATGTTCTCAATGAACCCAAAAAACTCATTAATATCAAAGCTGAATATTTTTGGAAGTAGTTTTTAGTTTGTTTTTAGTTTTAGCTATGTTAGGGGGATATCTGTGTGTGCAGGTGACTATTACTGTGCATAATTATTAGGCAACTTAACAAAAAACAAATATATACCCATTTCAATTATTTATTATTACCAGTGAAACCAATATAACATCTCAACATTCACAAATATACATTTCTGACATTCAAAACAAAAACAAATCAGTGACCAATATAGCCACCTTTCTTTGCAAGGACACTCAAAAGCCTGCCATCCATGGATTCTGTCAGTGTTTTGATCTGTTCACCATCAACATTGCGTGCAGCAGCAACCACAGCCTCCCAGACACTGTTCAGAGAGGTGTACTGTTTTCCCTCCTTGTAAATCTCACATTTGATGATGGGCCACAGGTTCTCAATGGGGTTCAGATCAGGTGAACAAGGAGGCCATGTCATTAGATTTTCTTCTTTTATACCCTTTCTTGCCAGCCACGCTGTGGAGTACTTGGACGCGTGTGATGGAGCATTGTCCTGCATGAAAATCATGTTTTTCTTGAAGGATGCAGACTTCTTCCTGTACCACTGCTTGAAGAAGGTGTCTTCCAGGAACTGGCAGTAGGACTGGGAGTTGAGCTTGACTCCATCCTCAACCCGAAAAGGCCCCACAAGCTCATCTTTGATGATACCAGCCCAAACCAGTACTCCACCTCCACCTTGCTGGCGTCTGAGTCGGACTGGAGCTCTCTGCCCTTTACCAATCCAGCCACGGGCCCATCCATCTGGCCCATCAAGACTCACTCTCATTTCATCAGTCCATAAAACCTTAGAAAAATCAGTCTTGAGATATTTCTTGGCCCAGTCTTGACGTTTCAGCTTGTGTGTCTTGTTCAGTGGTGGTCGTCTTTCAGCCTTTCTTACCTTGGCCATGTCTCTGAGTATTGCACACCTTGTGCTTTTGGGCACTCCAGTGATCTTGCAGCTCTGAAATATGGCCAAACTGGTGGCAAGTGGCATCGTGGCAGCTGCACGCTTGACTTTTCTCAGTTCATGGGCAGTTATTTTGCGCCTTGGTTTTTCCACACGCTTCTTGCGACCCTGTTGACTATTTTGAATGAAACGCTTGATTGTTCGATGATCACGCTTCAGAAGCTTTGCAATTTTAAGAGTGCTGCATCCCTCTGCAAGATATCTCACTATTTTTGACTTTTCTGAGCCTGTCAAGTCCTTCTTTTGACCCATTTTGCCAAAGGAAAGGAAGTTGCCTAATAATTATGCACACCTGATATAGGGTGTTGATGTCATTAGACCACACCCCTTCTCATTACAGAGATGCACATCACCTAATATGCTTAATTGGTAGTAGGCTTTCGAGCCTATACAGCTTGGAGTAAGACAACATGCATAAAGAGGATGATGTGGTCAAAATACTCATTTGCCTAATAATTCTGCACTCCCTGTACATTACGTTTAGTAATTGACTGTTCCAACAAGAGCGCTCTGGCTCATATACATCGCTCTACACATTCTATTTCTGACTATCCACCAGAGTTCTAGTTCTAGTAGGGAAGCCAATATTTACTCCAGTCTCTAGCTGTTACAATACTGTTGTTTTGTTTGTAATTACCGATGGGTTACTTTAAATATATAGTGACTATCTTTGTATCACTTTTTACAGCTAGAGTTATTTGAACCGGCCCCTGTGGATTGCAAAACTTTGTTTTGCACACTTTACTGGGAATAGGTTTCTGAAAACTTCTGAACAGAACCTCCCAATGATGTACTAATTGTTTAGATTGTACATTTATATTAGGCGTTTGAGTTAATATACATTCTCTGCCTTGTTTTAACCCTTTATTTTGACCTCTGCCGACTAATATGATTTAAGGCAGTCCTCATTAGAGAATAATGTGGTACATTTTACAATAGGACTTATCTCAGTTCTGCCTATTTTCTTAATGACAAGCTTTCAATCAGATTACCATTATATCGGTTTATCACCATACTTATAAATATTAATGTACATATATTGTAGTAATTAGATATCTCTTCCCTACAATTTCACTTTTTAATATTACTATTAAAAGTTATATTTTATTAGTTAGGTCACTCATTTCTTTGTTTATTTATCTAAAATGTCAAAGTACCGTAATACTGACCAATACAGACAGTGTCCAAAAGTGTATATTCATGGATTAGGTAACTTTTGGTACTCCAAATGTTGTGGAAAACATCTCCTATAATGCTCTTACACCTATAATGCTGACAAATTACAAGAAGGGAGATGTTGTACACAACATCTGGAATGCCAAAGTTGCGTAACCCTGGTATAAAATCTATTTCCTACCTTCACTCTTATAGATCTTAAAGTAGGAATTTCTACATATTACACTTTCAAATTACCGTATATACTCGAATATAAGTCGAGACCCCTAATTTTACCCAAAAAAACTGGGAAAACTTATTGACTTGAGTATAAGACTAGGGTGGGAAATGCAGCAGCTACTGGTAAATTTCTAAATAAAATTAGATCCCCCACAAATTACATTAATTGAATATTTCTTTTGTGTATATAATGAATGCAGTGTGTGTGTATATAATGCAGAGTGTGTGTGTGTGTATATAATGCAGAGTGTGTGTGTGTATGAATGCAGTGTGTGTGAATGCAGTGTGTGTGTGTGTATGTGATACAGAGTCTGTAACCTTGGTGGGGGGTGGGCATTTTTATTATTTTTTTAATTATAATTATTTTAATATTAAATTTTTAATTTTTTTAATATTTTTATTTTATTTTAATATTATTACATTTTTTATTATATAATTATTTTAAATTTTTTTTATATTTTTTGTCCCCTCGAGTATATACGGTATTTAATTAAAGGCATACCGGAATATATAATTGCTTCACGAAAGCAAACATGGTTCGTGTTAATAAAAAAAATGAATAAGTCAACTGCAATTATACTTACCCAAGAAATCTTCTCCTTTTCTTGGCAGAATCATCGGGGGTCTTACAATTTTTTGTCATTGTCTTCTCTGGGGTCTGCAATAAAACCTGTGCAGTTCTGGCCCAGTCACTTGCAGACTTTCCAATAAAAGTAGCAGTGTCTCCATCACCTACTAGACAGGGTGATCTCTCAACCAACGATACACTCTCATCCAAGTCATCTGAAGAATACTCTGCAATATCTATAGCCTGGAAAACAGACATTTTAACATTTTAGCAACAGCAGCAATTCTCAAAGTTTGCAGTGAAGTAGTAATGATTCAATTCCATAATTACTGAACTGGTTGTGTTTGTGTGTGGGCTGGGGGACACAGGGTGACCAACATAGGAGCTGAAGGAGCCAAAGCTCCAGACCCAATCCCATGGAATAGGCCCATTGATGACATTTTTTTTTTTATTTTATTTTTTTAAATGCATAGGCTGCTTCATGTAGAAGGAATTAAAGAAACACTATAGTGCTGGAATAAATGATTTTGTGACAGTCCCCCCTTTCTGAGCAGAGCATGGAGACACTGAACATAGGTGCTGCACACTGTGTAACACTGAACTAGGAAGCACCTCTAGTGGCTGTCTGAGTGAGTGCCACTAGAGGAGTTACTAGGCAGCAATGTAAACACTAACTTTCCTGTGAAACGACAGTGTTTACATTGAAAAGCCTATAGGGACATCCTATAGACACCAGAACCACTACATTAAGCTGTACTGGTTGTGGTCACTATAGTGTAACTTTAAAGGACCACAGTGAGAAGACGCCAGCAACCATAGGAAAGCATTATGAATGCTTTCCTATAAAATAGGCTGAATGCGTGCGCAGCTCCTGCCGTACATGCGCATTCAGCCGAAGAGGAGGAGAGCTCCCCGCCCTGAGGGTGCCCCCACCTTCAGGGTCCCACTCCCACCGGGCTGGATGGCGAGGAAAGGGTTAAATCTTACCTTTTTTTCCTGCGCCGGGCGGGGAGCTCTCCTCTCCGGCTGAATGCGCATGCGCGTCAGGAGCTGCGCACGCATTCAGCCTATTTTATAGGAAAGCATTCATAATGCTTTCCTATGGTTGCTGGTGTCTTCTCACTGTGATTTTCACAGTGAGAAGCACGCAAACGCCTCTAGCGGCTGTCAATGAGACAGCCACTAGAGGCTTTAGAGGCTGGAATAACCCTATTATAAACATAGCAGTTTCTCTGAAATTCTCTGAAACTGCTATGTTTATAAAAAAAAAAAAAAGGGTTAATCCTAGAGGAACCTGGCACCCAGACCACTTCATTAAGCTGAAGTGGTCTGGGTGCCTAGAGTGGTCCTTTAAGTTTAGAAATGTAAAGGCATACTATAGGCATTAAAACAACTTTAGCTTAATGAAGCGGTTTTGGTGCTCAATTAGAGTTAAATCTCTAACTTTTCTGTTTATGCAGCCCTAATCACACTTCCCCTGTTTGGGAGTGACAGACTGCATTAAAAAAAAAAAAAGTGGTTGCATTTTTAATAAGAAGTTAACTTTCTTTAGAAGTTTAACTCCTGCGCTATAAATTAGACTTTAATCACATACAGGAGGCCCCTGCTCTAGAAAGCTAATAATAAAGCAGAAGAAAAGACATTCTAGACCAGATAGACTGCTCAATACAGGAACCTAAAATATCTAGGTTATGTTTCAGGAAGTGATTATGAAAGTTGTGCATGTCACAAGAAGCGAGGTGTGACTAGGGCTATATAAACATAGTGATTTAACTCCTAAATGGCAGATAATTGATCAGTCAGACCGCAAAGGCATGATCTAACAAAAAATTGTTTTGGTGCCTTTTAAGAGGGCTGTAGGGGAACAAAATGTGTTGACAATGAAATTAGTTAAAAGGACACTAGTGTCACCTGTACAACTACAGCTTAAGTTCAGGTGAGTATAGTCAGTCCCTGCAGGCTTTTTGCTGTAAACACTGCCTTTTTGGAGAAAATCTGATTACAGATCTTACCTGGGTACAGGCAAATCTGGTATATTATTATCATCATCATCATCATCATTTATAGAGCGCCAACATATTCTGCAGCACTTTACAATTACAAACAGGGCCAGACTGGCCCACCGGGATACCGGGAAATTTCCCAGTGGGCCGCGGCACCTGGGGCCAGGTAGACAGCTCGTGTGCTGGCGGCCGGGGGGAGATCTGTGCTGTCTCTGCTCTGCTCCTCCGCGCGCTACTTAAGACCGAGGCCGGAATAGGACGTCATATTCCGGCCCCGGTCTCATTAAGCTGCACGCTGGGGTGCAGAGCAAAGACAGCACAGCTCCCTTTTCACGCCACCAGCCGCCGTCCTGCACGACCACACAGCATGCCACGCCACCTGCCTGCTTAATCCCCTGGCCGGTCGCCCACTGGACCCCACAGGTAGCAATGTCAGGTCTGTCATGGTGTGTGTATGTGTGTGTGTCTGTCATGGTGTGTGTGTCTGTGTCAAGGTGTGTGTGTCAATCATGTTGTGTGTATGTGTGTGTCAGTTATGTTATGTGTTTGTTTGTGTGTGTGTGTGTGTGTGTGTGTCTGTCATGGTATGTGTGCGTCTGTCATGGTATGTATGTCATGGTGTGTGTGTGTGTTTAGGTTACCAGACCCCTTTCAGTGGCAAGGGAATAGTGTTTTTACTCACCTTTTTTACATTGAAAAGCCTGCAGGGACAGGCTATAGACACCAGAACCACTAAATTAAGCTGTGTGTGTGTGTGTGCCTGCTAGTGAGTGAGCTTGCTTGTGTGTGTGTGCGCCTGCAAGTGAGTGAGCTTGCTTGCGTGTGTGCCTGCGTGTGTGTGTACGTGTGTCATAGGTTATACCTCTACAAATCTGTGCATACCACTCATGAATTCTGTCAGATTGTTTTGAAAGTTTGATAAAGCCTGAGTTTCTCCACTGCATATATAACCAGAGCTTTTAGAAGCATTTCATCATTTCTGTTCCATTGTAGGTGTGGCATTGTGCCAATGACTCGTTCGCAGGAAAAAGTAAAGGGTGGCCACAGAATATCTAGAGCATGTTTATTACAAACTTTTCAGTAGGGAGCATGTGTGTGTCAGTGAGCTTCTGTATGGAGAATTTGTGTGACAGTGAACTTGTCTGTCGTGATCTTGTGTGTCAGTGAGTTTGTCTGTAGGAAGCATCTGTGCATCAGTGAGCTTTTCTGTAGCGAGCGTGTGTGTGTGTGTGTGTGTGTGTGTGTGTGTGACAGTGAGCTTGTCTGTAGAAAGCTTATGCGTGTTAGAGTTTGTCTGTACTATGTTTGTGTGAATACCAATAAGCTTGTCTGTGTGTGTCAGTGGGCTTGTGTTTTTATGTTAATGAGTTTATGTATATCAGTGAGATTGTTTGAATATGAAGCTGTGTTTCAATGAGATTGTCTGTGTCTGCATGTGAGGACGCTTACTGTATAATTAAACGTTCTACTCTGAAAGGACCAATATTTTATATTAGAAAAATAAATATATATATTTCAATCATCTGGGGTGGCAAGACATAGCCTTACATAATACATGTGACAATATATAGCGCAGTGACTTATGGGGCTGGAGTAGATTTCTTTCCAGGGCTGCCTTGTATCCCCAGTCTGGCCCGGATTATAAAATGGGGATATTTGACAAGTAATTTTTATACGGAATAACAGAGACAAGAGAAGAAGGCGCTGCTCAAACCAGCTTACAATCTATGAAAAATGGGTAAAGATACACAAGAAAAATAGCAGCATGTCAGAATAGGTATGGATTGATGGATAAGATGCCTGTGTTGAAATAAGCCAGTAAAAGTGGTGTGTGGAAGAACCAAACAGTGGCAGGAGAGTGAGTGAACTGGGCTATGGAGGCAAAGGAATTGATGAGGGCAGTGAAATGAGAGAAGCATCACCCAGAAAGATGGTAATCTTTTCTAAGGATGTGTGTTTTCAGGTACTTCTTAGCCCCTTAAGGACAGAAGTAATTGTCTGAACCAGAACAAAACCTTGAATTTGAGCTACAGGTTTGTTTCACCATAATTTAAAGGTTTCTCTTCAAGTGCCACCATACATATTTTATCATTTGTTAAAATACAGAAAGAGCTTTTAACATATATGTGACAGATACATATATAACGTCTCATTTGTAATACAAAAAATACACAAAAATGCAAAAGAATAAAAACACAGAATGGATTTACGGTTAATTTTGTGGCATTTTAGTAGCTCACATTTTTTGATATCATCCCATAAATGCAACATTTTTACAGATTTTTTTAATTCTCATTTGTCCCACTGTATTAAAAGGACTTTAACTATACACAGTGACAGATCCCGAGTACAATGATACCCCATTTGTCCAATCTTAATCTCAGTCCAAGTGATAATAATGTCCAGCGTAACGTTTAGAAGGATTCCCTCTGCTGATGTCAGCAGATGGATCCCCTTGCTGGTCCTAGTCCATGCCCTAACCTGAAACCTAATCCATTCCATAGGAAAAAAATCCACATGCAGGGATGAGTGTCAAGTGATGATGTCCAGCGTCGTTTCACAGAGTAAAAACTGCAGAAAGCACATCTAGTGGCTGTCTGGTGGTTTCTCAAAACTGCATTGTTTTACAGTGGATGGTTAAGGGTACATGGTCACTTCAATAAGATGATGTTGTCTGAGTGCTTATAGTGTCCTTTTAATTGGGGTTTTGCGTCGTGTTGCTATGTTCTTGGACTTTCTGGTTGAAAAGGTAAGCATATCCCTTCCATTTATTATAACATACTAAAATGGCCTTTTAGTGTCAAGCCATATACACAGATGCAGGCATTCTTTTACACCAAGCATGTCAAACTCATAGGCTAGCGTGGGCCAAATAAACAAGGTTTAAGTCTATGTGGGCCGCATAGAAAACCAAAACCTTAAATTTTCATATGAACGTAGGTTTGTTTTGAAAAGTACAGTATAACAAAAAAAAAACAGCATCCCCATCTACTTAACCCCACTCCCCGCCTCTATACTAATTCCCTGTCCACCCCCTCTACTAAACCCCGGCCCTTGTTTTAAAAAAAAAAAAAAAAACTATATTAGCCAACAAGCAGACTCCACTCACGTTGCCGCTGCCAGTATGCGACTCTGGATTCCAGCCTGGTATACCCTCAATGGTGCCGTCCGCACCCTGTGCCAAAGCGGACCCTTCCGCTACTCCTTGAAAACCTGTGAAGGTGGCGCACGTTGACGTCACGTCGTTTACGTGGCGTTGCATGCCTCTGTGCAACTTCAGGTCCTCCACTGTCCAGCCGCAGCCATCGCAACACTGACCAACACACACTGACAGACACACACACACTAACATACACACTCACTCTCTGACAGGCAGACAGAAACACAGTTTCTGACAGACAGGCACACACACACACTGACAGGCACACATTTCCACATTCTTGCACACACTCACGTCATTTTCTTTATTGCTCCCTAACTTTGGGAGCTGGTGTGGGGCCTATCCCTGGGGTCCAGTGGAGATCTTCTCTCGGGAGCTCAGTCTTCCTGCTCCTCACTGCTCCCTCATGCACGCAGTTTAGTGACGTCATATTCCGGCACCCGGCATACTACAGAGGGCGCGCGTGAGGGAACAGTGAGGAGCAGGAAGACTGAGGTCCCTTGCTGCCGCCTGGGACCTCTCCTTCCCGACCGTGTAAGTTTTAGCAGAGTAGGCACCTGCAATGTGGGGAGAGCAGGTGTCTACTCTGCCTTAACATGTGAAACTCACGGCTTGCAGGCCGCGAGTTAGACATGCTTGTCACCTCAGAAATCCATAGCCTTGTGCCCACTAAATTTCCTTCATCCTTGTTTAATAGGACATATATAAATTCTTGTATACTGAAGCAAACATTTTAGAAAACTATGTAAGATATTTATGACCCTCTGCAAGATCACAAATCAGCTTTGAATTCTATGTGTCGTCTTGCTCAGAAATGCTTTAGACTTGAGATGGGGAGGTTCTCCCGGAAGCTTGTCATTAAAAAATTATGTTAGTCCAATAAAAAAGGTATTACAAGATACAAATTTGATCTGTTTTTAACATCTACATCATGGGACTAATACGGCTACAATCTCTACATATCTCTACATATACATACATACATATATATATATATGTATGTATGTATGTATGTATGTGTTAAGGCAGTTTTGGCCTGTATTTGTGGGAGGGGCTTAAATTAATTTACTCCCCTATATAAAGTACAACCCTTACCTGACTCCACACCGTTCAAGGTCAGCATCTGAATGCACATCCGGTTCATCCAGTCGCCATTTTGGAGTACTTCTGTTTCCCACAAGGTTTTCCATCGCTGGGCTGTGTCCAGGAATCCTACTGCAGATTTCTTTTGGATCAGCTTCTTACCTTACTATCGCCGCGGATCGCGTCCTAGTCACTGTCAAACAGTAAGTAGACCTAACCGTTACGCCAGGCAACAAGGTCTACAGCATCAATTACGGTTCAGGTCCTCACTTTACTGTCCGCGTTCGGCTAATTCTGCTCTTAAAATCTGTTTACTGTATCCGTCCGGTTTTCAGCTGTTTGCTTACACAACATTTTCGTGCATATGAATTAGACGTTCGGTACTTAATATGATGTGTTGCATATTTCTCCCTTTCATTTTACTTGCATAAGCATTTTCGCATAAATGTCTACGTTCGTGCGGTCAAACGCACGAACACGCTATTCACTTAAAGGCTACTGATATTCCCTGTCACTTCCTGTTCGTGCGGTTTACATTGCACGAACAATATTCACAAATAAAACTATCACTGCCAACCGTGCAGCCGTTCGACCATAGCATGACAAACCATGCTATACATATGTCGTCCAGTTCGTGCGGTTAAACGCACAAACGGACAGGTTTTGGCATAAAGATTTCATGTATATGTATAAATACTTGCAGTGCTAAAAGGGGGTTATCGCATATTGTTACATTTTGGGAACTCCACGCACGAATAGGTTAAACAATAGGTTACAGTTACACATATGGGTATACATATGGCTAAAGATTCCACACTGCCACCTTCAGGTCAGCAAGGATATTGCCATCATATTAATATCACATTACTTTCCTGAACACTAGGGATCGACCGATATTGATTTTTTAGAGCCGATACCGATACCGATAATCTGCGAACTTTCAGGCCGATAGCCGATATCTTGCCGATATTCTGTACATTTACTATTTTGAATAAATAAACTAATTTGAAAGGTAAATGCACAAAATATACATGCCACATGTAGTGGATGAAGTGTGTTTAGACAGGGGAACTGTGTGTGTTTGTGTAGTGTGTGTGTGTGTGTGTAGTGGATGCAGAGTGTGTGTTTGTGTAGTGTGTGTATAATGAATGTAGTGTGTGTGTATAATGAATGTAGTGTGTGTATAATGAATGTAGTGTGTGTATAATGCAGTGTGTAGTGTGTATATAATGCAGTGTGTTTATGTAGTGTGTGTATAATGCAGTGTGTTTGTGTGTGTATGTAATGCAGTGTGTGTTTGTGTAGTGTGTATGTAATGCAGTGTGTGTGTCTGTGTAGTGTGTATGTAATGCAGTATGTGTGTAGTGTGTTTGTGTAGTGTGTATGTAATGCAGTGTGTGTGTGTCTGTAATGCAGTATGTGTGCAGTGTGTGTTTGTGGTGTGTGTGTAGTGCGTCTGTCTGTGTAGTGTGTGTATGTAATGCAGTGTGTGTGTCTGTGTGGTGTGTGTATGTAATGCAGTGTGTGTGTCTGTGTGGTGTGTGTATGTAATGCAGTGTGTGTGTCTGTGTGGTGTGTGTATGTAATGCAGTGTGTGTGTATGTAATGCAGTATGTGTGCAGTGTGTGTTTGTGTAGTGTGTGTGTTTGTGTAGTGATGTAATTTTTGTAATTTTTTATTTTAATTTTTTTTTAATATTTAAATGTTTTTGTTTTAGTCCCCTCCCTAGTGTGTGTTTGTGAAGTGTGTGTTTGTGTAGTGTGTATGTAATGCAGAGTGTGTGCAGTGTGTTTGTGTAGTGTGTGTGTTTGGGTAGTGATGTAATTTGTGTAATTTTTTATTTGAATTTTTTTTTAATATTTAAATATTTTTTTATTTTTTGTTTAGTCCCCCCTCCCTGCTTCTTACCAGGGAGGGGGATATAGTATTCTCTGGTGGTCCAGTGGCTTGTTAAGTACAGTGGTGGCTCAGCAGCAGCAAGCGCTGACTTACCTTGCATGCAGCTCCAGCAGCTCCCTGTGTAAATCTCGCTGCTCTTAGGGCCGTGCGGAGCGTTGCCATGGTAACCCGTGGCACCGCTCTGCGGCCGCAGGTCTCGCGAGATTTACACAGGGAGCTGCATGCAAGGTAAGTCAGCGCTTGCTGCTGGCCCCCACAGGACCGCCGGGCTTCTAATGGGCCCGGCGCTCCTGTTATATATTATCGGCAATATCGGTATCTGAATTGGCCGATACCGATATTGCCGAAAATACCAAATATCGGCCGATAATATCGGCCAGACCGATAATCGGTCGATCCCTACTGAACACCATACATAATCTCACAGATACCTCTATTTTTACAAAGGGGTTTTTAAAATTTTTTACTAAATTTTCCTTTTCTACTATATTTGCCTACCAACTACAAGGCGACATACAGAGTTAAGGAGATCTTACAAACACCATCTCCTGACTTATACAGGTCAATACAAACATAATCAAAGTTAATATAATTGTGACACTTGAACATATTTTTCATACGGTTTCATCTATTTAGTTACAGGTACTACTATTACCTATACGGATTACCAGGTTTCAATAACCTATACTGTGAATAGAGTAAGGAGCACAACCATAAATCTTTATATATATGAAAAAATCTTTATTAAATGGGTATATACTATAGGACTGTCTCTTTAAATATTATCCACAGAGGTACAAAGTCATGCAATTCAAAAGCATTTACCAGAAAAGCAATGATATAGGCAAATATAAACGCTCAATGCGTAATAAATGAATGAAAGAAATGTCATGCAAACAGTCCACTATAATACTAGTATAATGAAAACCCAGACATAAAAAAATGCAGCAAACCATACCAAATTCAGTGAGAAGTAGGGACAGAGTCAATCAAAAAACCCCCAACGTTTTGGCTCAAAAGCCTTTGTCAAGGGAGCATGCTTGCTCCCTTGACAAAGGCTGGGTTTTCATTATACTAGTATTATAGTGGACTGTTTGCATGACATTTCTTTCATTCATTTATTACGCATTGAGCGTTTATATTTGCCTATATCATTGCTTTTCTGGTAAATGCTTTTGAATAGCATGACTTTGTACCTCTGTGGATAATATTTAAAGAGACAGTCCTATAGTATATACCCATTTAATAAAGATTTTTTCATATATATAAAGATGGTTGTGCTCCTTACTCTATTCACACTATTATGTATTTTGGGTTCTTT
The DNA here is from genome assembly GCA_933207985.1 of Pelobates cultripes. Taxonomy (NCBI): domain Eukaryota; kingdom Metazoa; phylum Chordata; class Amphibia; order Anura; family Pelobatidae; genus Pelobates; species Pelobates cultripes. Next base: position 254,018,656 of record OW240915.1, on the reverse strand, counting down.
AGGGGATAGAGCCTTATGTGGGTGAGCACCCAGTATTCATTATATTAGCCTTTTCCTGGGGCTATTTTGTTGTTTAGTCGAGTGTGCCCGCCTTGTTTCATTTTCAATAACCTATACTACCAGGTACGTACAGTAGACCCATTCAAAATCTCCCACAGAACAGACAAGTACTGGCAATTAGTGTCATAGGGGCCAACAGTTAATTCCTCTTTTCTCTGCATATATGCTTAGGATTAGTGGTCCCGCGAGGCCAACACCCCGCTTCAAACTCGGAAGCAAACACCCCTCACCCACACGTGAGCTAGCCGCCTTGCACGTATCATAGAGAGGGCCTCACCTGTCACTCCCTTTCCTATTTTCTGGTTACAGTCACCGAGAGGCCGACATGCTGCCACAACGTTCAGTGGCCACAAAAATCCCCTCGCGCCAACCATAGATAGACCCTCTCAAGCCGCTTGGCAACTAGCAGGGCCTAACCTGTCACCAAAAAACAATAAGCATAATGGCTTCGCCTCACGGCATAGCTAGTAGCCAGTACTAAACTACTAGGTTCAAATAATAAATGTATCCTTTATTTTATTCAAGAATGTCTCATGAATGTGATGAAGAGCTATCTCTTCATGGCACCCCAACCAGGGTCGAGACACCCTCTCGTAGGGGAGATATTGCCAGTCCGGCATCAATCAGATCCTGGACGATCCCACGTATCACCACCGAGTTGAGGAGGCGACAAATCCCCTACCCTGCCACAGCAAGGAAAGGGGAGCTATTCAAACTCCTAAACACTACAATCGACAACACGGAAGCAGGGGAAGGCCCCAACAACACCAATTCAGGTGATATCCAGGCTATGCTGGCCTCGCTCATGACCTCTATGGGCAAGGTCAATAACAGACTGGCTAACCTCGAGGAGGTCACCACAGCCCTCACAAAGGATGGTCTTCCTGATACTGCTCAACAGGCACCAACCGAACCACGGGCCACAGGTATGGTTATCTCTTCAGATTATCAGGACGTTGACCCTGCTTACACTATCCCAGCCCACATTAAGAGAGACATCCTGGAAGACAAAGATGTCAACCTAGCATCCCTACTAATTGCCTCCCAGGAAGTGGTGGAGAATAAAACCTATATGTACGATGAAGTATCTGTAGTGGTCAGATCCAAAGATGCAAGGTTAAACCGTAAACTGACCATTACAGAATTTGTATTTGCCTTTGGTATTTTTTGAGATGTAATTTGTGAAGTGTATCCTAATAAAAGGGAAGAGTTTGATCGCTATATGCACAAGCTGGTGGACCTGGGGAACAAATATGGTGGATCTGCTTTTTACGACTACCATAGGTCTTTTTCCACTAAGGTGTCTGGAGCTCTCTCTCAGTATGGTACTCGTATCAACTGGAGCAGACTAGATACAGAGCTATTTTGTAGACACTTAGCAGGTCTCAAAACACCGGCTTGTGCATCCTGCTCTTCTACTACTCACACTACCAATTTGGCCTGAAGAAGTCTATGACTTAGAAGGCTTTTTTACAACCTCAGCTCTTTTTGAGATTTATCCCATTGTAGCAGCCGCCGTGGCGTGGGGACATTTATGGTCAGACTTGTCAGTCCATTGTCACACAGACAACCAAGCAACATGTTACATCATTAACAAAGGCCGTTCATCATCCCTAACAATCATGAGTTTTCTCAGGAAACTCACGTGGTTAGCAGCATGACACAATTTTTACTTGGTATGCTTTCATGTACCAGGCATTACTAACATAGCAGCTGACAGTCTGTCTCGTCTCAACTTTCAGGCTTTTCAGAAAGCACTCCCGTCAGCAGCACCAACAGCCACAGCCGCCCCTCCGTTCCAGCAGCGAACCATGCAACATAGCAGGGATCTGTCCAAATTAGCACTATCATCCAACACTCTCAAATCATACAAAAGAGCCTTCACACTTTTCACAAGATTCCTATTCGACCACGACATAACCCAACCTTTCGTCATGACATCTATTATAGCCTTCGCTTCTTTTTGCCACCTTAATTTACACTTATCTTACAACACAATCAAATTATATCTGACAGGCATTCAACATCATATGCTAACTCTACAAACCAATACACATAGTTTCATGTCATCTTATCAGGTAAAAAAAAAAATACTTTGAGGTATTCAGAAATCCGTTCCTCCACGTCCTCCACAGAGATTACCTATAGATAACACACTTTTCTAGTCATTATCCGACCTATTAGACTCTAAACCTTTTCACTCTACTACCAACACAGTCATTAAAGCTGCCATGTATATAGCATTCTACGGGTTCCTCAGGCCAAGGGAATTCAATACTATCACCACCACTCAGAAAGACAGATGTCTTCTACGCACACACCTGGATGGATCACAACATACTGTCCCTACCTCAGTCAAAAACAAGCCAACACGCACCTCCAGTGGAGATCACTTATTTCCCTACACACAACAAATGGTGTCCTACTTTTCACTTACCCCATCAACGCCATTGCTACACCTATTTTCACTAGAAGGCTCTGTACTCACTACTACGACTTTCATGCGATACATCAGATCTCTGTTAACCATGCTAGGTCTTAACCCTTCACTCTACTCAGGTCACTCCTTCCGCATAGGGGCGGCCTCAACGGCCTCCAGCACAAACATACCGGTACATATCATTAAGTCATTAGGGCGGTGGAAGTCATCCGCCTACACAACCTATATACTAAAACCTACACAAGAATTATGAGATGCTTTTAAAGAAATGTCTGGATAATTGTATATAAGTGTTGACTGTATTAAATCTTTGGTTATTCAATTTTTGCCCTTTTTATTTACAGGCCTACCGTATCGTCGGTATCGGCACACCACAACCGACTTTGCTCTTTTATTCTATCATACGTTCACACTTGAACCTCACTCCATATACGGCTAATTGCCCTTTACACAAGTATTAAGGCCGTTTGGCCTGTATTTGTGGGAGGGGCTTAAATTAATTCAGTCCCCTATATAAAGTACCTGACTCCACACCATTCATAGACATAGACATAGAAACATAGAAACATAGAATGTGACGGCAGATAAGAACCATTCGGCCCATCTAGTCTGCCCAATTTTCTAAATACTTTCATTAGTCCCTGGCCTTATCTTATAGTTAGGATAGCCTTATGCCTATCCCACGCATGCTTAAACTCCTTTACTGTGTTAACCTCTACCACTTCAGCTGGAAGGCTATTCCATGCATCCACTACCCTCTCAGTAAAGTAATACTTCCTGATATTATTTTTAAACCTTTGTCCCTCTAATTTAAGACTATGTCCTCTTGTTGTGGTAGTTTTTCTTCTTTTAAATATAGTCTCCTCCTTTACTGTGTTGATTCCCTTTATATATTTAAATGTTTCTATCATATCCCCCCTGTCTCGTCTTTCCTCCAAGCTATACATGTTAAGATCCTTTAACCTTTCCTGGTAAGTTTTATCCCGCAATCCATGAACCAGTTTAGTAGCCCTTCTCTGAACCCTCTCTAAGGTATCAATATCCTTCTGAAGATACGGTCTCCAGTACTGTGTACAATACTCCAAGTGAGGTCTCACCAGTGTTCTGTACAATGGCATGAGCACTTCCCTCTTTCTACCGCTAATACCTCTCCCTATACAACCAAGCATTCTGCTAGCATTTCCTGCTGCTCTATTACATTGTCTGCCTACCTTTAAGTCTGAATGACCCTCCCACCCACTCCTCTTTTACAACACTTTCTTTTCAATTCTATCTTACTTTTAATTCTTCTTGGTGGGCCCTCTTTATTTACAGGCCTACCGTATCGTCACACCACAACCGACTTTGCTCTTTTATTCTATCATACGTTCTCACTTTAACCTCAGCCCATATACGGCTAATTGCCCATTACACACACACACATATATATATATACCTATATATATATATATATATATATATATATATATATATATATATATATATATAAAACCTCTGCAAGAATGTTGTCTATTTTCTATCCAACCTGTGTCTTATCTGCACTCATGTCGTTTTAACCCCTGTATCACAAATCAACTTTGCATTTTATGTGTCGTCTTGCTCAGAAATGCTTCAGACTTGAGAAAGGGAGGTTCTCCAGAAGGCTTGTCATTAAAACAAAATTCTGTTAGTTCAATTAAAAAGGTATTACAAGATACAAATTGTATCTGTTTTTTTACATATACGTATTTTTATGTCCTGATGAAAGTTTGCTAATGTAAACTGAAACATTAACTATGACTATGGATTAAAATCCATTCTTGTTTTTTACACAAGTCCTTGAGTGCTGGCTTTATTTGGAAATATATATATATATATATATATATATATATATTTAATTATTATTTTTTGTGTGTGTATGTTCGGGGCAACATTGATTATGATATGAAGTAAGATTGTTGTTAGCAAACCTGTCATAGGAAAAAGTTGGTTGAGGTGAGCCGAAACCGACGTATGCTTTAGGCCAATAAATAAAGTGGGCCTACACTAGAAGAGTATGGTGAATAAAGGGAGTGGAGGGTGGGGCAGCAGCTTGTCAGACCAATTTACGGTAGGGTAGGGAATGGGGGAGTCCCTTTTAAAGGTAACCGACGTATGCTGTAAGCCAGTAAATAAAGTGGGCAAAAAGGAATACATATCATGCTCAAAATCCATTTATTGTGTAAAGAGCATAATACAACGTAAGTACATTAAGATGGCATTTTAACAAATGCCCTTGGTATTTCCTGTACTGGTTGGGGTATGTATATTGTATATGCTGATGACTTCCAGCGACCTAGAGTTTTAATGACATAGACTGGAACGTGCTGGCTCGAGGCCGCCCCTATCCTAAACGAGTGTCCTGAGTAAAGGCTAAGATTCATACCGAGCCTTGTTAACAATAACCGTAGATATAACATGTACTTAGAGGTAGTGAGGATAGTCCCGTGAAGTGACAGTAGCGGAAGAGATGCGATATTCGGTACGGTGAGGAGGTAGGAATCGAAAACCTTCACCGGCACCATATATTATTTGAGTGATAGTATGGAATGTGGACGGGTTGACCCAGTTGACTCGTTTTGGTCACAGGTAGAGTCAGTATGTAATGATCTTGATGTTTAATTAGGTAGGAGCTTCGAAGGCAACCTTGTGTGTTATGTTGGCCACTGATGGTGAGTGAGTACACCCCTCACATTTTTGTAAATATTTTATTATATCTTTTCATGTGACAACACTGAAGATATTACACTCTGCTACAATGTAAAGTAGTAAGTGTACAGCTTGCATAACCGTGTAAATTTGCTGTCCCCTCAAAATAACTCAACACACAGCCATTAATGTCTAAACCGTTGGCAATAAATGTGAGTACACCCCTAAATGGAAATGTCCAAATTAGACCCAAAGTGTCAATATTTTGTGTGGCCACCATTATGTCCCAGCACTCCCTCAACCCCCATGGGCATTGAGTTCACCAGAGCTTCACAGGTTCCCACTGGAGTCCTCTTCCACTCCTCCATGACGACATCACAGAGCTGGTGGATGTTAGAGACCTTATACTCTCCCACCTTCCGTTTGAGGATGCCCCACAAATGCTCAATAAGGTTTAGGTCTGGAAACATGCTTGGCCAGTCCATCACCTTTACCTTCAGCTTGTTTAGCAAGGCAGTGGTCATCTTGGAGACGTGCTTGGGGTCGTTATCATGTTGGAATATTGCCCTGCGGCCCAGTCTCCGAAGAGAGCGGATCATGATCTGCATCAGTATGCCACAGTACATGTTGGCATTCATGGTTCCCTCAATAAACTGTAGCTCCACAGCGCCAGCAGCACTCATGCAGGCCCAGACCATGACATTTCCACCACCATGCTTGACTGTCGGCAAGACACACTTGTCTTTGTACTCCTCACCTGGTTTCCGCCACAAACGCTTGAAACCATCTGAACCAAATAAGTTTATCTTTGTCTCATCGGACAACAGGACATGGTTCCAGTAATCCATGTTCTGCTTGTCTTCAGCAAACTGTTTGCGGGCATTCTTGCGCATTATCTTAAGAAGAGGCTTCCTTCTGGGACGACAGTCATGCAGACCAATTTGATGCAGTGTGCGGCGTTTGGTCTGAGCACCAACAGTCAATTCCAACCCCCCAACCCCTCCCCCTGTTCAACCTCTGCAGCAATGCTAGCAGCATTCATACGTCTATTTCCCAAAGACAACCTGATATGACGCTGAGCAGGGGCACTCAACTTCTTTGGTCGACCATGCAGAGGCCTGTTCTGAGTGGAACTTATCCTGTGAAACCGCTGTATGGTCTTGCCCACCGTGCTGCAGCTCAGTTTCAGTGTCTTGGCAATCTTTATGTAGAGCAACAATTCTTTTTTTCAGATCTTTAGAGTTCTTTGCCATGAGGTGCTATGTTGAACTTCCAGTGACCAGTATGAGAGAGTGTGAGAGCGATAACACCAAATTTAACACACCTGCTCCCCATTCACACCTGAGACCTTGTAACACTAACGAGTCACATAACACCAGGGTGGTAAAATGGCTAATTGGGCCCAATTTGGACATTTCCAGTTAGGGGTGTACTCATGTTTGTTGCCAATGGTTTAGACATTAATGGCTGTGTGTTGAGTTATTTTGAGGGAACAGCAAATGTACACTGTTATACAAGCTGTACACTTACTACTTTACATTGTAGCAGTAGTGTCATTTCTTTTTCAAGTTTTAAATTCTTTATTTTTATTGTGCTGGTGTGTACATAGCTTTGTCAAGACGCCACGATAGCATATTCATACATTTGCATGCAGGTTAGGTAGTCGCATTTATGTTTGCACATTTTTATGTAAGTGAACAAGTTTAACTTCATGAGTAGCCGGTAAAGTTTCAGAGAGCCTATGCTTATACATTTATGCTTATGGCGCGGAAAGACAATACTGGTTAAGTCAGTTGCATTACAGGCTGAGATAAACACTAAACATAGGTTAACTAAATAATAACCGGTGGAACATACACGATAAATTTCTGTGCTGCGGTAAGTTACTGCTGTTTAACCTTGCCTCTCTTTTATAGATAGGGGAGGTCAATGTTGTAGTGTTAGTCGGAGCATATACATAAGGGGGTTAGTTGCGTTTAGTAACTGACTTTGCTGTGAGAAAGTTCTGCATGACCTACTTCCATCTTAACATTAACGGGTTGTCACCCATTTACGTAAAATGAACGATTAAAGCATTTTAGCAGTTAGGCCTCTTCTATGCGTGAATAGTCACATTGCTGGCCTGGAAGGCTTAATGCCCATATAAGATAATGTGTGAGAAATGTGAAAATAAGTGGTGAGAAGGGAGCAGAAGCTTGAGCTAGCAAAAACATTTAAACATCAACTGATAATACAAAGAAATACGTTTCACAGCCATGCATCACTGGTAATGAAGGGGTGATCTGTCATGGCAGCCAGCTCGTCAAGTAATCAGTTAACCTATGCCCCTGCTGGGCTGTGAGCTTCCATGTGAAGACAGTTTATGCAGGGTTGCCTGTGGTCCGTCCAGCGACAGGTGCTGGTGCGTGCTGATACGTTCTGGGGGCCTGGACTTTGCATGAAAGCCCTTCGCTGCTGAGATGTTCTGACTTCCGGGGCGATTTTCGGCTTTGTGGGTGCGTTGTTGTTGTTGGATGCCGCGTGGTTTCCTGGCAGGGTTTACAAGTTAGGTGCCTCCGTGGTGGTCGGGCTTTTGGCGGGAATGAGCCTTTTGCTTTCTCTTCCTTTGCCGCCGCTCTGTTGGTGCCTGGTTCAGGCCTCGTTTAGTAAGTCGCTTTCCAGTGCAGCATCTGGAAGGGTCAGTTGAGGCATCACCTGTCCCGCTGGTGTCTCCGCTTGAGGGCAGACCAAGCTCCAAAGCTGTGTCCAGAATAGCTCAAAGGCTTGGGCCATGCGGTCCTCCCTCTGTGGGTGCTTTGCTTCAGGCTTTCCTCCGGCGGCCATCTTAGAGCTCACGCGGCAGGGCAGCAACTCCGTGTACCTCGTGGGGTCTTGTGGCTGTGAGCAAGTAGGTGCGCCGGTGGGGACCGGGATAATCCCCACTAGTCCGGGCGGGGGGGGAGGCTCGTGGCTGTAGAGAGGCTTCTAGGTGACAGCCTCTAGATCGGCCGTCTCCCCCAAACACCAGGCACAGTAGGCTGCAGAGACGGTTCTAGGTGACAGCCTTTCAGGCCGGGGTAATGCAGGCTTATGGTAGATGCATTTCGAGGAGGGTCACCTTGTCGTTTATAGGCAGTTTAGCCTGGGATTATATGGTAGAATGTCGGAGCTATGTGAAAACACGTCCGGCCATCATGCTTGTCAGGCCCCGCCCCCCTGTATTGTCATTTCTTCAGTGTTGTCACATGAAAAGATATAAAATAGTTACAAAAATGTGAGGGGTGTACTCACTTTTGTGAGATAATGTAAATATATATATATATATATATAGTGTTTTCAAAACGGTTTGCATCAGAATACAAGAATGTTGTGTTCCATTCAACAAAAATTCCATAAATTAATGAAAAGCCTTTGAGACACCTCAATTTACTGTAAATGAGGACTCATTTAGAACAGTAACGTGTGTCAAACTGCTGCTGCACAGATGTTGAGGCATGATAAAATAGAACGCATTATATGTTTTTCGTAACATGTTCAACCCTTGGCATTCTAACATGATCATTACAGCATTGGTCTCTGTTCCATCTGCAAAAATTCTATTGTTTGTGTAAAGAATCTGTCAGATAATTTTTCCATTAAAATGTTGTTTTTTTATCGGTGAGTAATAAAATAGACCACAAGCAAAAAGTCAAGAGAAACAAATCACAACAATAAGCACAAGATTAGATATTAATATAAAAGTCACAACACTTATAGAAAGTGTGTTGGTGTCCTTTTAGTGACTTTTGATATTGCTCATCATGAGGGCCAAAATATGTGAATATATAGGAGAAGAAATGGTAAATTTAGATGCCCAAATATGTCATTATATCCACAAAGGGGCAGTTTGGTTAGTTTGTAATTTTTCACAATTAAATAATAAACTACACATTTTTACTTACCATACATTATTTTTTCCTTTGTATAGTGAGTGTGTGTGGGGATATTCTTGATGAGTAATTCTGGAAATAAAGCTAAAATAATAAAACAAACTCCTCCCTCTTCCTCTCATACCTGTAAAAGGTTGTTTGAGGCTGAACCAACCAGTCATATAAAGAAACCACACATAGACCCAATGCTGCAAAATGTATATCTATAATTAATTATAAACACAAAGGGAGGTAAATCTGTACTGCCACTATACTAAGGAAAAAATAATTTACAGTAGGTAATATTTGTAAAATTTCTAGTACCTGAGGGATATATATCCCCTTTAGATGGGGAAACTCAGAACATGACCACCTTTAGCAACATACACTCTGAAAGCAGCTTCTGAGGGAGAAAAGATGTCTGGCCTGTAGTGTCTTATAAATGTATGGGATTTTGACCAGATAGCTGCTTTGTAAATGTCTTCTAGAGAAGCAGAAGCTTAAAGGGAAACAAACTTGTTTTCCTGGCACTATAGCTTCCCCCTTTGTTAAGTCCCCCCCTTGACAGGCACTAGAGGAGGACTTAACCCTACTAGGTAATTATTGCAGTTTGTGAAAACTGCAATAATTACATGCTCAAGGTTAAGGGTGATGGGAGTTTGCGCCCAGACCACTTCAATGAGCTGAAGTGGTTTGGGTGCCTACAGTGTCTCTTTAAGCCGTTCAGGATGTTGCCAAAGGGGTTGAGTGTGCATTTATCGGAAATGAAAGTTTGAGACCCTAACTTCGTATGCCAACTTGATTGTGTCACTAACCAACTAGCGATGGTAGGTTTAGATGACTCTACTTTGATATGGCCTTGAAAGTAGACAAATAGATGGTCAGATGTCCTGAAAACAGAATACCTCTTGATACAGATTTCCAGTGCTCTTTTGACTTCCAGAAGGAGAAGTTTTGCCTCTTTAGGAGAAGTAGGAGACTGGCAAAATGACGGGCTGATTAACATTCACTTTAGACAGAATCTTGGGTAGAAATGATGGTTTTGGGCGTAACACCACCTTATCCTGAAGAAAGATCATAAAATTATCTGAACAAGATAACGCCTGAATTTTCCCTATGCGCCTGGCTGACGTGATTGCCAGAATTTATTTTTAAATAAATAATAAATAAATACATCATATGAGACCGGATAAAATGTTAAGCTTGCAGAGAGGTACTATCGACAAGTCATGTGACAACTTATGCTCACCAACCTAGTTCCTGTAGTGCAGGGGTCCTCAAACTCTGGCCCCCCAGATGTTGCTGAACTACCATCCCATGATTCTCTGGCTATCTATGTAATTCAAAGAATCATGGGAGTTGTAGTTCAGCAACATCTGGGGGGCTGGAGTTTGAGGACCCCTGCTGTAGTGCAATTAAACCCCAGCAAGAGGGGGCTTTTGGCCAAATACTACCTGTCATCCAGCACTTTAAAAAAGTCTTCACAGCTACCTTCCTAGGCTTCAAGGCTCATGGAGTAAAACTCCCCAGACAACCGGTGATGGGAATTCCAATAGGGACTCTCTGATGGATACCGATTTTGGCTCGCTGAAATGCTGGATCCGAAGGCATAGGCTGCAGGCTTGTGCAGCGCCCCTGGGCTGGCTAGACTTAACGGTGCACTGAGATTTTGCTTCTAGCACTGCTAGATGTGCCGGAGGTTGGAGTGGGCTGAGGGACTATCACACAGGGCCAGTACACTCACAAGCTACATATAGTTTTTCTCCTAATAATGAGTCCTTTTAGAGACTTTTGATATTGCTCATCACGAGTCTCCAGAGGCTCTTGACTTTATGTTTGTTTGGTTGGTTTTTTTGCTCATCATTTATTTTATTTTACTTTGATTTTATAGCATGTGCACAGCAACAGGCCTGTTGCCTACTTTATGCTATAACATGGTCTAAAATGCTTCCAAATTATCAGTATCCTGTCACTCAATTGACCTTATGTATGTTGATCATTAAGCTCCATTGTTATGAATCACACTCTTGGCTACCTGCTCAGCTGGAATGCTTAAGCCTTATCTTTTATTTCAGGTTATCGTTTTTCACTATATAAAATGAGATGTTACTGCTGGTTTACATTTGGTCATGTGTTATGCATAAGCCTACCTGCTACTCAAATGAGCGCTGGATATTTCTGAGTGTATAAATGTGCTATCATCTCAATAAAAATTTGATTGACAATTGTAAAAAAATTAAAAGTGGGGGGCGTGGCCAGAACTCAAGCCGAATGGACGTGGGCTCCGTTGTGTCGGCTCTAAAAGAAGCATATTTAAAGCATACAAGCAGCACAAAAACTTGCAGGCTCACCCCATATAATGTCACAGCACCGCTCCAAGAAAACAGCCAAGACCAAAGACAAGGCGGCCTTCTTTACAGCCCGTACTCCGCAACAAAAACCAGCGAGCCAGCAGTCCCAAGATGGCGCCGAGTTGAATGCAGGTAGCGACCACGCGGAGGATATCACAGTGACCAAGCCAATACTGCAAAACATGCTTGACGAAGCAGTCAGCAAAATGCAGGCCACGGTCACAACTGCCATAGCAGATATGAAAAAAGACATAGTTGAACTGGGCACCAGCACATCTCATCTGGAAGGCAAGGTGGAGGAAGTCTCCACAGCCCACAACTCAATGGCGGACAAGATGGAAGAACTTAAAAATAGGCTGGCAACAGTTCTCTGATCTTAAGTGCCATGAGACTTTATAAATATCCACAAGCATCTTTAAGAGAAGCAAAAACGATAACTGCACATTGCTAAATGAAGGGAGCAAGGCAGACAGGTAACAATTCTATATATGCCAATTATCTGCATTAGAGGTCTGTCAAAGCATTGAAATATCTTGCAGTGGTCCCTCTTTGGTAGACATAATTACATAATGCTATTATCATTTATAAATATATAAAATATATTTTTTTCATATGAAGCCTGCGGGTCCAGGCTCTTAGTATTATAATGAAATAATTAATACTAAAGATTATTAAATCCATTCCCTACCATTTCCGTCTATAAATTCATTTCCATTTCGCTAAACAAATCAACATCTTTGATTTTCCACCATTCATCCTTACCAACAAAGGAAGGAGCAGTGTTACTGCCTTTGCATGCATCTACAGGGACTGTGATATCACTCCTACCCATCCCTACTGTAATAAAAAGGGCATAATGCCAACAGTATGAATGTTATGTGTGTGATATGCAGTACATGAACTGTGTGTTGTACACATTCAGAGTTACTAACTAAAGAGAGAATTGTCAGAAAAGTGAATTTCAAATAGCTTAATTGGAAATATTCTACTCTGCTTCGGGTACATTAAATATGGTCTACAATTTGAAACTTTCTTTTAATTCACTTTACAATCCTGACTATTCTTACTTAAGTAAATAACCCTGGTTTAAAAAAAAAAAAAAGTTAAGGAAATCAAAAGTAATCAGTTAGACAGACCAGCAGTAGGTCTGAAATACAGCAGTTAGTTATCCTGCATTAGATGTAATGCATAACTAACATAGATCACATGAAAGAAGCTGAGGCTATAAGGAAGGGGTGCCCAAAAGGTAGACTCCTTTCAGGCACCCCTGACCTAAACCAATGAACGAAGCCCTGCATTGCTAGGCTTAGGATAGGAGAGTTAATAGAATGTAAGGAACGTCAGTTTATCTGAGCAGTATATTGGAGACAGGGAGCAGTGGCCAGTGGACCACAGGTAAGAAGTCAAACCATTCAAAAATGGTTTGATCCTTACCATGAACTTCTAGAGCCATAACCACTCCAGGGAGCTGTAATGGGTATGGTGCCTGGAGTGTTCCTTTAATATAATTTGCCTCCTCATACCAGGGAATATTTAAGCAGAGACAGGGAAGGGTCTTGTCAGCTGGTGCCAAGCACTATGAGTTGATATGTGGCCTTGTCAGCACTGAAATATGGCTGCACAACTGTAGAGTGCTGCAGAAGCAGTCTAACAAGGATAGTACTGTCCTGCAAAGCTTTCCATGCACTGACAAATTTGCCTTAAAATATGAGACTGTCATATGGCTTTACACTTTTCAATTATATAAGGCCATCAACACATGCACATGACGACTTTAATAAAATTGTACATTCTACTAAGCATTCTCTGTGCTTTAATCACATCTACAGAAGGAGTAATACTGTGCTACAGGGAGATAAGTAAAGCTAGTTTAACTTGGAAATTCCCAGGTCATCAGGTTTGTTCAAATAGCTAATACACTTGACAGCTTAGTGTTTGTTTTACCTTTCTGAAATATGTATGAAGGCTAACTAACATACTGTTTATCTTTTTTTGAATAAACACTTTCAATTATACTAGGGGTACAGGCCTTGGGCAAATTGTGAAGTGCACAGAAGACGTTATTGATTTCCTTCACAAGCTCTCCACCTTAAATGACCTGATGTAAGAGGTCAGTTGATGAACATACAAGGAAATATAAAATGACAAAATAAGCAGTGACTTCTTTATAGTTTACAAGTAGATTGCATACTGCAATACTCTGGTATTTTGGCATTATATACATATATATAGTTAATACATTGCTAAACACAAAATCACACACCAGTCGAGCCTTACGACTTGCTTTTCCCACAGAAATCACACTTTAACAGTGCTCTCACTACTGCAAGGGATTCAACTGCTGTGTGTATTTGTGTTTAGCAATGTATTAACCCCTTAACACAGTTACGGCGTTCTATGCCGTCCCACATTAAATGAGCTTTAAAGCCGTTGCAGCGGCATAGAACGCCGTAACGGCTGAAGCCCCCAGGAGCTACCTCCGCCGCGATCCTCTTCTGGAGGACAGCCTAGGCAGCCCTCCCCCGGCAAATCAGGCCACCGGGGGACATGTGATCGCTCTCAAAGAGCGATCACATGGCCCCCTATAGCTGGCTGTGGATCTGCCAGCAGGGGGACTGTCTGAAATGTCAGACAGTCCCCCTTCTGGTGGGGAGTGGTAAAAAAAAAGAAAAATAAACATGTTAAAATAAATTAAATGTATTTTTATATATATATAAAAAAATATATATATAGTATATATATATATATAACATATTTACACATCTTATATATATATGTAACGTCATACATAGTGTATTTTAATATTCATATAAGTACATATATTAATATTAAAATACACTTAGAATGACGTTACATATATATAAGATATATATATTATATAATACATCTATATATATTTTATATTTATATATACACGTATAATTACAATAATAAATAAATAAAATAATAAAATAAATATCATATTTTTAAAAAAATTAAATAAATTATATATACATATGTAATTTCATTCTAACTGTATTTTGTTATTAATATATATAGTGGTAACAAAATACACACAATGACATTCTATATCTATCTATATATAAATACAAATAACCGCAAATATATATATACAAATATATATAATTACATAAATAACTACATAAGTGTACATGTAGACTTTAAATGCATATATATATGTATATATATTAAAAATCTACGTGTATATGTAAGTAATATTTTAACATAATTATGTGATTTAATTAGTTAAAATTTGATTGACATGCCTGACAACCTAGGCAAAAAGTGCAGAGAATCTGAATTGCAAGCACTATATTTAACCCTGTAACTTTCCAAGACACCATAAAACCTGTACATGGGGGGTACTGTTTTACTCAGGAGACTTTGCTGAACACAAATATTAGTGTTTCAAATGGTAACTTGTATTACAACAATGATATTTTTAGTAAAAGTGATTTTTTTTGCATTTTTCACACATGAACAGCACTTTTACTGACGATATTATTGTTGTAATACAAGTTACCATTTTGAAACACTAATATTTGTGTTCAGCAAAGTCTCCTGAGTAAAACAGTACCCCCCATGTACAGGTTTTATGGTGTTTTGGAAAGTTAGAGAGTCAAATATAAGGCTTGCATTTCATTTTTTTCACATAAAAATTTGCCAAATTGGTTATGTTGCCTTTTAAAACTGTATGATAGGGGGCGGAGCCAAGCAGCAGAGGCAAACGGTCGCACAACTCTGGAGCTCCGTAATGCAAACGGAGAAATCAAGCCTAATTTAAAACAAAATTACCCCTACTGCAAGCAGACCCCACGCAGGAACCCCGCAGGCTCCATGGGTCGCAAAAATAAGAAAAGATCGCCGGATAATTCAGCCCCTGGGCTCACAATTGGAGAAATGTGGAGGCAAGCATGCGGCCCGAGTGAAGCCAATATGGCGGCGCTCCACGGGGGCTGCACGGATTTCTCTGATGAATACTCAGAGGAAGCGGACGAGGAATACCCCCAAACACCAGCCCCAAAAGTGAAACCTACACCGGGCAAACCAAGGTCGGACCCCGATGCAGACCTAGTCACCACCGGAGTACTGAAAGCCTTACTGGCAGACCTGAAGAAAAATATCCTCACAGACGTCTCCGCACTGAGAGGAGAGCTGTAGGGCCTGACAGGCCGTATTACCATGCTGGAAGACTCCTCTCAAAACCATCAGCGCACCATCACCGCACTGCAGGGCGAAGTGCAAGAGCTGCACAGCAAACACACACTACTTGAACGGCGCCTGGATGCCCAAGAAGACACAAGAAGGAGACACAATATTAAGGTCAGAGGGATCCCGGAGGGACCACCAGAGGCAGATCTTCCACACACGATACAAAACCTCTTGGCCGCCATACTCCCCCCGGGTCAAAACGCGTCTATCGAACCCACAGACCTTTACAGGATCCCAAAGCCCACTGGGGCCCCAGTGGCAAGCACAAGGGACACAATCCTGACCTTTAAGAATGGTAGGGACAAGGCAACGGTCCTCAACGCCCTCCGAGGTAAAACTCCCTTGAAATTCGAGAACGCAACACTCACCTTTTATAACGACTTGTCGAGGGGAACCTTGGCATGGCGCAGATCGATCCGACCCCTCACCGCCACACTTCAGCATCGAAAGATCCCGTACCGCTGGAGGTCCCCTCACATACTCATCGTGCAAAGGGGCGAGACCACCCACCAAATTCATGACCCACAAGACGCAACAGAGCTACTACTGGCCTTGGGCCTAACCTGGGACTCACTCCTCCAAACGGGCCTCCAGGCCCCCTTCACACCGAATTCCAGCTGGGACCCGGCAAACAGTGCACCATTTGTGCCTCGAAATCCTCCACCAGTCACCTATGCTGCGGTCACCACATAAGTAGAGCAGAGGCGCCTGCCAGCACCTGGCTACAGTGGATTACCATGCATGACAGGGGTAACATGTAACCCCCAGGACTCACGACTTTTTTTTTTTTTTTTTTTTTGGCACACCACGCTACCTTAAGCCCTCCCGGGCCTAGAGCCACCCAGGGAATACCCCCGAAGCACAGACCACACATGCAGAAGGGAACAACACGCCGAAGCCAACGTGGTAAAGCCCTCTGCAACCTCCCGGCTTGGAAGAATTTGGACTCAAAGAGGACCCAAGTTCGTGGCAACATGGTGCAGGCTCTGGAACAAGCCCGGGGCAGGGGGAGTACCACGCTCTCGACAAACAGCATGGCTCACCACAGTGGACATTGCTCGTATGTAAGGCAAATACCTAGCCAGGATATCGGCTGACTTGGCTGGAGGCCAAGTTAGGGCGACAGGCAGGGGCTCTGATGTGGACCGTTGGCCTAGTGGCATAAAGTAACTTATTGGGTGTCTACTTATCACCTAGGCATACTATGCAATGGCAAAGCTTTGATCCCGAATGCTAAACATATATTATTGAGTTTTGTTCACTCATGCACTGTACCTGTCATGTTAACAGAATAGCAGAAATTCCTTGATAAGCAACACTAATGTCTATAGATCTTATATATATGAGCATAGCAAATCTAGCACCGTAAAGCGCTGGTTATTTTACGACATATGTTCATGTTTCTAGCCTGTTATAACTAATGATACGCAATTACACTAATCGGATTACCCATAGCATGGTTATTGCATCAGTCTAGCAACACTATTGTATATAAGCTATATATATATATATATATATATATATATATATATATATATATATATATATATATATATATATGCATAGCTAATCAAGCACCGTGAAGCGATGGATATTTTACATCATATGTTAATGTTTCTAGCATATTACTACTAATGATACGCAATTACATTGCTCGGGTTGCTTATAGCATCATTACAGCACTGTTCTAACCTACTTATACTTATTTATATGTGTTTAAATCCAAATGTTTAAGCCTGATTTAAAAAAAAAAAAAGAGTGCCTGTCATTCATGTGCCCCGCATGCCAAGCGTGGGAAGAGCCAGAGGACTGCTTTTGGGGCACCTCTCGCCAGCCTGTACAATTTACATGCACAGCAAAAATAAAGAATACAAAAAAAAAAAAGTATGATAGCCCATGAATAAGAATTACCCCCATAATAACATACCATTTGCAAAAGTAGACAACCCAAGGTATTGCAAACGGGGTATGTCCAGTCATTTTTTGTAGCCACTTAGTTACAAACACTGGCCAAATATTATTTTTTTGCTTTTTTCACACAAAAACAAATATGAACGCTAACTTTGGCCAGTGTTTGTGACTGAGTGGCTACTACAAAAGACTGAACATACCCCACTTGCAATACCTTGGGTAGTCTACTTTTGCAAATGGTATGCCATCTTGGGGGCAAATCTCATTCCTGGGCTACCACACAGTCTCAAAGGTAACATTACTAATCTGGCAAATTTCAATGTGAAAAAACAGAAAAATGGAATGTGCTATATTTGACCCTTTAACTTTCCAAAACATCGTAAAAACTGTTGATGGGGGCTACTGTTGTACTCGTGAGTCTTTGCTGAATCCATATATGTGGGGTTTTTTTGCAGTAAAAGCTAACAGTATTATGACATTTACAGCTAAAATGTGAGGCGGAACTACAAATGTTTTTAAAAAAGAAAAATTTCTCACAGTTTTTTTTATTTTGTTCATAATAAATTATGTTTCATATATATCAAATATTTGATATGAAATGAAAGCCCTGAACAAAATGATATATAATAAGTGTGGGTGCATATAATATGAAAGAGGTGAATTATGGTTGAACAGACATATAGCGCAAATTCCAGTTTTTGTTTACATTTTGTTTTGATCAGAACGTGTACTATTGACTCCTTCCTGAAGGGGTTAACTATCCACTTACTTCAGGTGGAAGAGGTTTTCATTCACACTTTTTTCCCCACCACAACTGTTTTAGTATTTATATTTAACAATTTTACTTGAAATTACTCAGTGTCAGCAGCAGTATGGGTTTCAGGATTACATTTCCAAAAACCTTAGATCACTAATTCAATTGAGTCGAGATAAACCAAAAGAAAGAACAAAAAAAAGTGTCATCCATTATGTATATCTAAATTTGTGGACCCCATAAGGGAGACTCCAGAGAAATCATTGTGAAACTAATATACTCACACATATTTGAGTTACTGTTAGCAAAAACAAATAGGAACACAATATAAACAATGAATTCATTGTTCGTCATCATTAGTGACCAACATTTTACAGCAGAGAAAACCTGATAACCACATTAAATAACATGCAACTTGCTCGGCTAGCACGCAATGCCAAAAAATACAGAACTACAAGAAGGATTGGGCAACCTTTAAAAAAAAAAAACAACAACAAAAAACCCAACCCTCTCTCACGTGGAACCTTATGGAATTAACCCCTTAAGGACGGAGCCAAATGTACACAGTGTGAACGAAACAAAATGTAAACAAAACCTGGCATTTGCGCTACATGTCTGTCCAACCGTAATTCACCTCTTTCATAGTAAATGCACCCACCCTTATTATATATCATTTTATTCAGGGAAACAGGGCTTTCATTTAATATCAAATATTTAGCTATGAAACATAATTTAATATGAAAAAAATGGGAGAAAAGATTTTGATTTTTTTAGTTCTACATGACATTTTAACGGTCAATGTCATAATACTGTTTGCTTTTACTGCAATAAAATACACATATTTGTATTCAGCAAAGTCTCACGTGTAAAACAGTACCCCCTATGTACAGGTTTTATGGCGTTTTGGGAAGTTACAGGGTCAAATATAGCACGTTACATTTGAAATTGAAATTCGCCAGATTGGTTACGTTGCCTTTGAGACTGTATAGTAGTCCAGGAATGAAATTTACACCCATAATGGCATACCATTTGCAATAGTAGACAACCCAAGGTATTGCAAATGGGGTATGTCCAGTCTTTTTTAGTAGCCATTTGGTCACAAACACTGGCCAAAGTTAGCGTTAGTATTTGTTTGTGTGTGAAAAATGCAAAAAATGCCAATTTTGGCCAGTGTTTGTGACTAAGTGGCTACTAAAAAAGACTGGACATACCCTGTTTGCAATACCTTGGGTTGTCTACTATTGCAAATGGTATGCCATCATAGGGGTAATTTTCATTCTTGGGCTACCATAGGGTCTCAAAGGCAACGTAACCAATCTGGCGAATTTTAATGTGAAAAAAATGAAACGCAAGCCTTATATTTGACGCTGTAACTTTTGAAAACACCATAAAACCTGTACATGAGGGGTACTGTTGTACTCGGGAGACTTCGCTGAACACAAATATTTGTGTTTCAAAACAGTAAAAAGTATTGCAGCAATAATATCATCCGTGTAAGTGCTGTTTGTGCGTGAAAAATGCAAAAAACTTCACTTTTACTGGCGATATCATTGTTGTAATACATTTTACTGTTTTGAAACACTAATATTTGTGTTCAGCGAAGTCTCCCGAGTAAAACAGTACCCCCATTTACAGGTTTTATGGTGTCTTGGAAAGTTATAGGGTTAAATATAGTGCTAGCAAATTAAATTCCCTATACTTTCGGCATGGGTTGTCAGGCAGGTCCCGCTAATTGTAATTAATTAGGATACCTAATTATGTAAAAATATTACATAAATATATGTGTAGAATTAATATATGTATATATATACATATGTGTATATATACATATATATATATATATATTTTTAAAATATTTTTATTTATATATAGGTGTATATATTTAGTGATATATATGTATATATTTATGTATATAGATATATATATTATTTCGTTCTACGTGTATTTTGATATAAATATATATATATT
The DNA here is from genome assembly GCA_933207985.1 of Pelobates cultripes. Lineage (NCBI taxonomy): Eukaryota > Metazoa > Chordata > Amphibia > Anura > Pelobatidae > Pelobates > Pelobates cultripes. The sequence goes on along the minus strand of OW240915.1, from coordinate 253,998,406 downwards.
AATATCACAATACAGTTAGAACGAAATAACAAACATCTATATATTTTTTTATTATTTATTTTTAATTATTTTTTTAATTTTATTTTTTTTACGTATTTACATTTTTTTATATTATATATAAATATATATATATAACAATAATTATATATATATATATTTAATCAGTATTAGTCTACGTGTAATTTGATAGTAATATATATATAAATAATTATATATATTAATATTTAAATACACTTCGTGTATGTGTAAATGTGTGTGTGTGTGTATGTGTATATATATATATATATATATATACTTAGATCATATATATATAATATATATGATCTAAGTATATTTTATATTTAACTGTAATTTTTTTTTTTAACTAATATTTTATTTTTTTTACAGGACAGGGGGCAGAGACAGTGTCAGCCAGTGATTTTACATCACTGGCTGACACACAGGATCAGTGATCACAGTGACTGCCTGTCACTGTGATCACCTCCTGCAGATTGGGTAATTGGCCACAGGGGGGAGTGCCTGGGTGGTACAAGCACTCCCCCCTTCCAATCTGCAGGGGGATCTTTGTGCCAGTTACATGTGTCAGCCAATAGGCTGACACATGTAACACTGATCGCAGTGACAGGCTGTCACTGCGATCAGAGCGCTCTGAGATCGCAGTGACAGCCTGTCACTGTGATCTCAGAGCTAGCAGATCGCGGTCACTGACCCCAGGGGGACTGCCTGGGGGGCCAGGTAAGTCCCCCGACCGCGATCTGCATTGCAGAAAGCCGCCGGCCACGTGTGTCAGCCGATTTGAAATCGGCTGACACACGTTAAATACTGATCGCAGTGACAGCCTGTCACTGCGATCAGTGACTGCAGATCGCGGTCCCCGGCCACAGGGGGGGTTGCCTGGGGGGCCGGGCATCCCCCCCGACCGCGATCTGCAGCGGGCGAATAGCGCCGGCCACGTGGGCGGCCATTAAAGTGAGGGCGTACTATTACGCCCGCCGGCGTTTAGAGCCGGCTCCTGCAGGGCGTAATAGTACGCCCTCCGTCCTTAAGGGGTTAACTAAATTTCAAGTATTTATAGTCATGGTAAAAAGAAAGTACTCTCTCTGTGAATTCTATAGATTTACAATTCAGGACATAATCATCTGTTCCTTAGCAGGTGTTAGGTAAATAGAATCTCAGTTGAACAACAAAACATGCAAAAAGATAAGTCCTGCGCTCACTCCCATCTCTCCTGGGCGGCAGCAACGACCACAGTACACATCAGCCCCAATATATACAGTAAAAACCAAAGAAAAAAGTTAACTGTGCTCTCTCCTAAATCCCTATGTATATTTAAACAAATGGAGGTCATTTTGTTACTCCAATGGCCATTGGAAGGAATTCCCGCCTGGCAACGTCAAGGCAGACATGACATATTACACTGTGCCATGATTTCTTTAACAAAAATAAAGTCAAAATGGAGAAGTCATGTATGAAAAACTAAGTACACCTTTATGATTCAATCAATACAACTGTAAGAGACAATAAAAGCCACTTCTTCTACACAGCAATATGTGTCCTCTAGTGTCTTCGGGAGGTATAATCACTGAAGTGGGACTTTCTCTAAGAAGACGACTAAAAACAGAGGTTCTCAGCCTGAATACTGGGCTCTGTAACATACACCTTATGATTCATTCATTTCTAGAAGCACCTTTAGTAGCAATAGCGGGAAGTTATTTCCTGCAAGTCTTTCAGTCTCTCCCATCGCTGTGGATGAATTTTGGCCCACTCTTCTTTACAACATTGCTTCATTTTATTATGGTTACTGGCATTTGTATAAGCACAGCTATGTAAATATCCCGCCACAGCATTTCAATCAGGTTGAGTGAGGTCTGGACTGGGCCATTGTTTTCTTTTTTCAGCCACTCTATTGTAGATTTGCTGGGATAATTGTCCTGTTGCATGATCCAATTTTAGACACCTTTTAGCTGTTGGATACATGGCTTTTGACTCTAGAATACAGAGGAGTTCATGGTTGACCTAATGACTGCAAGGTTCCCAGGTCATGTGGCTGAAAAACAAGCCCAAATCATCACTCCTTTACCTCTGCAATTGACAGTTCATATGAGGTGTTTGTGCTGATGTGCAGTGTTTGTTTTTTGTCAAACATGGAGCTCTACATTAAGGTCAAAAATCTCTACTTTGGTCTCGCCTGTCCAAAGGACATTGTAAGAGAAGTCCTGTGGTTTGTTCAGATGCAACTTTGCAAACCTAAGCCATGCTACCAGGTTTAGTTTTTTGTTGTTTTTTTATCGAGAGTAGTGGTTTTCCCCTGGCAACCTTTCCAAACAAATTATATTTGTTCAGTCTTTTTTCTACTCACATGAACGTTAACATTTAACATGCTAACTAAGGCATTTAGAGTCTAAAACAGGGGAAGGCAACCTTTTTGTAGTACTGTGCCAAAATAAAATCTTGAAGTTCCTTGGTGTGCCAGTTCTATTTTTCAAACTAAGATGTGTAGGTTGCCGTATTCTGCTTGTTATTTATGGGTGCTGCTGTTGCATTTGTGGGCTGTTATATTGTATATGTTCATCAGTAGTTTGAGGTATTGTGTATGATACCTATGAATGTGAGCTGTGTATGGGGGCTGGTAATGAAATTGGTGTGGATGACATGTTACATTGTTTTTGGTTAGGTGTATAGATGTGTGGGTAGCATGTAAGAAGCTTCTTGTGGGGTTGTATGCATGTATGTGGATTGTCAGTGGAGTTGTGTTTGAATGTAGGCTGTTTGTTTTATTTCTATGAGGGAGAGGCTTATTCTGCAGCTCTGTGTATATCTAGCAGTGTGGGTGGCTTCCCTGGGGTCCAGTGGGGACTGCGCTGGCCAGGTACAGGTCAAGGGCAGGAGCTGTGATAGGCTGCTATACTTCAGTGTGGATTCCCATTCACAAGTATAGGAGGAAGTAATCTGAGATTATTCCCTCTAAATTCTGCAATTTGTAAATTGAGGATAGTCCCTCACCACCTGCAAGCACAGCTCGGATTGCACTAGCAGATATCCTGAAAGGCCAGAGTCCGTTTTGCTCTCTTAGCCTTGAGTGCCGTGCAAAGGCACCTGGAGTGCCATGCATGGCACATGTGCCATAGGTTGCTGACCCGTGGTGTAAGATGTAACTCTTGGCTTTTTGCAATTTCTCTGAGCATTGCAAGGTCTGACCTTGGGGTGAATTTTCTGGAACTTCCACTGCTGGGAAGATTGGCAACTCTCTTGAATGTATTTCACTTTTTTAAAAAAAATTCTCACTGCAGAATGATGGACTTTAAATTGTTTGGAAATGGCCTTATAAGACTTCCAAGTTTGATGGGCAGCAACAATATATTCTCCAAGATAATTGCTAATGTCTTTCCCTTATTGGCCTTGTGTTAACACACACCTGAATGCTCCAAACCAGCAAACATATAAAATGTTGGCTTTTATGGTCACACATGTTGATGATTAATCAAGGGCATTTGATTGGCAGCAACTCTTAATTCCTATGGAAGTAGTAAGAGTGTACTACTCAGTTTTTCATACATGGCTCCCCCATTTTGGCTTTATTTTTGTTAAATAAATCATGACTCTGTGTAATATGTCATGTGTTGTTCATTTGAGGTTGTATGTACCAAATTTTTAAGACGAGCTAAGGAACAGATTATTGTGATTATGTCCGAATATGTAAAACCATAGAATTCAAAGAAGGTGTACTTTATTTTTACCAAGACTGTATAAGTTTAAATAATATGTCCCAATTTAGGCACTAAAGGCATTTCCTAGTGATAACTATAAATCATTTAAAATCTTCATGTTTGGTTTCATGTTGACACAAAATAAGTTTAGTGCTCCCAGACTTCTGACACACCACAGCAAATGACGTGTATGTGCAAAAGGACCCTTATTGCTCCTCTATAGAGAAGCAATTGTTTGGCCGGAGATCATCCATCATTATGATTTCATTCATTAAAAGGCAGAGCAGCGAGACCATCACACCGCTGGAAGGTGTATAGCTCTGATGAAGATTACCGTATATAAAACTGGAGGATTTTTAAAAGTTCTTTGCTACAGTTTACCAGAGTAACACTTGGTTACCTCCACAGATCATGTGATGTAAGGAAGCAGAGAAGTCTCTAAAAGTCTTTCTAACTAATAGTACTGAAATTAATTTAGGAGATTTTCTTGATTGTCCAGTGTAAGATCTACGAGAATTTAGTGTTCATCAGAGAACTGTTATTGACCCATTAGGTGAACATTTAAAGGAGTTATTTTACATAATGCCTTTGTTAATTGCAAATCAACAAAGAAACGTTTTAGACTGAATATGGATTTTAATTTAATATTAGGTTTGAGAATTGCATTGCCAAGCATAAAAGTAAATAAAACACATATTTTCTAGGATTTGATAGTATTGTGTAAATACATTAATACCCTATATGAAAATATATGAGTAAAATACTTCTGTTTTCATGCAGTACAGGATGTACCTAATGGTTTTGTGCCTGTCCCATCCCTTTCTGTAAGTTAAACCACAATTTCTCCCATCAGTTCCTCTATTCTGAAGGTAATGACAGTCCACTGATGCAATATGCAAAGCTCCAGTTAATGAGCAACATGACACATCAGATAAACCCAGGTCAGCTAACTCTCCGCAGGAAATTGCAATTGGCACTTCCCGTGTCTTCGACAGGGACATTGCTGGCGTAAGTAATCTCATGCTCCGATCCTTGGGCTGGACAAAGGAAATGGGATATTCACGCATATTACTGACTGCTCTTAACTATAACGGTAACAATTTTGTAACCAAAGAGATCATGAACAGTATACAAAGCTATAGTTTACATGTTCATTTCATAGATGTTTTGAACACTTGAAAAATCCACTTTCAAATTATGTTGCAAGATTTAATCATGCTTTTATATATATTGAATCTACAGGTTTTTGATTTTTTGGTTTATTTTTTTGTTTTTTACAACAGGCTACCAAAACACTAATCCAGATAATAAAGTATGTTTCTAAAATGAACAACTGTCCAATATCTGATGCGGTTACATACAATAATAAAACATTTAAAATAAAAGTAAAAAAAGTTATTAATGAAAAATACACACACATATTACGTATATATACATTAACTCATACACAACAAGACATATACTTCCCAACACTGGAGTTTATTAACTACATGTTGTGAATTGAAATATGAATTGAAAAATTTAGGCCAGCCAAAGTGATGCAGTAGTATCGCACAATTCTTTATAGTAATAATTATAACTTTGGTATACAGCAACAGCTCAAGTGACCATCACTTCAGTAGTCCATTTTAAAGGGCCCAGAAGTGAAATTAAGGTAAATAAATATTTTATCAAAAAAATAAAAGGACATACACAGGGTACCGGAAGGTAGGGACAGAGACAAAATCCCCTTCCCCCCTCCCTTCCCCTGGGTAAGTATGGTCACCTAAACTGGGTAATAGGGGATAACCCAAGAGATAATAAATAAAGAGAAATTCCAAAAAGGCTGCTTTACTAGAATGCAGCCAATAGGAAAAGAACCCAGTCCAATCTCAAAAAGAATAGTATAAATAATGTCAAAAAAATAAAACTTTATTAGGATAAAAAATTGACCAAAAAGGTCTAAGGTCTAGTACTAGGAGGGGTATATAACATATATACAAAAGCCTGCCAAACTGCCAAAAGGAAAAAAGGCAGTGAACTAAGCTTGTATAGCATATACCTTAGTGAATAGCAACATAGGTAACCTTGATAGGAGAGAGAGGCTGCATATATGGTATATAGTATTAGGCAACTCAAAAAAGGGGAGGAAAAAATGCCCCTATTATAACATAAAGGGAACCAAAAAATACCAATACTCAAGATCAAAACCTCCCCCCTCCTTAATACCTTCCCAAATCGAAAGGACACTCCTAAGATAGAGACGACACTCTAAGCTAATACACTATCTCCTAAACAACACCTTCGTGGGTGTTCTAATCTGTAATCTAAACCTAGACCATAGTCAAATTGATAATGTGCCCAGTGCTCGTTGGTGCAAAAACAAAAAACCCAACACACGTTTCGGCGAAACTGCACGCCGTCCTCAGGGGTATTGCAAAAAAGAAGCCATCCCTGCCCTGTAATTTATACCCATACTAATTCTCTTACACCTGAGCGGCGGCCAATGAGTACCTCCTGTAATTAGGTCATCGCACCAATAATATCATTAGAGGGGCGGGACACAAATGCCGGCACCCAATCAATGGGTATTCAGTCTCTCCGGTCGCTACACCAATAAGATTGTGGGGGCGTGGTATACACGTCGCCGCTCACAAGAGAGAAACCGTGAGCGGCCGGAGTAATCAAAAAAGCCGGTTCAGTAGTTTAACCCCTCATGTCCCACAAACATCATCCACATAGGGCATCTCTTTTAAGATGTTGCCAATGTGTCCATGTTTGAGCACAGTACATATTCAAACAAGGTCTACAAAGCAAATGAGTAACGGTGTCTAATTTAAGTACTATGTTGCCACTAGGATGTATTATATTATATTATAAGTGTATCTATGAACAGACATTGTACTTTAACAGCACAAATACAATCAAAATCCATGGCATATAGAATAAGACACCTTAATATGATATGAGAATGAGGGTAATAAATGGGTGTAAAAGTAAGAAGGAAAAAGGGCAATAAAGGGGTAGCAACCAAATATATAAAAAACTAATAAAGAATATATATACATATGTACAAACTTAACAAAAGATACCTTAAAGGTATTGCCATACTATTAAATGAACGGGGAGTAAGAAAACCCTTCGTTCAACCCAAGTGGGGACAGAGTTTTGAGGCGATAAATCCAAAAGGCCTCTCTTTGTCTTAATCTCTGATCCCAGTTTCCTTTTCGCGGTGGTTGTGGTATATGTTCCAGACCCATAAACCGGATACCTGCTGAGGAATGATTGTGATGTAAATGTAAATGTCTAGAGACTGGTGTCTCCAAATGTCTCCTGACAGAATTTACATGTTCTCGTATCCTGAGTCGGAAATGACGAAAAGTCTTGCCCACATATTTCAAACCGCAGGAGCAAGTCAATAGGTAAATTACTCCAGTTGTTTGACAGTTGAAGAAAGAGTGGGGTTTAAATTTCTCCCTATCCCCACTATCAGAAAACGTCTTGGAGTGTCTATTAATAAATGGGCAGGCACTGCAATGACCACATTGAAATGTGCCTGTTGGTAGATATTTATGAAAATACCCCAATGAAGGTGTAACCGAGAGATGGCTAGGCGCTAGCAAATCTCTCAGATTCTTACCCCTCCGTGCTGTAATCGAAGGGAAAGATGGCAATATATCCTTTAGGTGTCTATCAGACTGTAAAATAGGCCAGAATTTTTGGAACACATTTTGCATGGTGTCCCACCCTGCATCAAATGTACCAATGCAGCGTATTTTGCTTTCTTCTACCTTACGATTGTCATCAGTAATTAGAGTTGGGTTTTTTGTTTTTGCACCAACGAGCACTGGGCACATTATCAATTTGACTATGGTCTAGGTTTAGATTACAGATTAGAACACCCACGAAGGTGTTGTTTAGGAGATAGTGTATTAGCTTAGAGTGTCGTCTCTACCTTAGGAGTGTCCTTTCGATTTGGGAAGGTATTAAGGAGGGGGGAGGTTTTGATCTTGAGTATTGGTATTTTTTGGTTCCCTTTATGTTATAATAAGGGCATTTTTTCCTCCCCTTTTTTGAGTTGCCTAATACTATATACCATATATGCAGCCTCTCTCTCCTATCAAGGTTACCTATGTTGCTATTCACTAAGGTATATGCTATACAAGCTTAGTTCACTGCCTTTTTTCCTTTTGGCAGTTTGGCAGGCTTTTGTATATATGCTATATACCCCTCCTAGTACTAGACCTTAGACCTTTTTGGTCAATTTTTTATCCTAATAAAGTTTTATTTTTTTGACATTATTTATACTATTCTTTTTGAGATTGGACTGGGTTCTTTTCCTATTGGCTGCATTCTAGTAAAGCAGCCTTTTTGGAATTTCTCTTTAAATAAATATTTTAGTAAATTAATTTGTGATTTTGGCAAAAATGGACAGAAATCCACAGTAGGAACAGCACTCGCCACACTATGAGGGACACTATAGTCACCAAAAAACTTAAGCTTAATGAAGCTTAGATCACGCCCCTGCAGTCTCACTCCTCAATTCTCTGCCATTTAGAAAAGTGTATCCACTTTGTTTATACAGCCCTAAGCACACCTCTTTGCATGTAACTTGCACAGCCTTCTTAAACACTTCCTGTAAAGCGACATTTAATGTTTGTGCTTCCTTTAATTAAAATGTTTAATTGTAGCAATTTTCTAAGTGTTCGTCTGGGTGGCCGCAATTCCTATGGACGACCATGAGGTGGCTGCCATCTTGTTCCTGCAAATGCAGGCAGCGGTGTTTGGGCATGAATCTCATGGAACTGAAAACGGACACAGAAACTCCCGAACATATCTGGACTTCCAGCATCCTGAACCGATCTGGGTGATTGTTGGATATACTGGTCACCCAGATCAGGGCTATCAGGGGATGTAACTTTTGTGGCGATTTTGTGTGTTTAAAGACATTTTTGGGGTTTTGTAAAAATGTATGTTTTCTGTGAGATAATGGAGTTTAATAAAATGACTGACTCAATAATCTTCCAGGCATAGGGGAGGGATTGACATATCTTGTATGGGAGTGTCCTGGACCTGAAAGCCAATGTAATTGAGTATATGTTTTAACTGTAGTCTACTTTCAGGTCCATGTGGGAGTGCCCCTTGCATGGGGACCTGCATATAAGGCCAGTTGTGGCTGGCATTAAAGAGTTTTGTTTTACCCTTCATGAAGTCTAGGCTCATGTTTGGGGGATTGGAGAGCTTTATTCACTCTGGGGATTGCTATAATCACTATACTCCCTTGGATCACAACACTTGCTCTAGTAAGAGCAACCTGCTTTGCTCTCTGGACTAGAAGAGGTCTACACACTGGAAGCTGGATCCTGGTCTTGGGTCCAGGGTGGGTGGAAGACAGCGAGACCCCAACCAAGCTGTGGTGGTTTGTGGGGTTTTACGGTGCTTATGGTGCTCGCAAGTACTAAGAAGCAGAGATTGACGGAGGTACCCAGTAGGGTGCCAGACGGACCGTCACACTATGTATCTGCATGTGTGTCAGTGTGTATATATGTGTGTGTGTATGTGTATATGGGCATACATCTCAGAATCTTGCCAAAACTACACACAAATACACCCCTGCATTCAAACATCAACACTACATACAAACACACCTCTGTATTAAAACACCACCCCTCTAGCATGTGAGCTCATTCAACAGGGCCCTCAACCCCTCTGTTCCTGTGTGTCCAACTTGTCTGGTTACAACTAAATGTCTGTTCGTCCACCCACTGTAACACGCTATGGAATTTGTTGGCGCTATATAAATAACACAATAATAATAATAAACCTGTGTAAAACCCAAAGGAAAATGAAATCTGAAATAGAAAATTCCACCAAATTAGGTAAAGGGTGGTTTGCTAAGCAAAGGCTTAGTTTGGCGATCTTCAATGAAGACTAAGGTTTGAGGAATAAACTATTAGCACACATGGTCTTTGCATGAGACCTGAAACAAAGTGAACAGACGTGTAACAGCCTGCAGGCAATTAACTCACATACGCCCGCATTAAAGTTGTTGCATACCTGCTTTCCCCAGGAAGACAATGGGTCTACCCAATTTGTCCTTCGGGTCCATTTGGACAGGTCTTTACATTGGAGTGGTATGAGTCTGACTAGCGGAAGGAAGGGTGGCTTCACTGTGGAAAAGATTAAAGTGGGTAGTGAAAGTGCAAGCTGGCACCTTGTGCCCACCAAAATGCCTGCAAAAAAGTTCACTATAGAGTTGACCACAGTAAGTTTTGATGTTAAACTGGGCCCACGCAGCTGCTGCTTTGGCTGAAAGGATTTGTGGCAATCGTAAAAAGCAAAACCTCTCCCAGCTTGTGCAGCTATAAATCCAATTCTTCCCTATGGTGGGGGAAACTGGAGCAAATAACATTTCTAAAGAGGTCAAAAGCCAGAAAAAAACTCTGGCATGGATAGAATTTGTTTGTTGAGCCTAGGGTCTCTTACTTTCAGGATAACCAAACATAGAACATATTGTCAATTATGTCTTGTGGTGAGAGACATTAAGGAGAGAACAGACATTAAATTAACATCTTTCCCCTATAAGATGCCTTTCCTAATGGCCCATGGGACTAGATGAGACGGAGTAAGTAGAGGGCTAGAAGGGGCAGAAAGTGGACTGGATCCAGATGAAGCATTACCCCTGGTAAACATTGCATGAAGGGGTCACATTAGCTGATGGATTTTAAAGTCTCAAGTTTTATTATTTTTTGTGTTTATAGATGCGGATACCGAGGAAATCATGGCATGTAATTCTTCTAGACTGCACTGGGTAAGTTCTTCAGCACTGGGCCCTAGCCTAGGCATGGTTGGGATCATATAAGCCAGAATAGTTCCACTTTGCTTGCCGTAAGCTGCATATGCAATGTTTCTGTGTTTTAAATCACGCGTAATTCTTGGAATTGATAAGGGAGAGAAACGAACTTGAAACTAAATATATGAAGGTGATAGGTAGGAAGCACATACCTTGTAAAAAAGCATAACAAAAAGGGGGATTTGCTGAATTGCGTGAGAGGTAGGGTATACATACCGTATTTATCGGCGTATAACACGCACTTTTTCTCCCTGAAAATAGGGGAGAAATCGTGGGTGCGTGTTATACGCCGGCCCTTTAAATTCTGCAGCCTACATTTTTAAAAACCTATATTGGTGGCATGACCTTGCCACAAGCCACACCAGATGTAATTTCTGCGAACTCCATGCGGGCCCGTTTCTATTTGCCTTTCAACACCCGCCACAAGCAATATACCCAATCCACACCACCTGCACCTGATACAGTGAGCCGTGCCACATCGATCGATGCCCTTCTTTCACACAGCCAAGGCGCACAAGCAGCGGTGCAGATCCATTGCCTAATACTCACCGGCCCTTGCTAGTTGGGAGTCACTCCTCAGCTAATTCGAGGATCCGGATGAAGCAGACTGGCTTACTGGACCCCCTACCAAGCACATGCTGGCAATGGGGTGGCATTTACAAAAGCCTGGACATAGGTCCCAGCCTAATGCAGGAATATCAGGACCATGCTGTAGAGGCTAGTACCACACAAGATGGCACCCGCAGAGGGCCTTCACCGCATAGCCACCACTACTCCATCAGAGGGACAGGGGTCACAGACATCCACAGATTCCCAAACTGACCAATCCACCCACAAATATGACCTACAGTTCCTACTCCATGATATTCTTACAATGCTTGCAGCAGAAACTGATGTCATTAGAGCAGATGTGAAAAAAGTCACAGCCAGAGTTCAGACTGCAGGTATACCTTGGCATGACTACCATAAAAGGAACTTTACAACAACTTTAATCAACTCAATAAGCGCTGTCAACACCGTTATCAGCCATAGATGATAGAAGTCGACAAAACCACATTAAAATCCGGATCAACCCTGCCACTATCACAACCAACAAGCTACCACACTCCCCCTATAACCGAGTTCTCTAGTTAGTGCCCTAAGAAGCAGTCATTGTCAGAAAAGCATACTCATTGCAAAAGCACATATCCATCTCAACTTTAGTTTGGGTACTGGTTTTAAATGTGAAAATAACTTTGAATTCACTTACAAGTCTCACTCTGGTGAATAACCATGAGTGGATCACTACACTAGTGAATGCTGAACTCTCAACTGATTCAGATCAAATTAAACAGTCCTGATAAGGACTTTATGTCTGTCATCACCTATGGGCAAAAGTCAAATTACGGAAAGGCCAAATTTTAGCCATATGGCTGTTCGGTTCCTCAAAATTTTTGTTAATAAAGAAAGATTCTGAAAAATTAATCAGACAAACCAAAAGCCATTAAATGGGCACATATATATAAATATTATGTATATATTTGACAGTACACTGTATATTATCCCATGAATCAAAACAAACTTGCTAGGCCATCGCACATTTTGTTTGGTTCATGTGGTTGCCCAATTGACTGAAATTCGGAAGAATTGCAAATCATAACTAAATTAATCTGTAAGTCTTATGTATACTACTGTTACATGTGAAAAGATGGGTGAACCTTAACCAGTGAGAGTTGCATACCTAATCAGTTATACACAATGGCACTAACTACAGCTACCGCACTCCTACTTTAGCACATATAGGTCAGGGATAGGCAACCTGTGGCACTTTATATGTTATGGACTACATTCCCCTTTAATGCTCTTACACCCATAATGCTGGCAAAGCATCGTGGGAGGTGTAGTCCAAAACACCTGGAGTGCCAAAGGTTGCCTTTGCCTGGGCTAGGCACATTCTTTACTTAGTATTAAAGTGGTTAAAAGTAATTAAACTGTGTTTTGTAAACTTTCTCCAGCATTCTTTTTTCCACACAAATTCTGCATTTTTGAAGAGATTAATTAAATTACTATGGTTATGTATGTGCCTTCATGTTAAAAAGAGAGTGGGGGGAATCAGAGAGTGAGAGGGGGGTAAAAAGAGAGTGAGAGGGGGAATAAAAGAGAGTGAGAGGGGGAATAAAAAGAGAGTGGGGAGAATAAAAAGACAGTGGGGGAATAAAAAGAGAGTGGGGGGAATAAAGAGAGTGAGGGGAATCAAAAGAGAGTGAGAGGGGAATCAAAAGAGAGTGAGGGGGGAATAAAAAGAGAGTGGAGGGAGATAAAAAGAGAGTGGGGGAAGTAAGAGAGGGAGAGGGGCGTAAATAGAGGAAGAGGGGAGGGGGGTGTAAGAAAGGGGGGTAAGAAGAGGGGAGAGGGGGAGTAAGAAGAGGGGGTAAGAAGAGGGGGAGGGGGGAGTAAGAGGGGTGCCATATGCGATACGCAGGGGATGTCAATTAAAAGTTAACGAGACCCCCAGTTGAGATTGCATATCGCAGTGCGATCTGCAAGTTCGCACAGAATCGGATCGCACTAGTGTGAACCACTATGCGATCCGATTCTGCTGCGAATAAAAAAAAAGGTCATGTGCGTGTTTAGTGCAGATGCGGTGCAAATTCAGCCATACAAACTGTTTTGGGAAATGCCTCACTACCTATGATTGGCTTCCTGGGGGGCTCAATCTGAATACGTCCGAGACCATCCTTAATGTTACCATACCATACAAACACATGCTAACAAAGCCATCCTACAACACACACTACACACAGCCATCCTACAACACACAGATATAACAAGAGTACCGGTAAATTTACACACCCCTGATACTACCTTACTCTTTTTTAATTTAAACTTAGGTAAAAAGTATACCACTGCAGTGTGACTCATCCTGACATTCCGACGCTGAACTCTGCACTATCATACGTGCATTTATTACGTACCGTACTTACGGTACCGGTATTTCCCTACTACGGTATCCCTAATGGAATCAAAGCAAAAGCGTGCAGCATATACAGCTGGTTTCAAGTTAAAGGTTGTGGAATATGCCAAGCAACATGGAAATAGGGCTGCAGCAAGGCATTTTGGAGAGCCACCAACAGAATGCACAATACGAGAGTGGGGTAAAATGGAAGAAAAACTAAAGACATTATCAAAAACAAAATGCAATTTTCGCAGCGGTATTGCTAAATGGCCAAAATTAGAAGAACGGGTGAAGGAATTTGTACTTAATCATAGAAAAGAGGGCATTGCATTATCAACAAAAATGATCATCATTCAAGCAGTGAAAATCAGCAAAGAGTTGCAAATACAAGATTTCAAAGGGACAGCATCATGGTGCCAAAGATTTATGAAGAGGCACGAGCTTCGGATGCGAACAAGAACCAGGATTGCCCAGCGTATGCCAGAAGATTATGAAGAGAAGATAATAAATTTTCATTCATTTGTTATCAAACAAAGGAAGAGACAACATTTTGAAATTGGTCAAATCGGCAACATGGACGAAGTACCACTCACTTTTGATGTTCCTTCAAATAAAACTGTTGAAGCAAAAGGTGCCAAGACAGTAACAATTAAAACTTCAGGGCATGAAAAAAATCGTTATACTGTGGTCCTTGCTGTCACTGCAGACGGAAACAAGCTGCCACCATTGGTCATTTTTAAAAGGAAAACTTTTCCTAAGGAGAAGATTCCAAGTGGCATACAGGTGCATGTTCATCCCAAAGGTTGGATGGACGAAGAAGGCATGAGGCTTTGGATCAGAAATGTGTGGGAGAAGCGCCCAGGTGCTTTGTTAAAGAAGCCATCCTTGTTAGTACTGGACTCATTCAGATCTCATCTTACAGAACCAACAAAGAAAGAATTTCAAATGTGCAAAACAGAAGTAGCAGTCATTCCAGGAGGACTTACATCACAATTGCAGCCATTGGATGTTTCCATTAACAAGCCCTTCAAAGCCTTCATGCGTGAAGAATGGAATAAATACATGTGTGATGAAAGCCAACATGAAAGTACAAATTCTGGGAGAATGAAAAGACCTGGCATTTCAAAAGTGTGTCAGTGGATAAAGACTTCGTGGGACGCAGTTAAAGAAGATATTATTATCAAATCTTTTAAGAAATGTGGCATAAGCAATGCTTTGGATGGTGAAGAAGACGAGCTGATTTATGAAGACAGTAGCAGTGAAAGCAGCAGTGTTCAGTTCAAAGATATTGAAGATAGCAGTGAAGATGAAGAGTTTCTTGGTTTCCCAGATAGCAGCGATTTCTGAGTAAACTTTTATAAAAACATATAATATCCAAGTTTCTTTGTTAAAACAGTTGCTTTTACTGTCATTTTACGTTATTTACCTTACAAGTGTTAATAATATTAACAGAAAAAAGTTCTGAGCTACCCTTATTTTGCTTCAAAGTTCTTTATTTGAAATTTAAGTTTTTTTTCCTGAAATTTCCTTCTTAAAAGGAGGTGCGTGTTATACGCCGGTGCGTGTTATACGCCGATAAATACGGTATGTCATTTTTTGTATACCTAGATAAATAAGGAGAACCAAGAAAAAAAAAGAAAAAAATAATTTTAATATACAGACCTTATAGTGCTTATGCAAAGAATTTGATGGAAATAACCGAATAACTATATCATAAACTAAAGTTATTTAAAGTATTAAAAAATTCCAAAGAACTTTCCCATGCTGTGTAAAATTACTCAGAGCACTCTGATTGGTTGGATTCCAGGCCAACCAATAAGAGTGTTCTGATGGGTAAATAGTGAGTCAATCAGATAAGGATCACTATTTACCTATCAGAGCGCTCTTATTGGTTGGCTTAAACCAACCAATCAGAGCCCTCTGAGTCAAATTGCAGGGCGTGGGGAGGCTTTATAAACCTTTCGCCACCCTGCGGAGCTCAAGTGTGCGCGGTGCCCTCACTGGGTGAACATGGTTTTTTGGGGGTTTTTTTTTAATAAATTCGACAGGCTTTATAGTTTTTAATTTGGCCTTTCTTGGGGCTTAGAAAAAATAAGACTTACAACGGTAAGTAATTATTTTTATTTACATGGACTTAGTTTTATTGTGTCCCCCTCACTATTTTTAGGGTGAGGGAGGGTAGGTAGAAATTAGTTTTTTGTGGGGGCTACATTTAGTGCCCCCCACCCACCAATCATGTGTGGGGACAAGGGGGGTTAACAGTAGGTCCCCTCCCTTTTCACCTTAGGGCCCCCAACCACCACTCATAGGGGGGTTGGGGGCGCGGGGTAAGGACAAATAGGTCCTCCCCATTGTCATTTAGGGCCCCCACCTGCCACTCATGGGTGCCCATTGTCATTTAGGGTCCCCACCTGCTGTTCATGGGTGGGGGTTGGGTGGGAGGGCCTATGCCCCCCCCCCCCATTGTCACTAGGGCCACCACCCATTGCTAAAATAGGTCTTTCCCCCCCACCACTTTCTTCTTAGGGCCCCCACGCGCCGCTTATGAGTGGGGGCCAGGTTGGGGTCCCCATTGTCATTTAGGGCCCCTACCCGCTGCTCATGGGTGGGGGCCTGGAGGGGGGGACAATAGCCCTCCCTCCCCCGTTTTATTTTAGGGCCTCCACCCGCTGCTCATGGGTGGGGCCGGGGAGACACTAAGTCCCCCATTTAGTTTAGTGGCCCCCACTCGCGGTGCACGAGAAACACTATGTCCCCCCGTTAATTGTTATAGGTGCCCCACACTAAGGGGCACTTTATTAGAGGCGTGAGGGGGTCTTTTTAACAATAGTGAGCAGCCACTGGCTGCTCGCTGTTTAGTAGACAGGTCCCAACTTGCGATAAAGGAAATAGGGGCAGATTAATTACTAAGAGAGAAAAGGGTGATAACGCACAAACTTAGTAATATTTTTAAACTTTTGTTAAATGTAAGTATATAGGTCCTATTAACAAAAGGTAAAAAATATTACTGAGTTTGTGCACTAACACCTTTTTCTCTCTATCTTGGTTTCTATATATAGTGTACAGAGTGACTATACACTGAGGTGATTAAAAGCTGCACCGGTTTTTCTTTTTTAAGTTTAGAGCCCTTTCTACCTTCTATTGTTTGCTTTTTAGATTAATTACGAATACTAAGTAATTTTTACTTAGTATTAGTAAATTTGACTGAAAGACCAACTCAGGTCTTTCAGGCTTTTGGTAGATAGCTCCCTAATACCGTGGGAATTAGGAGGCTATTTACTAAGCGGCTGCAACTTGCAAGTTCGAATGAAATTCCGATATGAACAAAAACTACCGAATGCCATTCTAACACGAATGAACAAACTGTTCATTCTGTTAGGACGGAATTCGGATGTTTCACCGATGTTCTATCTATATGACAGTATGCTGGTGAATAGTGAAATGAAGCATCGTGAGATCAGGTGAGAATTGTGGGAAATTTCCTTTGAACGCATGAAGTGGGTCAAAGCTGGTCAAGCGTAGGAAACCTCCATGAGACAAAGTAGTCCCCACTTTGTCTTATGTTTTAAAGAAAACTAGAGCAGACAAGAAGAAACGGAGAACAGATCCTGAGAGAGGGAGAGAAGAGGAATCGATTAAAGAAAGGAAAGTTCGGCATGACAGTGCCGCTTTAAAGAGAGTAACAAAAAGGGTGTACTTTCTTTTTCCAATAAGTATATATATTTCTCCTCATGTGCAATGTGTGAACTGGCATTGCCTGCACGTGATTATAATGTAATTTGCTAAATCTTTAGTATAAATTTAATAGCAAACTGAGTATTTTGTGCAATAAAGGTTACAACACATTTTCAATCTTTTATCCAATAGTGTAAATTCCAAAGGAGGAGTGACAGTGCTCCCTTTAGCTAGTTGGCAAGATTATCTATTTTGGGCTATAGTTTGCCATTTTCAATTAATAACGGTTTTTGTTTGGTTGTTTGTTTTTTTTGCACGGTTAGATGTATCACAATTGTGAAAGTAAAAATCTCTTGCAAGTTAATTAAACCCATAAGGACTCCATCCAAATAAACACACATAAATTTTAAAACAGCCGCCAAGAGATGGACTGCTGCATCATAAGGCTGGTCTGAAGAATCAAAATGTAACAAGTCATGAGACTTGGAAATCAGCAGCTATGATATAGTTGAGTGTGATTTCAGTGATGTATGATATGATTGTTAGTCTACAGAAGTAAATGCATGTTGGCCCAACCTATAATTAGATATTAAACGTGTTTGAATGTGATGTTCATCTGCAAACAACATTTTGGCTACAAATGCGTGCAAATATAAACATAATTCAGCCAAAATCCCATGGTTTACAAAGATAGGACAGTTGGTTTATTTCTCTTCTTTTAGGAAATGTATGATTTCCTAAAGGTAACCTATTACAAAGGGCAGTTGTGGCTTCTAAACCACAGGATGTACATCTTCAGCAGCATGGCTATGTGTTTACTGTTAGTCATGTATCTAAGCAAAAATGAACATATTGGCAGAAGTGCATTTACACCACCAACCATGGCGGAAATCAGAAAAAATTAAATGTAAAAAAAATCCAAAATGTTTTACATAACTTTTACTAGGGAAAATTATATCATACTAAGAGGGAAAAAGGGGAAATTTTAAATAAAATACATATATTTATTACTTACTAACCCCTTCAGTTATATGCTGAAACCTCTTAAACACATAACAGTTGAGTGGGAGAGAGCTTCATTAACATGCTTTAATTATAATATACTATACATATCTAGGAAATAAAAGTGTGTGTGTATGTATATATATATATATATATATATATATATATACACACATACATATTATATACACACACACACACATACATATATATATATATACATACATACACACACACAAATTCAGACAGGAGCACCCACTTCTACATCAAAGTTTCGACCCTGAAGGGTCTTTATCAAGATCCCTGAAGGGTCGAAACGTTGATATAGATTGATGAATACTTTTTAATACACTATTGGAAAATCCAAGTGGGTGCTCCTGTCTGAATTTGTGTACCTATTGGCCTGGAGGCACACGGGTAATATATTTTTGATTTTTCATTTTGGGGATGAGTGCCAGAGTCTGGACATATATATATACATACATACATACATACATACATACATACACACACACAAATAAATTACAAGATAATTCTATAAAAGAAAAATGTATGTGTACTTCACAGCAAAACTGACAAAACAGCCCTGATATATTATAGATATCAAAATATATATTCTACACATCAGCAATGCTTTTTTTATAGCTTATTTTTTTGTTTCATAAGCGATCCTATTAGGTTATTTTAAACTTTTTTTACCTTGAGAGAACATATGTATTACAACATACTGACACACAAACAAATTCACTGTCACACACTCTGACATATACTTAATGATACACACTGCCCTTAACAGCAACCACAAGAGTTTTTTGGTGGGTTATGCAGAATAATCCTTCATGCAGAGCTGTTCACTGGCTACTGTAGCTCCTAGCATCTTCCATCGCAGCAGCATGTATTTAAAAAATAAAAAAGGTAAAATAACAAGCACCAGGAAATTCCTCAATATTCCGTTGGGCCCGTCTGGCTCTGATATCTGTGTACTTCCCTTCTGCCTATCACCTGGACTCTGCATCCAATCAGCAGCAGATTTCCATACCGAGTTTGACTAGAATTAAAGGTGGAAGAGACTTTAGTGGCTGTCAGGAAGACATCTACTAGAGGTGGATTTAACACTGCAATGTAAACATTTTAACCCTGCAGGGTTAAAACTAAAGATTGACTGCACCCAGGCCAGATGAAGTGATCTGGATGACTGCAGTGTGACTAAATGATTTATGGTCATTAAATAAAAATCTATACATTTGCGAGTATTTCAGCTACCACAATGCAGATAACATGCAAATGTTATTTAACTTAAGACCAAGTGGTAAATTAGAGTATCCAAAATGTGCAATTTAAAAAAAAGCTATGGATGGGGCGGGGCATGGAGGCCGAGGAAGCTGGAAGCAACATGGCTGAGCTCCCCTATAGAAAGTCCCAATAACACAGATATACCGTGTTTAAGGGGCCACATTGTGTGATACTCCTCACCTACTAGAGCAGGCAGATGGGGAATACGGCTCCAGCCAAGGTCTTCACCATGCGGCACCTCAGCAAGAGTCCATGTGGCCTAACTAGGCCCATGCAGAGAATGGGCAAGAATACTCGGTACTCTAGACAATGACCACCTGGGAATCTGCAAACCCAACATGGCCGACCGGCCCAAAGAGGCTGTGAACCGCAACAAGCAGGCACCTCTTGGGGTTACTGTTGGCCGCTCACCTCCTTCTGGAGCCCGGGAGATGGCTATTTGTGCCCACTGGCTGTCCCACAGCATCCAGTTAAAGCGGCAGCTTCACCCCAGGCTTTCATCTCGTGCCCCAAGGGTGGCCATCGGCTGCATTACACGAATTGTCACAGTGACTTACATTTGATTTAACGCATGGTCCAACCACATTGCCCTTAGTTATTTTTTTTTTCGTTTTATTGTATTTAGTTTGAGCTCTTGTGCATCTCAGCTTTCCTACACATAACAGTCCGTCCGTCTGATTTAACCATGCAGGGTCCTTATCCTTAATAGCAAATATCATAGGCCATACCAGCTTCTCTAGCAGACCATACTTTTGATGCAGTGGATATACCTTAGTTTGTGTCAAGCATGTTAGTTTAATAATTACTCAAATCTGCATATAACTGTCCTTTAGTACAACCATTATTATTTACTTATGCCTCTCAACATGCTGTTTATATATCTTTTTAAAAATACTCAAAATGAGACAGTTTTATTAGAAGTATATCTACCTAACGTGCCTTTACAATTGTACCATATTTTCCCTAACTGCTATTCTTCTTTCTATACAGTTTTATGCAATGTCTCAATAAAACAAAGAAGGACAAATTTAAAAACGCTATGGTTGTATGAGACTATGGATGTTATGAGCTAGTTTTCTGTTAAACTGTTACTTTGTATGACACAGAGCGCTAGGGACTGTTAAAAAAATGTAAACCCCAAACGGTAGGGCTGGACATCCCAACTTTCCCATGGGAGATATGGGTGAAAGGGGGGATACACCATATATATCAGGTAATAGACAGGGGGCGACTGAAATCACTACCGGCAATCCAGGAGGAATACACACTGCCCAGTAAGGTCATATTCTCTAACATGCAACTAAAGTTCTACGTCTCAAGTAAACTAGACGCTGAAGACGACTGGGAAGACGAAATGAATATGACGAGATTTGAAAAACACTGTGTGGGCAAAAAGACACTGGGGAAAACCCTATCCTGGGGATACCAGGAGCTGATAGCAACACGAACACAAACACTAGATAATATCAAACAGGTGTGGCACCAAGAACTAGGACAGACATTTCCAGACGACACATGGGACCGCGCATATTTGGCACACCAGGGACTCACAGCATGCCACACACACCTAGAACTACAACGCAAACTATTGTACCGCTGGTACTTAGTGCCAGACAAACTCAACAAGATGTGGCCAAACACCACCAACAAATGCTGGAGATGTGGGAGAGAGGTGGGGACCATGCTACATATCTGGTGGTCCTGCGCCAAACTTAGCCCATTTTGGAAGGAGGTGACCCAACTTTTACAAAAAATGCATCCGACACCCAGGTTAGATAACCCACAAACATGCATCTTATTTATGTTGCCCAGGGGCATCCCGAAACACATTAGGACAATTCTCTATCACACCCTCATATCAGCAAACCTGACGATATCCAGGTTGTGGAAAAAAACAATACCCCCCACCATCCAGGACGTGATAAAACAGGTAGAACAAAACTGGGAGTACGAACTCATGGCAGCGGCACAATTTGGGATACGCACCCATATATTTGAGGCACACAAGACTTGGAAGGCTAGCACGACATCCGAGGTATGAGGGCCGGAAGCTGTAGACAAGCTATAGTCACACTAGAGGGTAGAAAGCAAACCATCCACCAGGGTCCACAAAAGGTGGCGTCGCCATCATCCACTAGGTGTAAAAGCAAACACCCCAGCTAACATCACGCAACACGCAGAGGGAGATATGTCAGGGAAAACCTTGTCAACCGCATAGCGGGGAAATGTAAATATACCTAGGAGCCCATATATAAATGTATAATTGTATAACTGTATAACTGTAAAACTGTTTAAACGCGAATGGAGCATAGCGGGGAAATGTACATATACCTAGGAGCCCATGTATAATTGTATAATGGTATAATGGTATAACTGTACAACTGTCTAAACGCGAATGCTGATAACCTGTCCCCCCTCCCCCCCCCCTCTTAATTTCTGTACCTCACCCTCCCCAAGTTCGCATATTCGAAAAAGTCAATAAAATTCAAATTCGAAAAAAAAAATGTAAACCCCCATATTGCATGCACATTTGACTGGTGAACCAAGATATAATCAGAGGTTTAAAACATTTGTATGTGTAAGCTGCATTTTAATTTGCAAATATTTGGGTTACATACTTCAAAATCCCCCCAAAAATCCACCCTATGTAAAATAAGGTACAAGACAGAGGGAGGATCTGCTTTAAAAAAACAAAAACAAAAACATCCCACAATATTTTTTATAAAAAAATCCTTCTCAGAGCCAGAAAAAATACTGACGAGTGAAAGATGTTTTAATGCATGGAGGGCCAACATGTAACTGCTTGGGCACTCCTCCGTTAAAAAACACAATGGGACCCAATTTAGAACTGGAGATATGATATGCCATGATGGTTATCAGATAAATTAATACATACTTAATCTACTCTAAAGCTCTGCCCATGCAAATAACGGGGTTTTTAAAAAGAAAAAATTCGGGTGGGGGGAGCATACCCACTGAAAGGAGTAGACGCCAGAAGTGATCTGCTGAATCCCTCGAATATCAAGAGTACCATAACCCATCCAACTGCACAAACCCCCATACCTTCCTCTGGGCGGCATACATGCCTTTCTTCAAGCAATCCGGGCTGAAACGGCGGAAGAAAAGGCCTGCAGTCTACCACCTCCCACCAAGCCTTGGTCTTGAGGAGTGGCGGAGTCACATCCTGTCCCTGGACATGGGGAGGGGATCGCAGAAACCACCGCGAGGTACCCTTTGCGACCCTTTCCGACTCTAGAAATATTGGGGCCCTACTCCAGAGACAGGCCCAACACAAGACGGCAGCCCAAGAGGCCCCCGCGGCCAGAGCTGAACCTCAGACCCACACACTGGAGAAAGCTCTGCCTCCATCCATACAGAAGGGTTCAGAGCATACAACTTGTAACGCTGGATGATCGCTCCAGATGCAATAACCTGAAAATAAGAGGAGTATCTGAGGCTGTCACTATGGAAGAACTGCCACACCAAATGCGGTGCCTGGTAACCTCACTGCTTCTCCGGCCCACACCAAAAGTCACACTTAAAGGCATGTTTCGCCTACCGGGCCCCAGCATCAGCCGTAAGTGACATCTTAATCCACTGCTCACTTGCACAAGACAAGAGAGCACTGCTGATGGCACGAGTCTCCCTACTGCTTCGAAGGCTTGGGCCTATTGTTCTACCAAGACCTTTCAAGGTCTACCTTACAATGGAGAGGTTCGCTGCTTCCAGTAACAAGCCAAAGTGACACATAACGGGACAGTACACAGTCTATTCTCGACCAAGTAAACTCCAGCCCTGTTCCAAGCACTGAGAATACCTGTACCTGCCGGAGGCCGTATTAACACCCACAGCACTCATGAATGGGACCCGTCCACCGTACTCTCGTTCATCCCACGGGGCCAAACGATGATGCAGTCTGGGACATGACTGAGGACTTGGTCAACTCCAGTGTTAGAAGTAATGGGCTACACCCTCACTGTTTTGTTTTACTTTTGTTTGACAGGTTTGCCAACAATTTCATGCCTGAAATGGTCACCCTGCTTCACAGGAGACGGTTAGGGCCCTCTGCCCCAAAAAAACGGTAGATAATGCAGCTGCTCCACATGTGAGGAGGTCAGTAAATTGCCTACCTCAACTCTCCCCCCTGCAACCCCGTTGGTTAAGGGTATCACAAGCCAGAGCCTGAAAACCTTCCCCTTATCGAAAAAAAACACTGCTGACACGGCGCCCTACCTAATAAATCATAGGCGGCAACATAGGCTCGCACAATACACCCAGCTAATTTAACGCAACACAGGGCAGTTACATGCCCTACCTGACTGCTATTTAGTCTCTCCCAGCACATCCAAGGCTTTCACGGCCCTATAGCGGCCCAAACAGGTTTCCCTTTCATAACAACACAGAATGGGCTCTGGTGAACTCTACCCGGTTAAGGCTGTGTGGAGACTTACTTAGACAATCAGTGGCTAGCAGTGGTTAGCAGCAGGGGAACAAGCCCAAGGTTATATCAAGTTTAAGACTGTTAAGTTTAATAAACGGTTGTCTCTTAACTCACTATAACCGTAAAATAAAAGAGGTTGTGACACTCAGAAGTTGGAAAATAACAGCCAATATTAAGCAAGGACCCTGTGATGCATTTATTTTCATCTCATTTTATTCTATATACCAATACTGTACTTCCTACTGTCTTTTTCATTTCTGTAAATTTACCATACTGCCTCAATAAAAGAAAGAATGTAAAAAAAAGGTGTAGCAGATAAAAACAATATATAAATTTCCTAGCATTCATACAGGGAAATGAGTGTAGATGAGTACAACGGGCACTGCAGGTCACTGTAAGTACTGTTAAAGGAGCAATCATCTCCTGAGACACAAATAAATAATTTTCTCACTACTTGATCATTTATTTGTAGTCCAACTACAGCACGGCATTTCTTTAAAAACTATAACCTTCAGGAGCACAAGATTCCATTATACCAATGCTGACACAAAGAATCACAGTAAATGGTGGAATTACGATAATTTATTAAGTGGCTGCATATTATTTTCTTTATCATCATAAGTAACTGAGCAGTGCAGCTACATAGTCTTTTTATTTATTTTAAAACTATCCAAAAACTGATTAAAACCTGGGTTATTGACACTCAGATGCAAAAATCACTACAATAAGCTTTAGTGAATAAAAAAAAAAAGTATTAAAGACTTAAGTTTAGGGGGGATCATGTAGGTATTAGTTGAAAGTTGCAGATGAAAGGTTTAAGTATTTAGCAGGGTTTGTCTGGGACAAACGTGTTTATTAGAAAATGTACAAAGATTGGGGCAAAGTTTCAGATATCTTAATTTAAAAATAGATTTAAAATTTAAACCTCAGGCTTATAGGGAGCCCCAGCAGAGCAGAATGACAGTGCAGTAAGCATCGGAGAAGCAAGACGTAATGAAGATAAGGCTAGCAAGTGCATTCATTAAGGGAATTATAAGGGGCACTATGAGCTTAAAACGAACAGACTAACAAAAAATAAGTTGCAGTACTGAAGGTGGAAGATGGTCAGAGCATGTATATCTAGACTCTGCGTGGCCTTAGAAAAAACTTGAACATGAGAACATGAGGCACCCATTGACAATCACCCAAAAAAAAAATGCCCGTGCCATTAACATATTCTGCAATGTGGTCTGGTGTCTAACTGGATCATATAGCATTACAATACATTGCCTTAACACAGGGTTCGATAAATCCCAGGTGCCAGATCGCCATGGCAACAAGGATTTTAGTCCTTGCACCTGGGATTTGTTGGCCCATTCAGCCTGAGCTGGTCAGCTTCCTATGACTGGAGGTGGGCCGGCGGCTAAAGGGAGAGCATTTGCGGTCGGTCAGCCAGCCATCTGATACAGAGCGTGGGGTGTCCGCAGGGGTGGGAGGCTCCTGAAGGATTGAGACAAACAGGAAGGCACGACGGGCAGGCAACCTCCCTCCCTGCTCTGCTCCCTCGTCCTCCAGTGAAGCCGGGAGCCGGAATAGGATGTAATTACGGCCCCGGAATCACTCAACAGCGCTCTATGGAGCAAAGCAGAGAGATGACTGAAGTCCTATTGGACCTCAGGGAAAGCCAAATTACTCCAGCTCCAAGTAGGGAGGCTGGGTGGTCACCTTAGTGTGTTATTATTGCAGTGACAGTGAATGTGAGTGTTTCAGTGAGTGTGAGCGTGTCTATGAGTGAGTGTGTCAGTGAGTGTGAGTGTCAATGAGTGAATGTGTGTGTCTATGAGTGAGTGTGTGTGTGTGAGTGAGTGTGTGTGTGTGTGTCAGTGATTGAGTGTGTGTTTAGGTGACTGGTCCCCCTTCAATCACACGTGTAAGGGGTTTTTACTCACATTTTTCCCCCCACGCTGTGCTGGTCTCACCATAGCTGGCCCTGTCTCCATGACTGCGATTATCAATCTTGGTGATCCATAAGAAAACATTGGGAGGCTATTGTGCATGTGTGGCAAAACGCTGCGCCAATTAGCATCCCCTCATAGACATGAATTGAATGACTGCATCTCTATGGGGAACAGAGCATGGAGACGCTAAACGAAGGTGCAGGTTATATACACGAGAACAACAACACTGGTGACTATAGTGTCACTTTAAGAATTGTATTTATGACATTGAAAAATCTGGCTCCTAACTTTATTTGCTGGCTCCTAGATTCAAAGCAAATCTGTCAAGCCCTGCCTTAACAGATTATAAACTGGTGGCCCTGCTCGCTTGGAAGCTTCTGCCTACAGGCAGTGTCTCCCTGTCTCCCCCCTCAGCTCCATCTGACTCTCTCCCCCAACCTCACCCCCCAGCTCCATCACCCTCTCTCCCCAACTGAAGCACCCTCTTTCCACAGCTCCATCTTCCCCACCTCCAGTGTCACATTGTGTAAATGTAGGTGTACTGAATATAGTTATGTTTAATTTTCGAGATTCATATTTTTCAAGCAGCCCACTCAGAAAAGGTTACCTGGTCAATGGCCCTGCATTTAGACTCCTTTGCTGGCTTCTCAAACCTACTAATATTTGTCCCACAATGGTATCTTACTGTAATGATTTAGAAGATTTGGGGCAAATATTAGTGTTTTATAGCAGTAAAATGTATGACAATGATATCACCAAAGTAATTGCAATTTGTGTGTGAAAAATGCAAAGAAAAAAAAAATATGAACACAAATTTTGGCCAGAGTTGGTGACTAAGTGCCTACTAGAAAAGACTGGAGATTTCTCTCTCAAAGACAATAACGGCTCAGCAAATCAATCTGACAAATTTCAATGTGTAAATACTAAAATGGGCAAGCTTTCCAAAATATTTTACCCTGTAAATTTCCAAGACAACATGAAACGTGTACATTGGGGGCATTTGTATACTTGTGGGACATTACAGCATACAATATTCTGTGTTTTATTGCAGTAAAAGCTAACATTATTATGACATTCACAGTTAAAATGCCACACAGAACTTGGAAAACAACATTGTTACAGTGAAATGAAAGTCCTATTTCTCCTGAACAAAATTATACATAATAAGTGTGGGTGCACTTAATATGAAAGAGGTAAATTATGGTTGAACAGACATATAGCTCAAATTCTAGGTTTTGTTTAGGTTCAATTACCTCCATCCTTAAGAGGACAATAAACAATCCTTTGTCAACGGTTACAGTTTTACAGAATGCAGAAAAAGTACAGTTTTAATAGGATCAAAAGACCAATGTACAAAAGCTAGAGTACAACAAAAATACTGCATCCAGTTTCAGCTACAGTGAAATCCCAGTATAACATTGATACTCTGTTTGTGCAGCCCTAGGCACACCTCCCTGCATGTTACTTGCACAGCCTTCCTAAAAACTTCCTCTAAAGAGCTGCCTTTATTGCAAATTCAGTTTAATTTAAAATATTTTAGCTCCTGCGGTGTTAACAGCTTGCTAGACCCTGCAGGAGCCTGTTGTATGTAATGTTTAAAGTAACAACTAATTGAAATGAAACCATTATGATTACATGCAGACCATGTCAGTCACATGGGAGGTGTGGCTAAGGCTATATAAACAGAAACAACAGTGATTTACAGTAAATTGAGCAGTGAAATTTCAGAAGCATAAGCTATATTAAAAAACTGCTTCTTTACAGGGACACTAAGTCAACAGCTTAAAGGAACACTATAGTCACCTAAATTACTTTAGCTAAATAAAGCAGTTTTAGTGTATAGATCATTCCCCTGCAATTTCACTGCTCAATTCACTGTCATTTAGGAGTTAAATCACTTTGTTTCTGTTTATGCAGCCCTAGCCACACCTCCCCTGGCTATGATTGACAGAGCCTGCATGAAAAAAAAAAACAGGTTTCACTTTCAAACAGATGTAATTTACCTTAAATAATTGTATCTCAATCTCAAACTTTAATCACATACAGGAAGCTCTTGCAGGTCTAGCAAGCTATTAACATAGTAGGGGATAAGAAAATCTTAATTAAGCAGAACTTGCAATAAAGAAAGCCTAAATAGGGCTCTCTTTACAGGAAGTGTTTATGGAAGGCTGTGCAAGTCACATGCAGGGAGGTGTGACTAGGGTTCATAAACAAAGGGATTTAACTCCTAGATGGCAGAGGATTGAGCTGTGAGGCTGCAGGGGCATGTTCTATACACCAAAACTGCTTCATTAAGCTAAAGTTGTTCAGGTGATTATAGTGTCCCTTTAATGTAGTTGTTCTGGTGAGTATAGTCAGTCCCTGCATGCCTTTTGCAGTAAACACGCTCTTTTTAGAGAAAAGGCAGTGTTTACATTACAGCCTAGGGACACCTCCAGTGGCCACTCATCAGATGGCCACTAGATGTGCTTCCTGGAGCAGTGCTGCAGTGCTGCATGGAGACACTGAAATTTCCTCATAGAGATACATTGATTCAATGCATCTCCATGAGGATATGCTGATTATCCAGGGCAGTGTCAGGTCCAGCCCGGCTCTTTAATGATTTCAGCCAATCCAATGCTTTACCTGTCACAGCACTCTGACTGGTTGGCTTGAAATCCAACCAATCAGAGAGCTCTGTGTCATTTTACACAGCATGGGAAAGTTCTTTGGAATTTTCCCATGCTGTGGAATTTTACTCTTAATAACACTCTGGTCTTGATGGTAAAGTATGTCTTTTTTATGATGATACTGAGATATGTAACAGGGTTGATGTTCCAGGAGGGATAAGTCAAATGGCAAATGATTTAGGTGAACTAGAAAAATGGTCACAGTTGTGGTTGCTGACATTTATTGTGGATAAGTGCAAGATAATGCATCTTGGACGTAAAAACCCAAGGGCAGAGTACAGAATATTTGATAGCGTCCTAACATCAACATCTGAGGAAAGGGATTTAGGGGTGATTATTTCTGATGACTTAAAGGTAGGCAGACAATGTAATAGAGCAGCAGGAAATGCTAGCCGAATGCTTGGTTGTATAGGGAGAGGTATTAGCAGTAGAAAGAAGGAAGTACTCAGAAGGATATTGATACTTTAGAGAGAGTTAAGAGAAGGGCTACTAAACTAGTTCATGGATTGCAGGATAAAACGTCCAAGGAAAGGTTAAAGGATCTTAACATGTATAGCTTGGAGGAAAGACAAGATTCAGTTACAAAGAAATCAGACTTTAAATTGCAAGAATAATTGTATTACGTGTTATCTAGGGGAGAAAAGGCAAGACATTTGTCAATAAAATGTTCATTTATTGAAAACATATGAAAAATTGAAGGATTAAAAAAAAATGTTAATTGGTAGATTTGATCACATAACTTGGAATATTGGTAAATAATAATTGCCAGCATTTAAATGGAAGCTCTGTTCTAGACCATGAATATTTTGCTGTCAAAAAATGGAATATCATATGGTCCCAAGCCTGATTTAACAGAATTATATTTTCATTATACTAGAAATACATATAAAAACATATAAAAAAAGAAAAGTATAAAATTGGAAAATAAATTATTTAATAAGTCATTAATAACCCACCTAAGTTTCCCTAGAACTTCATAATAAACAAAACCACAAAACATTCCCTAAAGATTCCACAGGTGAGTGACGTTTGTAGTGAGGCTTAAAGCTATCAATCATCAGTCTCCTACGCAGCCAGGTTCAGGCAGCATGCAAGTCTGGGCCACTTCAAATAATGCAAAGCAGGGGGTGTGGGACCATGGGAATTACATGGAACAAATTCATGACATGTTTGGTTTCATCTTAAAAAAAAAAAAAAAGTGCTACCAAGGTGTCATGCAAAACACATAAAAAGTGAGTACAAAAAAGCAAGAGAGGTAGAAAAAACCTTGAATAGGTATAGCATACCAGGCATGTAACAAAAGTACAAATTCACAGGTCCAGCTCTCTGACATTTCCTAATTGTGTCAGCCTTTATGACAGGATAGAAAGGTAAGATAAATTGTACCTTTTGTCTCCTACACATTTTATGGCAGGTGCTGTAACTATCAAGGATCTTATCAACCTCATCATGTAAATAAACATCACTTCCGGCAAATAAATTACAATATACTGAAGTCATAGTAATTGCTTTTAATTCCTGCACAACTATGTGAGGGGGTGGGGGGGACTTTTTTCTGTTTGACATATTGGCCTATTTATCACTACACAGCATATTTTGATCCATGCTACAATTTTAACACATGAGCTAGTAAACTACTCTGGCTTAGCTTGCACAAATTGCTTTATTATATTATATGTGCATCTTATGTCTTTTTCGGTCAATTACCACACATCTCTAAAATAACTAAAAAGTATTGTCAAAACCTAGATCTAGTAAAGTACAGATGCCCAAAGGATAAAATGTAAAAGA
Organism: Pelobates cultripes; assembly: GCA_933207985.1. NCBI lineage: Eukaryota > Metazoa > Chordata > Amphibia > Anura > Pelobatidae > Pelobates > Pelobates cultripes. The sequence continues at coordinate 253,968,124 of OW240915.1, read as the reverse complement.
CAAAGCAAACAATAGAAAATATATCATAAAGCAAGGAACTTTCCTTTGGGTTTTATTTTGTTTGTTTTTTTTGTTTTATTTTAAATAATATTCTACTGGTCCATGCAAGAGATTGCCTACGTTTGTTTTTTCTCCCGTGGCAGAGAGATTTCTGAACAAAAAAAGGTCACAAGCATAAAATTGGCGGGAAATGACCATATCATCCCGTTACTCATCACTTGGACCTTAATCACAACAAACTTTGCTAAAGTAATGTATATGGCATCGTCCACAACCTAATGCCCTCCTACTCCAAAAAAAAAACACAAAATAAAACATATAATGTATAGGTGGCCATGTAATATCTATAAATCACATAAAGAACATGTTGTGAATTTGTCCCTTCGCAATCTATTTCAACAAACAAAAAAAGGTGGTCAAATAAAATGTGGTTCCCAGCTTCCCAAGAAAGCAGGGGGAAGCCAAGTGGGTCCTGTCTCCACCCTGTGACTATGTTCTTGGGTAGAAGAAAATAACCCAACTATGACCAGAGGTGTCTTGGGAAAGAAACCCTATCATATTTGAATAGTGATGGATAAACTTACTATTTGTGTTAAAGAAACACTTCAAGTACCCTAATCACTAAAGCCTGCTGTATTGTTCATGGTGCCCTCCTAAGTAAGTAACCATTTGTTAGTCGTTTCACAACTTTCCTGGAGTCTGCCAGGCACCAAGCTCCTCCTCATGTGAAACTAGAAGTGCTGCAAGGAGCTTCCTTTGGCTTCACTTAGACAAGCTCTACTATGCAGAACCGGCTCATCAGCTAAACGTAGCTCAATGCAGGAACCACTTGCAATGGATGGACTACTTTCCTTGGTACCAGGGCACTCCTGTCACAATAACCACTAAGCGGGGCTTGTAGTGGTTATGGTGCTTGTAATGTTCATTTTACTGTAATGTAAAAGGAGCATTACACAAATCATTTTTTTCTCTAGCAGTGCCTAGAAACAGTGGGAGAGAGATATAAAAATGTCACTGCAGCGGGGGCGGGGCCTGACTGCAGAGCCGCGAGGACGCAAGCCTCAGTGGCTCCTGCCAATTGCAAGAGCAAAGGCGGAGTTTAGCCCACAAAACTGCAAATTCTTCCTACAGAAAGGCAACCAAGCTCTTGACGACACTGAGCTGAACAGGATGATACTATCCAAGCGACACTCCGAGCTGTGGCCACTCGCATCTACTCTGCGGCCTACAAGCATGGCTGGCTTGGGGGAGACAGCCACTCCCCCGCGACCACATCCAACCGAGAACCTGAGACTGGGCCCGCGTTCCCCCCCCCCTCTGGACCGGCGGGGGTTATCCCGGTCCACCAACGCACGAACCCCAAGCTAAGCAGTGAGGTCGATAAACTTACATGGAGCCCTAAATCTACCTCTAGAGAGACCTCCAAAATGGCGAATACTTCCCGCGATGCCGGCTCCAACAAAGCATGGCTAGAAACGGAACGCAGGCTGAACGTAATCTTTGCCTCCTTCTGGGAGAAATTAGAGGCCCGCATACAACGGGCGCTGCCCGAGAACCTGCCGCGGACCACGACCTGTGTGGCCCAAAGGAGTACGGCGGTGAACACCCCGGTGGGTACTGCAGAGGCGGCCTCCCTACGACGCAATAGTGGCCTCAGCTCACCTACCTCCTACTCAACGGAGGACGCTCTGAGTGACCTGTTGCCGTGAGACCTGAAGCTTGGGCCACAACTCAAGCAACACAATTTACTCACCGGACACCTTCCTGGGTCCCGACGCATATGGAGTCACACTTGGAGAGCCTGCACTCGGCCCCAACCTGGCGGAACCAAGATGGATGCTCGGCAAGCTAGCAGCCCTCGACACTGTGCTGCCAGCGCCAGGGAGGGCTCGGACCCCTCACCAAGAAGAACGACACAGACCTCAACCCACAGTCCAGCACAGGAAGAAAAGAGGTGGGCAAATCACGGGGACTGTACTCACACCACCCGAGATGCCTCCGGAAGAATGGGGGGTGGCGACGAAGCCCCTTCAGCCCTCTCACTGAGCAGCGGAGCTGGGATTTTGTTAAGCAGGGACTGTGGTATCGGCTGAAGCCATTGATATGGACACTGAACACAACTGCTGCCCGAATGACTGTAAGGCTAGCTCCACAGGAGGGTAATATCTATGTTTAGCAAAACCCCTCCTGATGTTGTTGCCTCTATTAGTTATACAACTTTTTAGTTCAGTCACCACTGTCATCTAGCAAGTATTAACCTAGTTTAAGCAAAAGACCCAATTAAATACCTGCCATAGCTCTAATCACTTGATGGTTCGTACCCTCGCTGCCACCTACATTTCTAGGATCCAGCTATAGTAACCCTATATATGTTTCACTCTACTAGAATTGTATTTATGAAGCCTGTAATACAAGAATCAATTAATACACAGTGTAACAAGATGCCTGAAATGCCTTGAAATTCCATATACATGCAAACACTAGTAGTTTAACCTGCATTGTTATCTCATGTAATATATAAAAAGAGGATGTTCCATGCTGGTGTTTAAATACCTTGTATACCATTTGTTAATATGCTCTAACTCCCTGTTTACTTACCTAATATTGAATACCTGCATTGCACAAGTTGATACTAAACCACCACACACACTAACCAAGCCTGCGTACAAAGCAACTTACACTAAAGTCGATGTTCTAACGTTAGCAATGTTATGTTTATATTAGGACAATACCTAAGCAACATAAATCCATACTGTTTATAGCCTAAACAAAAAAAATGTGCTTGTTCTATCATGTACCTCTACGTTTAACTGTTTTCATGCGCTAGAGGATTGCCTTTGGGGTACCTCACATCATAGGCGTGCGCAATCTATTGCATTAGGGTGTGCACCCTAAAGCACAAGCACACGCCGCATATATATATGTATGTATGTATGTGTATATATATATATATATATATATATATATATATATATATATATATATATATATATATACACACACACACACACACACACATACATACACATATATACACACACTGCTGTGTGTGTGAGGGTGCTGTTAGTGTGATGTGTGTGACGGTGCTGGTAGTGTGCTATGTGGGTGAGGGTGTTTGTGCGTGCTTGTGAGGATGCTGTTAATGTACTGTGTGTGAGGGTGCTGTTAATGTACTGTATGTGAGGGTGCTGTTTGTGTGTGAGGGTACTGGTAGTGTGCTGTGTGTGTTTGTTAGGGTCCTGTTTGTGTTTGTGAGGGTACTGTTAGTGTGCTGTGTGTGAGGGTGCTGTGTGTGTTTGTGAGGGTGCTGTGTGTGTGTTGGTGCTGTGTATGTGTGGGTGCTGTATGTGTGTGGGTGCTGTATGTCTGTGGGTGCTGAATGTGTGTCGGTGCTGAATGTGTGTGTGTGCTGTATGTGGGTGCTGTATGTCTGTGCTGTGTGTGTGCTGTATGTGGGTGCTGTATGTCTGTGTGTGTGTGTGTGTGCGCTGTATGTGGGTGGGTGATTATGGGGGTGGAGGTTGGGGTACATTACTTAATATCCCCCCTCCCTTCTTACCTTTTGTAGGGAGGGGGGATCCTTGTTGCTGCTGATTCCGTCCCTGGTGGTCTAGTGGAGAGTGAACTCTAGCCCCTGTGGGGCTAGAGTTCACTCTCGCGAGATTTGAGCGTTGCTGTGGCAACGCTCATATCTCGCGAGAGGAACCCGGCGGAGCTGCCGGCAATAGCTCCGCCGGGTCCTCTCCTGCCTGCCTCCCTGCATGTGGGTCGGTGGGGAGGGAGGCTGAGAGCAGAGCCGGCACTCGGATAGCGCCGGCTCTGCATGAGCCGACAGGGGAGATCCTGAGATCTCCCCTGCCGGTCTCAATATACATAGGCATGCCGCGGGGATTAGGGTGTGCCCGGGCACACCCTGTGCGTACGCCTATGCCTCACATGCGAATGTTATAAACTTACGCACGACAAAAATAAAGAATTTTTAAAAAAAAAAGTCACTGCGGCAAGAGTGAAAGCTAATTTCTAGCAATGATTCTCATCCAGTCTAAACAATGTGGTATTAATGAACATAAAAAAAAAAAAAAAATTAAAAGAAATACGAAGTACACGTTCTCCACTTAGAGGGGGAGACATTCCCATAGAAATATATATTCATTAAGTGACATTAAAATATAATTTCTATCATGACAGCAGTGTAATGGTAAAATTAAAAATGTACATTTTAAACTTTCTGACAATTTTACTAGCACATTTAAAAAAAAAAATTATTCTATGTCAACGTATACAATCCCATTCGTCATTTGGAAATATGGAAAACCTTCAATGCATATTTTAAACGATTACTCAAAACACCAGTAACTCCACCAATGTAATTTGGGCATCAGCGCGCCAGCCTGGAACTCTGGCAATGTCAATTCTGTCCAAATTTCCATGCACAGACTGTCATTCATTGGCTGAGAGCAGTCATCTGTAATCGACTTCTGCAGCTTTGCAGAAGGCATATGTATACCATCGAATCCCAGCAAGGACCCAGTTAAGAGCTCAAACTACTGTGTTGTGAAACGTTTTGCCCCATTATCAATTAACCGTGCCGGGGTACTCCTGATAAGTACCGGTACAGCAGACGCAACAGGCCCACAAAGCGAAAGTATATAATTGAATAAAAACTGACATACTGAACCTGTTAGCACCCCAGGATTTTGAGGTAGCTCATACCCCATACCATGCATTTCAGTGCAAATTACATCGAAGAACCTACTAAGACACCTGGCAGCATTATCAAAATATTTGTCTTTATTAGATCCTGAATGAGCAAGAGCACAGCTTAGAGGTAAAAGTTCTCATAATTGTCTCTGAGCTCACAAACTTTTTGTGAGGAGATACACCAAGGCATTGATATGATAACATTGAATACATACATTGTCGTGGTGTCTAGTATATGCCTGTTACGTTTTTTTGGAATCAAATATAAATCAAATATTAGTTCACTGGTCAGGAAACACTCAGTGTGTCATTTGTTCTTGTTCATTTGCAAAGCAGAATAGAATTTATAAATGATCAAAATGATATCCTGATCTAGCTAAATATAGCAAATTGCTCACTACTATGTTCTATAGCCAGGCATAGGCAACCTTCAGCACTGCAGATGTTTTGGACTACACATCCCATGATGCTTTGCCAGCATTATGTGTGTAAGAGCATTATGGGGGATGTAGTTTCACAACATCTGGAGTGCCAAAGGTTTCCTACCCCTGTTCTATACATGAAGGGACTGATCAAATCTGGTACAATTCTGGACGAGAAAATAGTTTGAAGCCATCAGCATGGATGACAAATACTCAAAAAAACAAGCAAAAAAAAACCAAAACACATTACTTGCTTTTGAAGGAACGTTGTCATCATCACAGTATAACAATTCAACAAATACAATCTTCTGATTGGATATTCATCACAGGTTCTCTGCAGCTTTGTTTTATTAATATTTATCAGTAACAGACAATTAAAGGACCACTATAGGCACCCAGACCACTTCAACTTAATGAAGTGGTCTGGGTGCCTGGTCCAGCTAGGATTAACCCTTTTTTCTATGTTTATATTAGGGTTAATCCAGCCTCTAGTGGCTGTCTCACTGGCAGCCGCTAGAGGCGCTTCCGCGCTTCTCACTGTGATTTTCACTGTGAGAAGACGCCAGCGTTTATAGGAAAGCATTGTGGAGAGCTCCCCGCCCAGCGCTGGAGAAAGGGGTTAGTTTAACCCCTTCCACCCCCTAGAGCCCGGCGGGAGGGGGACCCTGAAGGTGGGGGCACCCTCAGGGCACTATAGTGCCAGGAAAACGAGTATGTTTTCCTGGCACTATAGTGATCCTTTAAGGTTTGCATATACGTTTGCAATTCCAGTAAGACCAGAATCACACTAAAAACTGTCATATATAAATTTACACTATCTTGATTAGGTGAATAGAATAATAATTTGTTCATCATTGATTTGAATGGATTTTTGGGAGGTAAATTTGAACATTGCTACATTTCATTTCAAAGTACTTACATTGAGTACTCTTAATATTTACAGTGCAAATAAATTCTTCAAAACCTAAAGTCTAGAAAGCACTCTTGGATGCAACTATTGCATTATATCCCTAGGGAACTGTCCTAAGATTAATAAACTTTTGTTCTTTCTGAGGCTTCACATACAAGTATTGTGTCATCCGTTAAGCAATAATATGAGACAGCATTTGTCCAGAATCTCGATGTACACAAGCAAGTTGTTAACTATGTTTGTGTGAGCATGTGCTTTAGTTTACATAAGTAACATAAAGCTTATGTCACTTGTTTGCGGAAATTAAGCTTATTTTCAAAGTTATACGTAAAGAAAAGTAGTAACTGCTTTTCCTTATGAAAAACTGGAAAGTTGACAAAGGGTGGAACTTTAGTCAAGCGCCAAGGCCTTTGCCATCTTTATCATTGGCCCAGGGTCCATGTACTCACCTCCCTCCAGTGCCGTGTTACATCCTGTAGCAGCTCCATACCCTCAGTTGCATCTTGCACAAATGCGAGAGTTAACTGAAATCAGGAGAAACCGCGTAGATGAACTGACCATGCATGTGACCTGACACGCATGCCCAGCTATGGGCAAAGTATACTATCTCTGGGCGTCTCCATCTTAGAAACATGAAGATGGCGATACCAGGAGAGAAGATCCAGAGGGACCAGTAATAACAGAATAAAGGTAAGTAAAGAGGATCCCAGGTTCCAAAATGGCTGGGGGGGGTGGAGAAATTCAGGGGTAAAGGATTTTAAAGATCCCTATGGTTTTACCAAGGAATCCAAATAGTGACAGCTCCGCTTTAAAGTGTATTATATGAAACTATAATGAGCAAAACAATAAGATTTTTCTGATATTCATGTATTTTTCAAGAGATCACGTGCAGCTGGTTTTTCCCCGTCCTTTCTGCAGAAACAGAATAACCAGATGCCAATCCTACTGCCCATTCATTCAAATGATCTCTATCATCCAATGAATGAACCTCTGTGCCAGTGGCATACACACGATCCATGGGGCCCGATGCGAAAACTGATCCGTACCCCCCCCCCCACACACACACACACACCCCTCAGTGGTTACACCGCATGGGCTGGGGCCGCAACACATGGTGGCCTGGAGTGACTGGCCCAGTCGCATCTGCGATCCCTGTATGTATGCCACTGTCTGTGCATAGCACAGAATTTACATTAGCCAGCCCGGGTCTCTTGGTCCAAGCTGGTTAGTAATGCTGTAGGAGGTGGAGTTACAACTCTGTAAGCAAAGGGGTTAAACACAAATATTGGCAATGGAAAAGGCTCTTTAGAATATTCTGAAAACTGACCAAAAGGAGCCTAAAAAATGCAGAGTAAATCAGTGTTGTATACAGGACAGCAATGCAGAATTTACAGTCACTTTAAAAGTAATAGTTTAATAGCAGGAAGGTCCAGTACCATGTGCAGTTTTTGGATTATGGGAAATACATAACCACCTGGAACTGAGCAGGATGATTGTAGATTAATGAATACATTTTATACATTTGCTGAATGCTCTATAAAATCTATAGGCGCCAGTATGAACTAAGACAAAATCAAAACAAGTTATTTATAAAAAAGAATTACAAAAAATAAAAAGACATATGGAGAACTCTATCGTGTGAAGACAAGACTGACATTCCTCTGCTAAAGAACCAACACAGAAACTTATTGGAATGAACCTGACCGCACTTGGCTATCCTCCAGTAATCAACGTCACCAAATGACTTAACAGAACACAGTGTTCTTGGCACATGTGCAAATATGTGTTCAGATCATGGCTGGGGTAAATATCCATATACAGATCAATAAAATACTGGTATGACAGGAGAAAAGAAAAATAAAATTTATGAACTACACAGTCAGCAGTTATTTCACACACAAATGCGTATAAGGAAAAAAATACAGATGATTGCTATTTTGAGTTAAGGACAACCTGGTATTGTACAGGAGTTAATATTTACTTTACAGAAAGCACAATAATAAGAGAATAGTGTTATACCACCCCCGCCTTCCCCAGCAAACAACTCCCCCTTCCCTGATCCTCCTTTAACCTCCCACCTTAAACCAGGAACATTCCAGCACACCTAGCAGAGAAACAGAGAGGAGAGTGCAAAGGGAGTTATCTGCTACCAGCGACAAATCTATGACTCATTTCCGGGCCCTGCAGCTAGCTCAAGCCAAGGAATATGTACAGAACAAGGTCGTCACGCGATAATCCTGAGGCATTTGTTATTAGTCGCCCACGTACAGATTTGGGACATCAACCTGAAGCTTGTCATATAATGGCAATCAAGATAAGACAGTAAGGAAACTTGGCAGGTTTACATAAGCAAATGGATAAAGGTGTGTGCATCAACCCCTCACATTCTCCAGATATTGTACACCTGTATATAATGGAACTACAGATTTTAACTTATCAAGCAATTCAGTCTTCCAGTAATAGTTGTAGATTAATTGTAATTTTTCACTTCCTCATACAAGTATACCCCCATGTGAAGCCCATACGTAAGAGTGAAGTGGAGGTAAGTATATAACAAATATACCTTCTCGGCACTCCATGTCCACAGCATCATCATTACCCCATGATGCCCTGGTTGTACTAATGACTTTACTGCATAAGTGGCACCATGCGGATTAGTTTATTTGGATTGTACTGCTCTGATTGTGCCAGGGTACCCCAATAAATATTACTTAATTCCACTTCAAAAAGGATGAGACCTTCCAAGGATTTCTAATATTATGTTTACTTAAATGAACTCACAGGCTAGCAGGCTCCCTTTTGCCCTATATTGTAAAAAGATCAGTTTGTGTATTGACATTTTTAAGGTAGTCACCTACCCTTGATAAGGACATAAAGCCTCACATTGAAAAGAAGGGTCTCCTTTCATTCAAAAATGGGGCTATCCATCTATGTTTTATAGCTCTTAAAACGTCCCCACCCCCTTCCATTATATATTGTCCTGAAGGCCAATGATATAAGAGATTCTAACAACGACCACCTGTATCCTGACAGAAGACAGCATATAAACTGATTGCAGTGCACAGTAACAATACAACCAGGAAAGAATTTTACTCTTTTTCTAGCAATATCACATGTGCCTTCTTTCTTACACTGCCTCTATAATTGCATATGAAATCATTACCAACAATACAATTATTTTATATTTCCCTATGTATAAGAAATAATAATGTCTGCCTTCACATTCATGTGAGGTACGAGACACCTAAGGTTAACAAGTTAATACATTAATTGACAGTTTTCATGGTGTACTCTGTTTTATAAAACATGCTATGTGGGAGATTAAATAGACAGATGGCATTTTTTTTTAAAGAGCTTATCCCAACTTTTTGTGATGATATTATTAAACACTGTGTGCACATGACTAATCATCATGTGAGATGCGTGCTACTGATACATTTGATAACAACCTTTGAAAACAATCATTTCACAAGGTAATCATTACATTCAATTTGAAAATTGCTACTTTACCCCCATCTGCTAACAAAATGTACTAATCATTTCAATGTCCTGAAAAGGTGTAAAACCATTTTGTGACCAAAGCATTTAATTCTGTGCTTAGATACTAAGTTGCTGTCTGTAGCGGCTGTATCACCTTTTTCCCCTGTGTCAGGACCCAGTGTTTTGTCCTTGTCCCTGTCAATCCTAGATCACAGTTCCGGTAGCTAGTGTTTATTTTGGCGGCAAATTTCCATTTAGTTGGTCATAGTATTTGGACTAATAAGCCATTTTGGTTTTAATCGTATTTTAGCCATCTGAATTGTTTTAGTTTTAGTCCACTAAATCTCCAGTAGATTTTAGTTGACTAAATCTCCAGTAGAGATTTGGATTAGTTAAGGCCTCTATCTGTCTCTTTGTGTGTGTCCCCTGTCCCTCTACATGTCTCTCTCCTAAGCCTCGGTCTGTGTCTTTTGCCCCTACCACAGCCCGTTTGTGTCCCTCCAGCCCCTCTGGGTGTCTCACCCTCAAGCCTCTATCTGTCTCTTTTGCCACTTCCCCAGCCCATTTGTGTGTCTCTTTCTCTCCATAGCCCGGTTTGTCGGTCTCTACCCCCAAAGCCCCTCTATGTTTCTTTGTGTCCCCTCCATGCATCTCATCTCCCACATGTGTCTCAATCGCCCAGCTGTTTCAATTCCTCCCCAAGCCCCTCCACGTGTCTCATTCCCTCCAAGTGCTTCTTCTCCCCCCAGTCCCGTCATGTGTCTCATTCCCCCAGCCCCCTCATGTGTGTCAATCCCCCACTCCCCCAGGTGTGTCAATCCCCACACCCCCATGTGTGTCAATCCCCACTCCCCATGTGTATCAATCCCCCACTCCCCCATGTGTATCAATCCCCCACTCCCCCATGTGTATCAATCCCCCACTCCCCCATGTGTATCAATCCCCCACTCCCCATGTGTGTGTGTGTCAATCCCCCACTCCCCCATGTGTATCAATGCCCCACTCCCCCATGTGTATCAATCCCCCACTACCCCATGTGTCTCATTTCCTCTTGTCCCTCCCCCATGTGTCTAACCAGCCAGTGTTAATTTTGATAGCAAATTTAAATTTAGTTTTAGTCATAGTCTTTTGACTAAAATACATTTTAGTTTTAGTTGTATTTTAGTCCTCTGAATTGTTTTAGATTTAGTCTAGTTTTAGTCAACTAAATATCACAAACGTTAGTCAACTAAAATTTGACATTTTTAAATTTAAAATTTAACATGGTTAGTCGACAAAATTAACACTGGTTGTAGCATGAAAGGGAGATCTCCCTCATGATGCAATCACGCAGAGAGCTGGAAAATTCCTCAGCTGATGTCAGCGCAGAAGTCAGAAGAGCGAATATCCCTCAGGTGGGGTTCGTGAATGGATTAAGATTATGGGTATATTAGGGGTTATATTATGGGTAGGATCAGGGATTAAATTATCGGGATAATATGGAGTTGAACTATCAGTAGGATTATAAAAAGGATTAAGATTATAATTAGGGGACATTTACACTTGTGGGTTATCATTGTAATTGAGAATAGTAGCAGACTACAAATATGGGGTATTTACAGGAGTGGGACATGTGTGGTCTGTGAATTTCCTAAAAATAAAACGTGTTTTAAAAAAACACAAGTGATCAAATATTTTGACCTCGGTTTTTGTTAAAATGGTTAAATGAAAAGTGTCAAAACGCCCTTAGCTAAATAGCCTGGGGAAGTACTTTCTACAAACATATTTTTGTGTACTGGTTCTGTTACGTTTATAAAAGTTGTAAACTCAGCAAACAAAATGCAGCAATGTTTTAACTTTACAACCATAATTCACTCATTGCAATACTTGTAAAAACTTCTAAATATTAATTGCAATCCTAGATATATTGAGCATATTAATATTATCGCCATTTATATAGCGCCACCAGATTCCGCAGCGCTTTACAATATTATAAAAGGGGGAGATTTAACTATAAATAGGACAAATACAAGAAAACTTACAGGAACGATAGGTTGAAGAGGACTCTGCTCAAACGAGCTTACAGTCTATAGGAGGTGGGGTATAAAACACAATAGGACCAGAAATAGCAATCAAATAATGTGGGAGAGAATCAGAGCTGGTGGAGAGAGTAGAGTGCTGACCTTTAGGAGAGAGCAAGAGGCATGTATGTAAGGTAGAGGTTACTCTGGGAGGCCATAAGCTTTCCTAAAGAGATAGGCTTTAAGGCACTTTTTAAACGATTGAAGACGAGGGGAGAGTCTGATGGCGGTAGGTAGACTGTTCCATAGGAAGGGAGCCGCCCGCGAGAAGTCCTGCAATCGTGAGTTGGCCATACGGGTGCGAGGAGAGGACATGAGAAGGTCACGGGCAGAGCGGAGAGACCGAGAAGGGGCATAGCTATGGATCTGTGAAAAGATATAAGAGGGGCTAAAATTGGTCAGTTTGAATTGACTCCTATAGGATACAGGAAGCCAATGTAAGGACTGACAGAGGGGTGAGGTGTGAAAGAACTGACTAGAGAGGAAAATCAGTTTGGCGGCAGCATTCATTACAGACTGTACCGGGCAATACAGTTTTTGGGAAGACTAATTAGGAGAGGGTTACAATAATCCATGTGGGAAATTACTAGAGCATGGACAAACCAAAACACAGAATAGACACTTAATATCCTATGAACTAGCAGCAATACACCAACACAGAGCTCCAACAACTTTGTGCGTATAAAAGCACACAAAAAACCAACACACAGTAAGTTGAATTACGCTTAGCATGCAGTGTGATTTAATAGCTCTTTGGTAGACATCTTAGTAGTGAAAAAATAAACAAAGGAACTACTGTTTTGTTTTTCATTACTACACTTTTTTTACTACTAAGATTCTTGTATCGAAGAGCAATTAGAGGAACTTCTAAATCGCACTGCATGTACACATTGCTAAGCGCAATTTACCTTATTGTGTGTTTTTTTTATATTAATAAATAGTGATGTCCCGAACGGTTCGCGAACTAAGAATGCAGCTTCACAATGGATGCTGTCCAGGAGGTGGGAGGGTCTGGGAGGGAGGGTTTGCTGCTGATTGGCTGGAATGTGTCTGCTGACTGTGAGGTACAGGGTCAAAGTTTACTCAATGATGAGTCCGCGGTGAACCTTTCGGCGAATAGTTCGGGACATCACTATTAATAAACAAAACTAATTAGTGCATCTATTTCGAGTTAATTTTCTTTAGTTATTATTTTCCCACCCCTCCCACTCCCAGGTTTTTGCTATTTTATTCTTACTTAATATTGTGTTATGTATACATACAGGGTATCAAAACAAAGCATTATACATACAGAATATACAAGTGCACTTAAACAGAAAAGGTAATATGTTAAAAGGGCACATTTTAAAATAGCCTTGTCTAGCTCTAAAGCCCATACAGTATATATTACATGAAACATGTCACACAACCAACAGATGAAATGCATAACAATCTAATCAAGTCATTAAACAAAATGCTCAGCTAAATTAATACTAGAACCAATTGTTAAATGTATATTTTTTTTAAAATCTAGGTCAATACTTTGATATTGATTAACGATATGAGATTAGCATTGTCATAAAAGTAGGTCACAGTGAAAGGACTAAACAATTCACAAAACATTATGACGTGAATGTTGCTGAAACCAAAACAACGATTTACATAACTTCAAGCTGAGGCAGTGAGTCACACTGGCATTAACGTGGCACTAGAATTTCCGAGATCATGACACAGTGGGCTATGCCATCAACTGTCTGGCAGTTTGCAAAAAAACCTGTTCTGCCATGTGTGCAACAAAAGACAATAATATAGATCCAGTCATTTAAAAGCTTTAAGAACAACCATATATGTTAGACTCTGTTTGAGCAGTTTACGGTGTTGATCCATTTGTATCTAGGTGTAGCTTGTTGTTCGTGATTTAAATGGGAGAAGAGTTAGTTATACCTCTCCTGAAACATTAAAATCCTGTTGGCTGAAAACTCAATCAGTACATTTGGTAAATTCATTAACACAATTGACTTTGAAAATTAACTGGCAGATGAATAATATAAAAAGCATAACGTTTAACATTGTATTGTGAATGATGGAATCTCATTTAAATTGATCATGTGTGTGCACAGAGCTAGCAAACATACCTGTTGCAGTAGTTCCACTAAAAAAAAAAGTAAAAAAAAAAAGATTTGTTAGGAATTCCAAAAAAATACAAAGCAAATTCAAGTTTAAGGTTAATATAGCTGAACTGGAAACGCTTGACAAGTCAGTTACACTTCCAGTTCAGCTAGATTGATCTTGAAGGGACACTATAGGCAACCCAACCACTGCAGCTCAATAAAGTGGTCTGGATGCACTGTCCCCCTTCCCCTCTTAGGCCTGCAATGTTTACAGTATTTGATCCTGAAGAAAGTCCTAGATGTGGGACTGAAACATTGATCTTTTCATGCATTTCCAATAAATTGAAGTTTTAATGGAAGACCGAGAGTGCAGCTTTTTCCCCTTCTGTCTTGGATAATTCAGCCCTGGCTGGCACCCGGCATCTGCAACTTTTGGCTTATGTGCAAGGATTTATATATCACCTGACATGGATAACAATTAAGTTCAAATCACTCTAAAACTTACAGGGCTATTTCTATGGAATTCAAAGCTAATTCCAAACTTAAGTTCACATCAGCTTAACTGAAAGTATAGCTGATATGAAGATTTTTTCAGTTCTGCTAATTTGCACTTAAAATGAAAACTCTGAATTCCAGGCAATTTTCACTTTTGTAAACAACCTTGTTAGAGTGACCTACTGCACATACAAAAGTTAAGCACTCCAGACTGTAAAGAGTTCTCAGGGAAAACAGATTTCTTTAATGGGACGCGTACCCCCAGGGGTACAATTCTGTGCTCCAGGGAGTACGTGAAAATATTTCTGTAATGGCGGCCACGCGGGTTGGGAACCGGCCCGGACTGGCCATCAGGCAAACTGTGCAAATGCCCTGTGGGCCGCGATGGCCATGGATCACAGGATCTCCCCTGCAGCCCATGCAGAGCCAGCGCTATCCGCTTACAAACCACTCCCAAACACAGCACCCCTCACACAGAGCACCCCTCACAAACATTGCACCCCCACACACAGTGTGTCAGAGTATGTATCTTTTAGTGTGTCAGTGTATGTATATATGTGTCTGTGTATCTGCATGTTTGTCAGAATATGTATCTGTGTGTCAGTGTGTGTCTCTGTGTATCTGCATGTGTGTGTGTATCTGAATGTATGTCATGGTGTGCATCTGTGTGTCATGTACATACCCCAACACACTTAAGGATACATACCCTGATACACAGATGCACACCCTGACACACATGCATATACACAGAGACACACATATACTGACAAACATGCAGAGACACAGACACACTTAAAGATACATACTGTGGCGGAACCAACCTCGCCACTGTGCATTGGAGGAGCCTGGTTGCCCGCCTGCTCCCCTTAGACTATGGGCCAGCATTTAAAAACACTATTTTCCCTGCAGAAAGGTGTATTCGTGCCTACCGAACAAACTAGGGAACGGCCGACCACCAGGGACTTTCAGATGTCTTCAATTTGGCCTCCCAGAAGCGACGTGTGCCGTCAATTGACCACCCAGTAGCTGCGGTTAACCGCAGCTTAATTGATTGCTACCGGGTGGTCGCGGTTGCGCATAAGTAACACAGGGTGGCAGCATTCTGCGCGGCCAGCGGTGTTCAGTCCCAAATTCATGGAACCAAAAACGGACGCTTTTACTCGCTAACACCGCTGAGCTGCCAGCCTTCCCTACTTCTAGCTCCGGTCGTTTAGCTCAATCGGGACTTTAACTATGTGAATGCTTTAACCCAGATAGCTATGGAGCCTCTTCGTGTAATAAGAGACTTTGGCTCCATGGCAATTGAACTGTCTGTGTGAGATCTGAGCGCCATTTGGTAATAATGTGCGCTCAGATCTAAGCTATCTGGGGATATGTTACATGTGTGTATTTTATGTAATAAATGTAACATTGTATATTTTAATGTCTTTTATTGTCCTTTGTCTGCCATGTGATTAATGGAGTCTTGCCTCTGTCCTTGGAGATAATTGGAGTACTTCCCAATTATCTCCAGGATAGAGAGGAGGGATTACAATGTATTGTGGGAATGTTTTTACACTGTATGTCTGTAATTGGTCAGTGTCTGTCCTATATCCCAGTCTTCCATCTGGTACCCTAGGGGAGTGTCCACCAGGTGGGACACCTGCATAAAAGCCAGGCAGGTAGCCCCAGTAAACCAGATTTTGCTTGACCCTCAAAAGTGTCGTCACGTTAATGGGGGAATTGGATTGTATGCTGATTGCCAGGAGTGTAAGCGGATTGTATGCTTTTCCTGTTCGGCTGTTTCCAGTGTTCGTGTGTTTCCTGTTCAGGAGTTGGAGTATTCGTGTGTTTGCAGTTTGGGAGATTGGCGATTGCAGTAGCTGCCTGTGCATCTTGTGTGCAAAACGGTCCGTTACACATACCATATGCGTCTTTGTATCTGCATGTGTGTCAGGGTATGTATCTGTATGTGTATCAGAGTATGTATTTGTATGTGTGTCAGGGTATGTATCGGTATGTGTGTCAGGGTATGTATCCTTACGTATGCCAGGGCATGCATATATGTCTGTGTATCTGCATGTGTGTCAGTGGATCTCTGTGCATCTGCGTGTGTGTCTGTATCTGCATGTGTGCTAGAGTGTGTATCTGTTTGTCAGTGTGTCAGGGTGTGTATCTGTATGTATCTCTGTGCATCTGCATGTTTGTCAGAGTGTCTGTGTGTCAGGGTATGTGTCTGTATGTGTGTCAGTGTATGTATAAATGTGTTTGTGTATCGGCATGTGTGTCAGTATATGTATCTTTGTGTCTGACACACAGATACATACCCAGACACACATGCAGATACACAAAGACATACCCTGACACACATGCAGATACACAGACACATAGATACAAACACTGACACACATACAGACACAGATACACACACTGACATACAGACGCTGACACACATACAGACACTGACACACAGATACATACCCTGACACACATACAGTGTCTGTATCTGCATGTGTGTCAGTGTATATTTGTCAGTGTCTGTATCTGTACTTCTGTTTGTGTGTCCAAGTATGTATCTGTGTGTGTCAGTATCATCTGCATGTGTGTCAGTGTATGTAACTGTGTTTCACTGTATCTGCAATATTTTTTTTTGTACATCTGTACCTGTATGTATGTCACTGTTTGCATATGTGTATCTGCAGGTGTGTGTGTGTGTGTGTTTATATGTATGTCAGTGTTTATGTGTGTCTGCATGTGTGACAGTTTGTGTATCTGGGGCAGAGGAGTAGCAGAGGGAGCCTGGGGCGGAGGAGAAGCAGGGAGAGCCTGGGCGGAGGAGAAGCAGGGAGAGCCTGGGGCGGAGGAGAAGCAGGGAGAGCCTGGGGCGGAGGAGAAGCAGGGAGAGCCTGGGGCGGAGGAGAAGCAGGAGAGCCAAGGGCGGAGTAGAAGCAGGGAGAGCCTGGGGCGGAGAAAAACGGATATGGGGCGGAGAAAATCGGATATGGGGCAGAGAAAAACGTATACATTTGCAAATAAATGCAACTATATTAATTACAAACATTTTGTTAATGTGAGGGGTACAATTTATGGAAATGGTCTGACAAGGGATACTCAAGTGAAAAAAGGTTGGGAACCACTGCATTAGAGGGAAGTTTGACTTTAGAATATATATATTTTTTTCCTGTTGCTATGAAGTGGTTCAAGCCACACATCAGCAAAGGAGTGTTTTCTGCAATAACAAGATACATAATCTAAAATACAAATGGGCTCTATATATCATTTGTGATTGAAAACCCCTTCCACCTGAAGTCTGTGGATAATACAATGTTAAACAAAAATCTGCACACCAGTCAAGCCATAAGACTTGCTTTTCCCACAGAAATCACAAATCTGCAGTGATGTTACTACGCAAAGGATTCTGGGTGGGCATATGCAAATTAGTTTAACAAAGAATCAGATGTTTGCCTCATTCCATTTTAAACATTTTAAACTGGCTTTGCATACAATGTTAAACAAAAATCTGCACACCACATACGAAAACACTCACATACTAAAACTGTTGTAAACATGCTCTGGGCCCAGAGCACGTTTACAACAGTTTCAGTATGTGAGTCATAGAGGTTATGTATTAAAAAACAATTTTCTGACCAAGGTGTCAAACGTACAGGCACATTTTCAGCGTGTCAAAACAGACAGCAGCAAAACACAATACAACTCAACATAGTATAAAAATATAAACTCCATGGATGAAAGTGTTGTTTTCCTTTTCTTTAATGAATAACAGATAGTGAGGTCTCCACCAAAAAGCTTCAATGTAAAATAAGTGAAAGCAATATTCAAAGTAAAATTAGATTGCAAGTCTGTAAATGTTAGATGACTTAAAGGGACACTAGGGAACCCAGATTACATCATCTCAAAGAAGTGGTTTGGGTACCATGTCCCTTTCGTTTAAACCCTGCAGTGTAAAACATTGCTGTTCCGCAGGCACGGCATTATAATTATTACAGGTTAAAATGCCTCTACTGGCTGTCATACTGAAAGCTACTAGATGTGCTTCCAACAAAATAGCAAAGTAAAACTCTGCTATTTCATTCACATTGTATCATAGAGACCATCTAATTGGCGCAGCACATTTTGTCACGGATGCACACTAGCCACCAGCATTGGATTTGTTTAGAATAACTAGAAAAGCTACAATTTCTGGGGAAATTGTGTGAATTGTTCTTGCCTCCACCAGTAGTCTACAACTGGAGTGGGCGGAGTAACTATTATCATTTATATAGCACATTTAATTGCAACGTTGTTGCACAGTTACATTAAACCATACATTTATAAAAACATTAGCAGGTGTTCAAAAGGCCCTGTCTATGACATCACTTGCTGCTGCAGCCTGGTACAGGTCAGAGTATTTTGGCGGTTGCCATCTTCAAACGGTCGTATTTTAAAAACTATAAATCCTACAGCGAAGAGCTTTATATTGTGAGAATCACAAGACCCAGACCTACATTTTGATGCATAGTATGTCTCTGAAGTATTAAGAATGAAGGCACAGTCGCAGTTTAGAAATTGCCCTTCAAATTTGAGCTTTGAAGAGTGAAGTTTCAATGAATGTCAATGGACGGCGTTAGTTGCAAACAAATGATTATATTGTGAAAACTATCAGGACTATGGCTTAGCCGTTGACATGTTTAGTGGCAGCAGGGATAGCTGAACGTTTTGATATAAGATTTGTGTAGGTGGGCCTGAAAATAAGGGAGTGGTGGCAGTTTAGAAATCATGTCCCGATTTTTCAGCTTTTGGCAGCTCCCACTCTAGCTTTGCCATTCATTCCTATGGGACAAATTGCGCCACAAAAACGACGATATTCCGTGAACCATTCGGCGAAACGCTCCACAAAGTAATAGCAATCCGATCGGGAACAATCTGCACGTTTTGGTAAATTTTGGTCTATGTAGTGTAAAAACTGTGGGAGGAGTTAGGGTGGCAAATTTTGCTATAATAATAATAATAATAATATATATGTGAGATAACATTAAGTGGTCTTGCTATGCAAGAACACTTAATAACTAGAAAAGTTACAATTTCTGGGAAATTGTGTGAAGTGTTCTTGCCTCCACCTGTAGTCTACAACTGGAGTGGGCGGAGTAACTGTTATCATTTACATAGCACATTTAATTGCAACGTTGTTGCACAGTTACATTAAACCATACATTTATAAAAACATTAGCAGGTGTTCAAAAGGCCCTGTCTATGACATCACTTGCTGCTGCAGCCTGGCACAGGTCAGAGTATTTTGGCGGTTGCCATCTTCAAACGCTAAGAGCTTTATATTGTGAGAACCACAAGACCCAGACCTACATTTTGATGCATAGCATGTCTCTTAAGTATTAAAAATGAAGGCACAGTCGCAGTTTAGAAATTGCACTTCAAATTTGAGCTTTGTAGAGTGAAGTTTCAATGAATGTCAATCTGCAGGGCCGGTGCAAGGATTTTTGCCACCCTAGGCAAAAGTAAAGTTTGCCGCCCCCCATGTGACATTAAGCTGTAGTGGTTCTGGGGACTATAGTGTCCCTTTAATGTGAGATAAATTAGAGATTAGTGCCACAAATAATATACTAGATTGCCTACTTACAACCAGATGAGGATGATGATGGGCTCTAGCTCCCGACTGGCTCCACTGGTCTGGTGTAGAACAGGCTCTCTGGAGGCGGTTTGTAACTGTGGTCACAAAAATCAATGTTCTGGGATCAACGGGAAGCAGTTCCATTTTTCTGAGGGCCCTTTACACAGCTCAATGTCTGGGTCCCAGGATCCACCTCCATGTTCCACCAATGAGTTTATTCACAGGGGGTGGATGTCCTGATGTGTGTAAGGAATGCATTGTGTGAATCTGTGTTTGTATGTGAAAGGGCTGCAAGGTGAGTTTGTGTATGTATGGGATGCAGTGTGTGCGTCTGTAAGGGATGCATTGAGTGTGTGTAAGGGGTGCATTGTGTGTTGCTGTGTGTAAGGGATGCATTGCTTGTGTATGTGTGTCTGTGTGTAATGCATTGTTTGTTTTTCTGTGTGCAAGGGGTGCATTGTGTGTGTGTGATGTATGTCAATCTCTCCCCCTCCCCCCGTCAATTTCCTTCTCCCCCCCTCCAATTTCCTTCTCCCCGTCCAATTTCCTTCTTCTCCCCCTCCCTCCCTCTCTCCAATTTCCTTCTTTCCTTCTTCTCCCCTCCTCTCCTTTTTCTCCCCCCCCTCTCCAATTTCCTTCTTCTCTCCCTCCCTCTCCAATTTCCTTCTTCTCCCCCCTCCTCTCCAATTTCCTTCTCCCCTTCCCTCTCATTGCCTTCTCCCCCCCCTCCAATTTCCTTCCTCCCCCTCAATTTCCTTCTTCTCCCCCCTCCCAGAAATTTCCTTCCTCCCCCTCAAATTTCCTTCCTCCTCCCCCTCCCTCAAACTTCATTCTTCTCCCCCCTCAAACTTCCTTCTTCTCCCCCCTCCTCTCCAATTTCCTTCTCCCCTTCCCTCTCATTGCCTTCTCCCCCCCTCCAAAATTACTACTCAACTTCTTCCGGTATCTCAATGACAATGCCCTCTTCCTAGGTTTTACTCCAGTGTACAGTTCAATCTCTATAGATTTTCTTGATCTGACCATTTTCATTGCAGATTCTCAGATCTTAACTAAAACATATTTCAAACCCACTGATACTAATAGTTTTATTGAATCTAAGAGTGGACACCATCCCAAATGGTTGGCAGGAGTCCCAAAGAGCCAATATACTTGACTCAGACGTAACTGCTCCAGTTTAAATACTTATGTAGAACAAGCTGAAAAATTAACAACTAAATTTGTAGAGAAGGGATACAAGAGAGAAATTCTAGATATGGAGGTCAAGAGAATTGGAAATATTAAAAGAGGAGACCTCCTAATGAATAAAGTTAGATCTACCACTAATTTTGATAGAGCTTTCGAATTCTCATTCAACACCCAATACAATTCTAAAACCTTCGCAATAAATAAAATATTCAGAAAATATTGGAGCATACTTAAATACGATGAATATATAGGTTCACAATTGCCAGAATATCCTAAGATCATTTATAGAAAAGGAAGGAATTTTTGAAGTTTTCTTGCACCAAGCCTCTTTCAGAGGAATACACATGCTCAAATGAATACCTCTAAGGGGTTTCACACTTGTGGAATGTGCAAAGCTTGTAGGGGACAACCGCTCCATACTTATTACTTCTCTAGCTTTGTTACAAAAGAAGAATTTAAAATCCAGGGACGCGTCACGTGCTGCTCCTCACATGTTGTGTACCTACTCACATGTGGATGCGGTGCACAGTATGTTGGGAGGACAGTGAGAAAAGCTAAGACAAGATTCCTGGAACATAAGAACAACATTAACAAAGGAGTGCTCAATCACTCTGTTCCGGTTCATTGTAATAGGTGCTCACTCTTTAACAGACATAAATTTTCATGGGTGGTGATTGAACATATATCACTGGGTGTGAGAGGAGGGGATAGTGTGATGAGACTCAGACAAAGGGAGGGATTCTGGATCCACAAACTTAAAACCCTTCAACCATTGGGGTTGAATGTGGATTTTAATTTGATTTGTTTTCTTTAAGTTGTTAATATTTATGATTATTTTTATGCTTTTTATGCCATTTTTATTTTATTTCTTATTTATTTTATTTCATTATTTAATTCTAATTTGATTCAATATATATTTATTTCTTCTATTCATTTATTTTTATTTTATTTTTATATTTATTTTTATTATTTTATTTTAAGTTTATATTTATTTTCATTTTTATTGTTTATTTTTATTTTATTTTTATTTATTTTTTTTATTTGATTTCATTCTTATTTTTATTTTATTCATTTTCATTATTAGTATTCTTTTTCATTATTATTTTTTAATTATTATTTAATTCTTATTTTTATTATTTCATTTTTCCCATCTTTATTTAGTTTCATTAGTATATTTATATTATAGGTTTGTACTTTACAGAATCACCCCCTTTGGAGGAGCTGACTTAGGATGACGTCTGTGTATGCATATTTTACTTTGTTCTTTTCTGCTTATTGTTATAAATGTAACTTTCACCAAGTGAATTTCGCTAAATCTAATTTCAAATGCCCTGTTGTATTTAACTCCTATATCGCTCCTGATCGACGGAACTGATGAATTGGAACGCATATGCGTTCCACGCGCTGACGGATGACGTCTTCTGGAGCCGCCGAGAGGTGGAACGCATATGCGTTCCACGAAGAGAAACGGAAGTCCTTATATGGGCATGGACTGATGGAAGATGAGAAACGGCTGATCCCAGCGCATCTGATAGGCGGCACGAACGGAGATAAGAAGAGGGGGATATTTAAAAGCCACTATGGAGATCTGAGAGTTTGTGATGCATGATTTATGCTGTATTTGTTTTTATTATTTGCTCCTGAGGAAGTCTACATCTTAGAAGACGAAACGCGTTGAGCTTTTTTATTGTTATTCATCTTCTACCTTGTACCATCTGGGAGTAGTGATTTATTGATGAGCATTCTTACTGCTCACTTCTTGTAAGTGTGTATAATTAAAGTGTGTCATTTCATATTTTTAAACTTTGCTGCACTAGGTCTAGTTTTTTCTTTTGACATGTATTCCTGGAATTGAAAATTTCTGCAGCTGAACATTTAAAGAGATACTGATGGGCTTGAACAATTCGTACATCCTGTGAGTGCAATATTACTACTAAAGGGCCACTTCCTTATTGTATGGTGTTGCCCTATGAATTTCTTTTTGCCTCTGTTTTTTTAGGTGTATCTTGTATTTGATATTTGTATTTAAGGATTTTGAGGAATCCTGTGTTACAACCTAATATATAAGGGAAGTAATAACCTTTATCTTTTATTTTTATTGCTGCACTTGGGTGGTCTACACATTTATATATTTAACACCAGATGCGACTACGGTGATGGTCCATTCCACTGTCCTTCCTCGCTTTGACTACTGTAATCCGCTTCTCAGTGGTCTTACGTGCTCCCAACTTGCGCCATTACAGTCCATAATGAATGCAGCGGCGAGGCTTATCTTCCTGTCCGCCCACACCTCACCCTTCTGTCAATCCCTACATTGGCTTTCTGTAAGATATAGGGATCAATTTAAAATTCTGGTTCTTGCTTTCAAATCTCTACATAATGCTGCTCCCACCTATCTATCCTCCCTAATACACAAGTATGTCCCGTCTAGGCCCTTACGCTGTGCTGAAGACTTACGTCTATCTTCTGTCCATACTCCAACCTCTGATGCTTGCCGTCAAGAATTTTTGCGGGCTGCACCCTTCCTGTGGAATTCACGTCCCTCCTCCGTTAGATGCTCATCCAGTCTCCACTCCTTCAAAAAATCATTAAAAACCCACTTCTTCATAAAAGCGTATCAATTAAACTGTTAATAGTGCTTGACTGATTCCTCTTTTGCAACTGTCATTAGTCTAATGCTATCCTTACCTTTTGTGTCACTTTACCCCACTCCCTCTGGCATGTAAGCTCATTGAGCAGGGCCATCAACCCCTCTGTTCCTGGGTGTCCAACTTTTCTGGTTAGAACTACATGTCTGTTTGTCCACCCACTGTAAAGCGCTGCAGAATTTGTTGGCGCTATATAAAAAATAATATAATAATAAGTATTCAAATCATTTGTTAACGATTTGTCAACTTACCTAGGGTCCATCAGGTGCTGGGTGCAGTCTGCGATGGAGCCAAAATGTCCTGCAAGAGCTTACGGTAGTTTAAGTGAGCTAAGCTCTTCACCACAGTGCCTGGAAATTGGCTAGGAGTGTTAGCTGAGCTCTGACAGACAATGAGCTTAGCCCTGCCTGCTAGCACAGAAAGTGTCCGTCAGCACAGGAGGTGGTGTCTGGCCCCCTGCAAGCCCCAGGTAAGTTGTCAAACCATTGACAAACCGTTTAACTCCTTACCTTGAGAGGGTGCCAGGGCACACCTGACACTATAACCACTAGTTGACACTTTAACGCTGTAGTTGTTATGGTACTTGGGAGTGTCCCTTTAATTAGTAGAGAAGGTAAACAGATTAGTGAAGTGAAGAGAGATGTGGCAGAAAAAAAACGTTAGCAGGTTAGATAATCTACCTTACAGCATAAGAGTGGCAATAAAATACAAAGGAAATGATCATATCATAAAATAGGCAGTGTACAGTGAGAATGACTTGATCGTAGAACAGGACAAAACATTAAGGGTGCTAATGGAGAGAGGTAGAATGGAGGAGAACATGACAGGAAAGGAGACAATAGATAGGAAAAGACCATAAAAAACCTAAGGTTACAGAGGGTGAGAAAAAGAAGTTGGTGGTTCACAGAATTGAAAGCAGCATAAAAATCAAGAAAGAAGTATTACTAAGTAGTATCCTTTTGATTATACTGCACTCAAATAGCTGATCATTGGTTAGAGCCGTTTCAATGAAGACCAAACTGATATTGGGGAGGATCAAAAACCTATTTGGATTCAAGGAAATTGTTTAATCCGAAAATGCACAAGCCTTTCCCGGCACTTAAAAGCAATATCTGCTGAGGTAATTTGTATCAATCGTAGCTTTTTTTAATATTAGTTGCATGTTTAAATTAAGTAGGAAAGCTGTCTTAAAACCACAGTGTCAAATTCTGGGGTTTTTGCATATTTTGCAAACATCCCAGAATGTGACATAAATATGTGGGGATTGTTGGCCCAATAAGCAATGAGCGAGACAATGTCTTATTTCCACACCATTGCTAGTGATGGCTGAGGGGATCGATGGGATTTGGTGGTGGAAGCTAAGCTTTTTGTCAGGTGTTGTTAAATTAGCAATTTACTACAGCAGTAGTTCCTACTTTGTCTTGCGATATTATTTGACATTGTTGGAACTCCAGTTAAATTCTAACAGTCTGTATGAATTCTTCATACAGATTTTATCTATAAGATTTGTTCAATTTTATTTATTGATTTATTTTGGGGGGTAGGAGGGATTACAGAGCCACTTTAAGGGAAATAGACTGACTATTTTGGTGAGAGCTATAAAGAGAGCAGAGGAGAAAGTAAAATACAAGAATATAAAATCAAGGAAACAATTGGTTGAGGAGTAAGAAAGAAGTGTAGAAATCATCTCCTTAATATCGGATAATAGTGAGCCAAGGATAAAGGATGATACAAAGGATATGTGCACGGTGAGGGGATGTTAAGAACCTTTAGTATTATTTTGGCAATCTTAAAATAAGTCTACAAATGGGGGCAGTTATGGAATGAAAGAGTGAAAAAGTGTTGGGGATTATAAGAGAATGTGGTGACTAGGGATTTTAAATTGTTTTCTTGGTGAGGAAGAATGCTGAGGTTTGGTAGCAGAGTAGCGATTTGTAATGCAGGAAGTGTGGTATACCAAGAGACTTCCTTCAGTGACGGTGAACCATTCTGGAGCAGTTTGTGCCAGGGTTGGAATTATGGTTGTTAAGAGGAGGAGATTGTTGCTGATTTGTAAGTTCGTAAGTCGTGGTTGTAAGAATTTGACAAAAATAGGCTAGAAACAACTTTTTTTTTTTTTTTTTTTTAAATAATTTTTTTCCAAATAGGTTATTTTAGCCTAAATTTTCCAACTGGGTTTTCAGTTTTCTACAATTGAGTGTACATGTTTTCATCGACTACAAGCCTATGACAAAACGTTAATAGTATCAAATGTTATTGACTTAAATGTGCAGGAAATACTGATATGCATGATAAACCTGGCTCCAAAAAGTCCTAAAACCCTACAAACACAGTTAAAGTACATATGCTTTCAGCCACTGCAATTTTTGAAAAATACTAAAAACAGATGGGACATTCAGTGCTGCAAACTATTTAGAACATATTGTTTGCATTATGGTACTAAATACACCAACAAAGGAGTCAGCTTATCGTCTTAATTTTGCATGAAAGCTGGTATATGGGGCCAGCCAAAGAGCAAGTTCAAAGTGATAACTTTTAGATTTCTATGTGATAGTATTATAGAAGAAAACTTACTGGATATTGCATTAAAATAATTCACTAACACACTATGCTAAGGCTTTATAGCTCTATTGACAGGACAAACATCGCTGGAATTTTTCAGTGTATTGCTGATCCTGCTCATTGGTAGGCAAAATAAATAAATAAATAAAAAGTGGACTTTTCTGCAAGTTTGCCTACAATCAGATATTCATTTATGCTTGACGAGAGAGAAAAACTGTACAGAGGTACAACACACTTTATGAACAGGCTGTCTGGGAACCAGAAGCAATCAGGTGTTCAGGCCTGGAATAAGCACTGAGCAAACCTGTGTGGTAAATATATGCTAAGCCAATGCATAGTGAAATGCACATTTAGTCTGAGCACCCATACATGAAATCATCCACTTGTGCCTGTGACATCATAAATGTCAATAATGCAACAAGCAACACATATGAAGTCTGGGCAGGCCGGGTCATCGTAGTCCAAAAAGGACTGTTAGAATGGTTTAAAAATGGAAAAGAATCCCACTTAAAGTGAAAACCACTTGCAAAACAGCTGCAGAATGCAATCAGTGGGAAATCATAAATGAATTCATTTGTATTCCCAATCAGCAAGATAGATACCTGGACACCGAAAGACCCCATATAGTAGTTTCTCTGCCATCATGCTTTACATCACAAACTGTAACCCAAGAGAATTCAACATCACATGTACATTACAGACAGTTGCAGAACAAAGGTTATTTATGGGCATGGCTGTGACATAACTACAACTTCACCTTACATTGTATAAAAAAGAATACAACATGCTGATAGCCAAATAAGTAAAAGTAGTTGAATGGGCTAATCAATAAAGATACATATATCAAAATATGTATTAAATTTATAAACAGTTTATAAATAAGAGCAGATTTCAAATATGTACAAAATGTGAAACACGGACATGCCAGTACAAAAGAAACAGAGGACCCTGCTGATGCAGATGTATACAATACATGTGAACACGTGTCTAGATTTTACAGCACTTTTATACAAGATAGCTTGTGAGCTTACAATATAAAGGTTAAAATGAGGAGTTGAGAAAAGGTTGCATTGGGAATTTGAAAATCATGGCCCAAAAATTAGACACAATGTCAAAGTATAGATTCATACTGTTAAACAAACACAGGGTTAATCTCTAAACTTTGAATTGTCTGGAATTCAGCAGGAATTTGAAAATGTTATTCCTTTTTTAAGTCATTTGAAAATGTAGTTATAGATGAAAAGAATTTTGCTATTTTGGCCCAAAATTTGGAAATCCAGGTGAACTCCTGATAATTCACACTGATTTGTGAATAAAACCTATTTAGCTTCCTGTTGGAAGAAGCGACCATAAACATGAGGCCCACAGGTATCCCTAGAGCACTGTATTATTTCAAACAAAATTGGGAATCGCATGCTACGTATAACTTAAACGTGGCTTTTCACAGACATGAAAGAAGGAGCATTTGTTCAGAAATTAATCTATTCCATTATCTTTATTTTAAGCCATGCACATTTCTTTTAAGACCATGGCTCATATAATCACACAAGTGATTGCACTTCCCTTACTCAATACCTTGGTGTTCCTTACAAATTGGTATTCATGTCATTTTCTAGTGGGCATTCCCATACCTCCCACCTCAAAAGTGATTTAATTTCACTGTTCTAAACACCTTTCTCTCTTTCTTCTGCCATCTCTTAAACAATGAAACCCCACACTACTTTTGTAAACATATCTACCAATAAAAAAGAAAAGGGAAATAAAAGTAAAACTTGCTTAACAACCCCTTGTCACATAACATCTTTCTCCCAATATTTTAGGCCTCTAACGATGAATGAAATTACAAGGAGCTAGCTAGCTTTCGTTTCTAGAGACTTAGCAGTCCCATATGTCACAGCACAGGCCTGGGCAGGTCAAAGCAGCAGCTACAATTGGTGGAAAAAACATTGCAAAATGTATAGAATGTGCGTAGGTGAAAAGAACATGTAAACATTCCCATAAGTTTTACAAAAGGCTGAAGGATAAAAACTTATATCTTTAAATGCAGATTACAAAACAACACATATTTCATTATTCAATTGTAATTGTTTTGATAATTCTCATACATGCACTATTCCCAGAGACAACAGGAATCTTCCTATACTGTAAAAACTTTTTACTGCATGAGCACAGAGTTACACAGATGTTTTGCAGATGTTTGCTGTGCTTGAACTTTGAACATCACCTAAGCTTCAACTCCAAATGTGACCAATCAGCACTTGAATCTACATGGGTCCATTCTTCAAATCAGATAGGCATGAAAAAAAGCACCCACATGGCTTCAAAAGATAGAGCATCGGGTTTTATGATTATATTTAGGAGGCAAGCCAATAGAGATTAAGCGAACCTTGGCATGTACCTGTTTACGTTATGTCCAGCCCTTATATAGTGGATAAACCAAACAACTCAAAATACTACAGTTAAAATACTTGTTAAAATGATAGTTACATAGTTACATAGCTGAAAAGAGACTTGCGTCCATCAAGTTCAGCCTTCCTCACATTTGTTTTTTGCTGTTGATCCAAAAGAAGGCAAAATAGCCCAGTTTGAAGCACTTTCAATATTGCAACAAGCTAGGGAAAAAATTCCTTCTTGACCCCAGAATGGCAGTCAGATTTATCCTTGGATCAAGCAGTTATTACCCTACATTGAAAGATTATATCCTTGAATATTCTGTTTTTGCAAGTATGCATCTAGTAGCTGTTTGAACATCTGTATGGACTCTGATAAAACCACTTCTTCAGGCAGAGAATTCCACATCCTTACTGATCTTACAGTAAAAAAACCTTTCTTTTGCCTTAGACGAAATCTTATTTCTTCCAGTCTAAACGCATGACCTCGTGTCCTATGTATAGTCCTGTTTGTGAATAGATTTCCACACAATGGTTTGTATTGGCCCCGAATATATTTGTATAATGTTATCATATCCCCTCACAGGCGACGTTTTTCTAAACTAAACAGGTTTAAATTTGTTACCCTTTCTTCATAGCTGATATGTTCCATTCCTTTTATTAATTTTGTAGCCCGCCTCTGCACTTTTTCTAGTGCCATCATGGAGGCAATTTTCTTACTTGGGGTGCAATGTTCTCTCAAAGTTCTCTCAGTCCCCCCGCCTCGTGTCTCAGAGGCGACATAGGCCCAGAAAATCAGTTTGTCAAATTTACAAGTTTAAAAAGGCATATAAAAGATTTGGTCCTGTGACTTACAAAATAAACCCTGAAAAAAAAACAGTACACTGGGGTACTCATACTCATGAGATAATGTAAAATAAAAATAAAGCTTTATTGTACCAACTCATATCAGGATATGAAATTCCCTGGAAAAATTGAATTTGCGTGTGAAAAAATATTAAAAAACATATGACAATGAAATGGGGCCAGCCTTTATGATAATGTTGGTAAACCAAACAACTCAAATTAGACTATTTGGAATACACTGGGTTGCCTACTTTTAAAAAAATATGCCACCATTTTCTTCCCTGTGCTGCTATAATGTCTCAAATGTGACATAGGCCCAGAAAAAATAGCTTTGGCGTGCTAGGCCTATGTTGCACAATCTCAAATGCAACATAGGCCTAGCACGCCAATCTGTAAAAACAGAAATGTGCAGGCCCTACATTTGATCCTGTAACTTTCCAAAACATGTTAATACCTGTACGTGGGGGCATCTTTGTGCTCTGGCAACATCACAGCATGCAAATATTTGTATTTTATTGCAGTAATAGCTAACCATATTATACATTCACAGTTAAAATATCCTGCAGAACTTCCTAGCGTCTCACATTTTTTGAGATTTTATTCATTTTCAGTTACCGTATATACTCGAGTATAAGCCGATCCGAATATAAGCCGAGGCCCCTAATTTTACCACAAAAAAATGGAAAAAATTATTGACTCGAGTATAAGACTAGGGTGGGAAATTCAGTAGCTACTGGTAAATTTCAAAAATAAAAATAGATACCAATAAAATTACATTAATTGAGTAGGTTAAAGGTTTTTGAATATTTATTTCAAAGACAAACAGTAAACTAGCTCTGAAAGGGGAAAAAGAGGGTCAGCAAAAACAATATGGTATCAACAATAACTTTAACAGTACAAAATCCAACTAAACTAAAACAGCTAAATGAGTTAAAATCCTTCAAAACTGGATTCCTCATCATCTGTATGTCCAAACAGAGCTTCAACTGTAGCTGGTGTGAGGTTATCAGCGTAGACATTGTCATCATCACTGAGTTCGCAGTCATCACCATCACTGCTGTCCTCATACAAAGCGCTGTCTTCTCTGCCATCCATAGCATTACTAATGCCACATTTCTTGAAGGCGCGTTGCACCATGCCCTCTGGAATCTCTTCCCATGCATCACGAACCCATTTTGCTATCAATTCTATGTCGGGCTTCATCAGATTTCCAACTTTTGTCAGTCGGGGTTGACCAGATGACATCCATTCATGCCACTTCTTTCGCACACGGTCTTTGAAAGGTTTATTTAAACACACATCTAGGGGCTGCAATACAGATGTAAGCCCACCTGGAATAACGGCCAAAGTAACTTGAGAAGACTTTGCCAATTTTTTTATGTCATCAGATGTGTGGGCTCTGAACATATCCCAAACTACCGTGTTTCCCCGAAAATACACCCTACCCCGAAAATAAGACCTAGCTGAATTTTCGGGGTGGGCTGCAATATAAGCCCTACCCCGAAAATAAGACCTAGGCATTGTACCTTTCGGTCCGGCGGGACTTCCTTCTTCTATGAGGAGGAGGAGGAGCGTTGCAGGCCGCGGCATCGCGCAACGTGATGACGACGTGCGCAGCGTCGTCAGTCTGCCTTCACGGATCTTCAGCGGAAGGATCCATTTCCGGGCGGTGAGGCACCCAGTGGTCGGACTCGGCGGGCAAGGAAGGCATCTGTGAGTAGATATTTTATGTCTGGGACTGAATTAATTAAAGGGGGCGGTGAATTAATTAAAGGGGGGGCTGGATTAATTAGAGGGGGGTGGATTTATTAAAGGGGGGTTGGATTAATTAAACGGGGGGTGGATTTATTAGAGGGGGTGGATTTATTAGGGGGGTGGATTAATTAAGCGGGGGTGGATTTATTAGAGGGTGGATTTATTAGGGGAAATTTGGTTAATTAAGGAGGGTGGATTAATTAAAGGAGGGTGGATTAATTAGGGGGTGGATTTATTAGAGGGTGGATTAATTAGAGGGGTGGATTAATTAAGGAGGAATTGGATTAATTAGGGGGTGGATTTATTAGAGGGGTGGATTAATTAGAGGGTGGATTAATTAAAGGAGGGGTGGATTAATAATTGGGGGTGGATTTATTAAAAAGGGGGTTGGATTAATTAAGCGGGGGTGGATTTATTAAAGGAGGGGTGGATTGTGGGGGTGGATTAATTAGAGGGGGTGGATTAATAGTAGGTGGATTTATTAAAGGGGGTTGGATTAATATGGCAATTAAGCGGGGGTGGATTATTAGGGGGGTGGATTTATTAAGGAGGGGTGGATTTATTAGGGGGTGGATTAATTAGGGGGTGGATTAATTAAGGAGGGTGGATTAATTAAAGGAGGTGGATTAATTACCAGGAGGGTGGATTAATTAGAGGGGGCTGGATTTGTGGGGGTGGATTTGGCTGGAGTTGATTAATTAAAGATTTGGATTAATTAAAGGGGTGGATTAGTGGGGGTGGATTAGTGGGGGTGGATTTATTATTAAAGGGGGTGGATTAGTGAGGGGGTTCAATGTACATACCGGTACCATAAATAAATAAGCCCTACCCTGAAAATAAGCCCTAGTGTGTTTTTTGGGACTAAAATTAATATAAGACCCGGTCTTATTTTCGGAGAAACACGGTAGCAATGATGGTTTTTTCTTTAAGGCTGCTCCTGGTCGTCCGTTCCAAATTTCTTCCAGCCATTTTTTTGTTCCGTCTTCATCCATCCAGCCTTTAACATGTGCGCGCACTGTAATTCGTGGTGGGAATTTTATCTTTTTAGGCAAGGTCTTTCTTTTAAAAATAATGACAGGCCGTAGCTTAGTTCCATTAGCCAAACATGACAGAACGACTGTGAAATGGTTTTTTTCATTTCCTGTGGTTCTGAGTAAAATAGTTTTGTCTCCCAAACTTGCCACAGTTCTGTTGCTTGGAAGATCAAAGGTCATAGGTGTTTCATCCATATTACCAATATCTCCCAGGTCATAGTTATGGATCCTTCTTTGTTTTATGATGAATGAATGGAATGACATCAATTTTTCATCAAGGTCTTTTGGCAACTTCTGTGAAATCTTTGTTCTTTGCCGCAAACATAGGGAAAACCGATTCATGAAGCGGGTACACCATCCTGCTGACGCAACAAAATTTTCAATGCCTGGTGCTTTTAATTTTTCATCTTTAGCCATTTGAAGGGCACGTAAGCGAATTCCCATGCGTGTTACGCAGTAACCATTTTGCCGACACTCCATAACCCATATGTGCAATTCAGTCTCTAGAGCCCCATATGAAGTCGTTAAACCACGTCGAGCTTTTTTTGCCTTTGGAATCTTTTCCAAGTCAGCTTTCATTTTCCTCCACTCCCTGACTTGTTTTTCACCAACACAAAATTCCCTACTTGCAATACTGTTATTGCTTTCTTCTGCTCTTGACACAACCTTGAGCTTGAAACCAGCTTCGTATGACCTGCGTTTTTGTTTTGGTCCGGGATTAGAAGTATTGGGATCCATTCCTAACAGGATTAAAAAAAAAAGACCTTGAAAAAGAATGCCAACTATGTATGCATAGAGCAGCCTGTGTTGGGGCTCATACTATACACGCAGTGTTACTGCATGCGCTGCGTTACGCCCGGCGTGCAGGAGAAAAGAAGAGCGGTGATATCAACAGTCATTGGACCACCCACAGAGGCTGCAGAGGATGAGTGGGAGAGACCGGAGAACACCTGCACTGCACCGGAGAACCAGTAAGTGGGACCACTGGTCCCTCCCTCCCTCCTTCTTACCCCCCGACAGACAATAACACACACACATACGGTACATATAGAGACACACACACCCATACATACAGAGACACACACAGACAGACAGGCACCCATACATATAGACACACACACACAAAGACACATACCGTACATACAGATAGACACAATCAGACACACACAAGCCATACATACAAAGACACATACAATATTAAATACAGGGAGTCAGACTCCCATCAACCCGAGTCACCCTCTTGCACCTAAAATGCAGCGTGTGTGCATATAATACACACACTCTGCATTTTAGAGGGTGACTCAGGTTGATGGGAGTCTGACTCCCTGTATTTAATGTTGTATGTGTCTTTGTATGTATGGCTTGTGTGTGTCTGATTGTGTCTATCTGTATGTACGGTATGTGTCTTTGTATGTGTGTGACTCCCTGTATATAATGCAGTGTGTGCACTATATATACACACACACACAGTCTGCATTATATACAGAGTGTGTGTATATAATGCACACACTCTGCATTAAATACAGGGAGTCAGACTCCCATCAACCCGAGTCACCCTCTTACACCTAAAATGCAGCGTGTGTGCATATAATGCACACTCTACATTATATACACACACTCTGCATTTTAGAGGGTGACTCAGGTTGATGGGAGTCTGACTCCAATTTCTGACTCCCTGTATATAATGCAGTGTGTGCACTATATATACACACACACACACACACACACTCTGCATTAAATACAGAGTGTGTGTGTATATAATGCACACACTCTGCATTAAATACAGGGAGTCAGACTCCCATCAACCA
This sequence comes from Pelobates cultripes, assembly GCA_933207985.1. NCBI lineage: Eukaryota > Metazoa > Chordata > Amphibia > Anura > Pelobatidae > Pelobates > Pelobates cultripes. Next base: position 253,934,136 of record OW240915.1, on the reverse strand, counting down.
GAGTCACCCTCTTGCACCTAAAATGCAGTGTGTGTGTATATAATGCACACTCTACATTATATACACACACTCTGCATTTTAGAGGGTGACTCAGGTTGATGGGAGTCTGACTCCAATTTCTGACTCCCTGTATATAATGCAGTGTGTGCACTATATACACACACACACACACTCTGCATTATATACAGAGTGTGTGTGTGTAAATAATGCACACACTCTGCATTAAATACAGGGAGTCAGACTCCCATCAACCCGAGTCACCCTCTTGCACCTAAAATGCAGTGTGTGTGTGTATATAATGCACACTCTACAGTATATACACACACTCTGCATTTTAGAGGGTGACTCAGGTTGATGGGAGTCTGACTCCATGTATTTAATGCAGAGTGTGTGGATATAAAATGCACACTCTGCATTATATACTGAAAAGGGAGTCAGACTCCCATCAACTGGGCATTTTTTTTATTATTTTAACTTTTTTCCAACTTTTTTTGTCCCCCCCTCCCTACTTCATACTTGACTCCTGACCAGGAGGGGCTGTGAATGCAGGGAGTCTGTTCAGGGGCAGGGTTCCGCAGAAGCAGTGCTTTTCAGGGGCAGGGGGGAATGTGCAGGGCAGGGGACTGTGCAGGCAGGGGGGCTGTGCAGGGGGACTTTTCAGGGCAGGGGACTGTGCAGGGGCAGAGCTTTTCAGGAGCAGGGGGGCTTTTCAGGGCAGAGGGGGCAGCAGGGGCAGGGGACTGTGCAGGGGCAGGGGCAGGGGCAGGCTTTTCAGGAGCAGTGGGGGGCTTTTTTCAGGGGCAGGGGGCTTTTCAGGGGGCAGGGGGGGACTGTGCAAGTGCAGGCAGGCTTTTCAGGGGCAGGGGAGGCTTTTCAGGCAGCAGGGGCTTTTCAGGGCAGGGGACTGTGCAGGGGGGGCAGGGGCAGGGGGCCAGGGGAGGCAGGAGGCTTTTGCAGGTGCAGGGCAGGGGACTGTGCAGGGGCAGGGGCAGGCTTTTCAGGAGCAGGCTTTTCAGGGCAGGGGGCTTTTCAGGGGCAGGGGGCTTTTCAGGGCAGGGGGCTTGCAGGGGCAGGGGGACTGTGCAGGGGCAGGGGCTTTCAGGGGCAGGGGACTGTGCAGGGGAGGCTTTTCAGGAGCAGTGGGGCAGGGACTGTGCAGGGGCAGGGGAGGCTTTTCAGGGCAGGGAGGCTTTTCAGGGGCAGGGGGACTGTGCAGGGCAGGCTTTTCAGGAGCAGTGGGGGGGCTTTTCAGGGGCAGGGGGCTTTTCAGGAGCAGTGGGGGCTTTTCAGGGGCAGGGGGCAGGGGGGACTGTGCAGGGGCAGGGGAGGCTTTTCAGGGCAGGGGACTGTGCAGGGGCAGGGGGCTTTTCAGGGGCAGGGGACTGTGCAGGGAGGCTTTCAGGAGCAGTGGGGGCTTTTCAGGGGCAGGGGGACTGTGCAGGGGCAGGCTTTCAGGGGCAGGGGACTTCAGGGGCAGGGGGACTGTGCAGGGGCAGGGGCTTTTCAGAGGCAGGGGGCTGTGCAGGGGCAGGCGGGGGCAGGGGCTTTTCAGAGGCAGGCTGTGCAGGGGGCAGCAGGGGGGCTTTTCAGGAGCAGGGGGTCTGTGTAGGGGGACGGCCGTTAACAATCACCGTCCTACCTACACGTGGTCTTCTCCTAGTGTAAATCTCGCGGTCCGCGTGTCTCGCGAGATTTACACTGAGAGCCGCGCGGAGGTGCTGGGAGCTGACCGGAGCAGCTGTAAAGGTAAGTAACAGCTTGCTCCGGCTCCCAACATGTTATGGTCTGTATTATGGCAATGTAATTTGCCATAATACAGACCATGACTCGAGTATAAGACGAGGAGGCTTTTTGAGCACAAAAAAATGTGCCGAAAAACTCGTCTTATACTCGAGTATATACGGTATGTTCCATTTATAAATATTTGATGTGAAATGAAAGCCCTGTTTCTCCTGGACAAAATGAAATATAAGTGTAGGTGAACAAATGTATAGCTCAAATTCTAAGTTTTATTTTGGTTAGAAAGTGTACAACTAAGGGATTAATGAAAGAGAATGAAACAGACATATAAAACATCAACAAAAAGCATTCTAGCCAGTCCCAAAAGGTGTGGTTTGGGCAAAATGTAAATACTGTAATTTCTCTGTTTTACATGGTTAAAAAAGGGGAGAGAAACAGGATCTATACACCAACTTACTTAAATAACGAGAAGTGGCTTTGGCGCTTAGTATAACTAACGTCATCTCTATAACAGAGGAACAAGTTTCTAAATAAAAAATTTTTTTAATAAAACTATTGAAACTGGAAAAAGCACTCACTCGAATCTTCAGGAAAGAGACAGAAGCACTAAGACTCCTTGAAACCAATACACAAATTTTAGAGCTAAAAATCTTAAATCTTCAGGAAATAGAATTCCAAAAAGAAGTGAGGGGCTTTTTTTGTGACATCTTAAAACAGAAAGAAATAAAGGGAGTGGTAAAAGTACATTACATAATTAGTATCATGAAATTTGAGTTAGATTGGAATATCAAACAGTTCAAGCAAGTCAGACATGGGCATTTAATTAACTAGAACAGATAATAGTTTATTTATAGTAGAAATGGATGACTAAATATAAAAGGTATTAGCCTTGCACAATAGGTAAGCAGGATAGAAAAACCAAAACAACAAAAACGGTAAGTGCACAGAGATCAACTCACTAAAGCTCACTTTAACAGATCAGACATATATGAGAGATATAAGCCTGGCTTTTTCTTTTAATTGAAAAGGGATGTCTTAAAGACAGGGTTGGCAGAAAAACATAATTGACCTGGGCAACTAAAAGGCTGAGACCATGTCAATCACTGTATAATTGATGACATCTTTAGGTCTAAAATGATTATGCCTTGTAAACTTGGCTTTCAGCTAGTGGGGAATTTAGTCTGTACAGAAAGAAACTAATTTAGAAGGCATAATTTAAGCTTTTGATTATAGAGGAGTCAAATCCTCATGTTACTTTGTGCCTGCTTTCATGCGATGCATCAATTAGACATCTGAAACTAGTTCAGCTACTGTTCTTACATGGGTTTTCAGAGACTCCAAAATGACTTTCTATTTAGCATGCAAATGAAAAACTAGCACAATCATGTCTTACAGATTAAAAGCTTTGGCCATGGGTTTCAGAGAATGCTGAACATTGTTTACAAATGTAAATTAGCTCCAGGATCCTGGAATTTATGCAAAAATTTAAATTAGGCGGTCACTCACACAAAAGGAAATGGCAACATTAACATTGATTGTATTGTTCAACCAGATATGCACAATATTGAAGGTATATGTGTTCAAACTCAAGAAATCAGAGGGGGAAAAAGTTAAAATAGTTTAACCCCTTAAGGACATATGACATTTGTGACATGTCATGATTCCCTTTTATTCCAGAAGTTTGGTCCTTAAGAGGTTAAACCTGTTACAAAATCATATTTAAAGTAGGACTATCACTTCTCTAAATGTACTGAAAAGGCATGGAAAGTCACCTATAACTCATGTTGAACTTTTTATTTTATCTCATGTGATGCTCAGTTTCCATTTACTCTATTTATGCTAAATGACACTTGCAAAGACAAAGCTTGTAACAATGATTGACAGTGAACCACAGAATGTTCTGCAGGTGTCATACCTAACCAACGTACATAGGTTAATGGGTTTCCTTTATTATAATGATCTTCTACATTCATCCAGCAGGTAAATCCTCAGGGTCTCCATTACACCATTTGGGATAGTCGGGCTGCTTCACAGTATAGTATTAAGTGCCGTATTGCAAATCCAACAAGCCTTTTTTGGCTGTAGAGCAGGGGTGGGCAATCTTCAGCCCTTCAGCCCTCCAGATGTTATGGACTACATCTCCCTTGATGCTTTGCTAGCATTATGGCCCTAAGAGCATTATGGGAGATGTAGTCCAAAACATATGGAGGGCTGCAGATTGCCCACCCCTGCTGTAGAGTAAGAAGCAGGAGGACAGATTAAAGTAAAATATTGCATTTTGTAAATTGACATTGCCAATTGGATTCATCCAAATATGTTATCATAGTGGTACCACTTCTCATAGAGAAGTGGTAAGACACTCACTGTGTAAGTTTAGGCAGTGGAAGTGTAGCAGCAATTTTTTGTTTGTGCACAAGGCTCAAAGAGTACTTGCAATCGTAATTCCAAGGTATTAAAGGAACACTAGTTAATGTAGTTGTTCTGGTGAGTATAATCATTATAGGCAGGCATTTACATGCAAACACTGCCTTTTCAGAGAAAAGGCAGTGTTTACTTTGCCTCTAAAGACACCTCCAAGTGGCCACTGCTCAGATGGCCACTGGAGGTGCTTCCTGGCGCAGTCCTGCATAGTAGGCAACACTGCTGTTCAGCATCTCCACGCTCTGCATGGGGATGCTGAATTTTCCTCATATAGATGCACGGATTCAAAAATGGCATTTGGCCCCGCCCCCTTGGTGATTTTATGACTCCAAACTATGCTGTGAGAGCACAGAGCACATCGTAGCATTGCTAGTTGGATAGTCTGACAAAAGTACGTGTTCGGTTGAATTTCAGTGTAAGGGAAAGCGTAACTTCACCCTACAAATGGACGTCATGCACACTAGATATAACAAAACACATTGTGTGGTGATTACTCATAGGTAAGCTGTTTGTTTAAGGTAGGACAAAGACGAGCAGCATAACAGAATATATATGTGGAGAAGTGCTACACACACACACACACACACACACACACACACGAGGACTTTCAGTATGTCAATACAAGTCTACATTTATTCTACAAATCGACGATCTATGCTGCATGATAAATTTGAATATTTAACTGCAGACCAATGCTCCAAATACTTATTTTCAGGAAAATGAATTTCCGCTGATACCTTGGACTTAATACCACAAGATAATAAAAAATCTTGATTTCGGTCAAACCACTTATCACAGAGCGAGCAACGCATTAATCAACAAACATTAATCATGTTAAAATACACAAAGAACCTTCATTCAAGGATGTTCATGACGACACAGGGCCTTGTCACAAGTAAATGAAAAAGTGTTGCTGGTGTCAAAAAGAGTACATGTTTCCATTACACTGTATCTGCAACAATACTTAACAGTTATTGCTACTTGTATTTCTCAAAAACCTCAGTAAATGATGGATTGTTAAGGGAAGTTACACCAGGGCCCCATGGCATGGTCTACTATGTTTGCATTTCTTTAAATGTCAACCACTTCTGAGTGAAGAATCATCATACAAGAGAGATGACAGGTAGAAGTAGATGCTGGATGTCCAAAAACTCTACCCAGCGCGCAAACATAGCATAACTATGTTTGCAATTCTTTAAACATCAACCACTCTCCCTAGATGTACCTACCACCCTCATCTCCCTACCCTTAAAATACACTGCTTTCTAAGAAAACACAAGCTTTTGAAAGCATATGGTTCTGCACTTGTCGAATGCCTGATGAGATCACAGACCCATTAAACTAATAACAATCAGGATAATTTCTATGAATTACAATTAGTTTTTTTCTTAACAGTAATATTTGGCATTTTTAATTTAGGTTTCTTTATTGAGGTTTAATATTAATTCCATGCTGTGTTTCAGTAAGAACAATTACAGATTCTGTAACTGTGGCTCCAGTCAGATATCCAGGGGTACAAATTACTTTCAAGTTACAAATACTGAACAAAAGGTAGGTTGAGCGAGAGAAGGGGAAAGAGGGATGAATTACAAATTTTTATTTCATAACTATCTCATGAAGTAGGTATGGGCAGGGTTATTCACAAAACTCAGAATTTTTACAATTTCAATTTAAATGGAAAAACAAGGCAAAAATAGATGATCTGGTAAAACTCTCCAACCCAGACAGCCACAACATGGCAATTTTTGCCTCAGTTTTGCTATTTGGATTTTAGAATTTGTGAAAATTTGGAGATTAGTGAATAATTTGTGGATTGGATGCTACATAAATATGCGATTTAGCATAGGTATATTAATAGTTCGGCTAAAATTCTATTTCCGACCATCAAAGCATCTTTTCTTTGAATTTTTAATATCACGGCACAAACCTTAGACCAACCACAACGATGATGCTCGCTGGGTAGAAGCATTTACTTCTACCTGTCATCTCTCTTGTCTGATGGATGATTCGTCACTCTGAAGCACTTGTTCTACATGTCGTGTGATCAGAATGTAGTTGCACTTCCTTACTTACACACTTACCGTATATACTCGTGTATAAGTCGATCTCATGTATAAGTCGAGTGCAGTTTTGTGACCAACAATTGTGAAATATGCTATGCCTCGTGGATAAGTCGAGGGTAAAACTTGGGGCTATGAAATTCTGTGATTTTTATAATAATATACACACACACTCATACAAACACACACACTGCATTATATACACACACACTAATACAAACACACACTCTGCATTATATATACACACACTCTGCATTATATACACACACACACACACTCATACAAACACACAGTCATACAAACACACACTCTGCATTATATACACACACTGTGTATATAATGCAGAGTGTGTGTTTGTGTAGTGTGTGTGAACTGGGTGGGGGGAGGGCATTTTTATTATTAAAATTTTTTTATTTTAATATTATTATTTTTTTTCATTATTTTAATTTTATTTTGTCCCCCCTCCCTGCTTGTTAACTGGTCAGGGAGGAGGGCTATCTTAATCCCTGGTGGTCCAGTGGCATGGGCTGTGAAGTGGGGGGGCCGGCAGGAAGCATTTACTTACCTTTCCTGCAGCTCCTGTCAGCTCCCTTCTCCTCCGTTACGGTCAGCTCCGCTGTAAGTCTCGCGGTCTGGTTGCCGCGCGGATCGTTGCCATGGCTCTGACGGCCGCGGCTCTCTAAGTTGCCATAATACAGACAGTGACTCGAGTATAAGTCGAGTGGGGGTTTTTAAGCACAAAAAATGTGCTGAAAAACTAGACTTATACTCGAGTATATACTGTACTATAATCCCTGACTTGGGTGGATAACACCTATACTAAAATGGGGAGCTGCTTAATTAAAACACTGTTGCCAGTTTCAGTGGTCCATTAAATCATTTATGGAAACCGGAAGACTCATTATTTTCTCCTCTACACGAGTCATTGTTTTCAATGTGTAAGATCCTGATTGCTTCCACAATGATCTAAATGAATCTGTCAGGTGCCATCTTACGTGGTCATGTTTTATGCAAACACACAAGTGGCCACAGGTTAGCAGTATTTCAAGTCACATTCCAACTTGCTATTCTATGTCATGACCAGGACTTTGGCAACTGGTTGTTATTAAATCCCCTAATACTTATCAAAATGTATTTCTCTCCTAAAATTTCAGTTATTTAGGTTTCACTTTGCTAGCCAGTTCCTAATGCCTACAGATGTTGAAGACAATAAAACAATATTACAGTACTCTGAAACTCAACATATAGTTTATGTATTTATTAAAACGTTCAAGTTCTTCCTGCTAGTGCCCAAATATGTGTCAGAAGTGATAGATTATGTAAAGTCCAACTGCCCTCAAAAGCAAAAAAAAGTTTTTTTTTTTTTTTTTTTGTTTTTTTTTTAATCACGATGCTCACTTATTCACTGCATTCTTGCACTTTACATACCGGAAGTGACACTTTAACAAAAATGTAATTGCAACGTTGAGTTTACAGCACCACCTTCAGGGTACAGCCAGTTCAATCTGCTTTTCACCATTCCAGAGCACAAACCGGAAATCCTATTAATAAGTAACCCAAAGGGCACTGGAAAAATATTGAAGTAGGTGAAAGCTGTTCAATATCTGGTTAAGTCACTGTACAGCACAAAGTTCAGTCAACATTAACTGCTTGAGTCATAGAGACTTGTAAAATAAACAGCTACTCCTCAAAATATCTTAACCTTTGAATGGCCAAAAGGGTAAGGAATCCTAAATGGAAACAAATACTCATAATGGCTTAATATTGGAAAGTTCACAGATAAGAAACCATATGGAAAGTAGCTATTGAACTGCAACTGCATCAGGGGCCAGAAATTATACCTATGAGGGCAGTACTGAAATGTAATATATTCATCCCATAAAAATGTCTGGTATACATTCATGGTTTTAAGAATTAAAAAAAAAAAAGTACTAACAGTCTCATAGCTGCAGTCTTAATAAAATTCACTTTCCACAGTAAATATATGGCAACTCAGCATATATTTCTCACCAACAGACAGAATATATCCGGTTAGAGTCTCAGTAATAACTTCTTAAGCATACAACAAAGTCTTCAGTCATGTATATGGATTCAAAATGGCGCAAAAATCTCACTACAGGGACAATTGCAGCCCTTGAACAAATATCAAGCCTGGGGAACAATGTAATATGCTGTCTCCCAGGTTTTTATTATTATTATTAAATAAGCATGTTGTCATGGCATTCTGCACCAGTCACCAACTCCTGGGCACCCGCGTCGTCATAGAGGCGGTCCAGGGACAATGATGCAAACAAAGATGTTTCGGAGTCCCTGACCTGTTTATATAGTCCCAGAGTGCTTCACCTACAGGTGCAAGGTGGCTGATCATGTTACTGTCAGTCTATTTAATCCCAGAGCACATCCCAACCAGTGCTTGGTTATTCTAAGCTCCTTCATCTCGATTCATGACGGGTTGTGATTTTTCAGTTTCTAGACCTGTGCCTCTTGTGATTGATTTAGTGGTTCCTGATTCTGGCTTCTCTCTTGATCACACTTTTTCGCTGTTTGCCCTGACCTTTGGACTGCTTGCCTCTTCTCTCTTTCCTCTATGATTCTGTTGCCTGGCACCTTTTTTATTACTAAAGGTCCCTATGCCACCATTGACCTATTCAGGCCTTGATCTCACCTCCAGGTCCCCTGAGGACCGTAATAACCAAACCCAAAAACGTGTTCTCACATATGTACACTAAACCTTTACAGAACATGAAGATCATATTCTATAGCTATGATATAAAATTAAAGAATGGTATCTAATACTACATCTAGAGTACCTGTACAAACTCTGCCTTTTAGCATTCATTAAATTGGTAATTCCAAGATCTATTAACGGACACTTCTGTTAAATTCAATGAGTGTATTCAAAGGAAAAACGGATTTGCCAAGGACATAGTAGGTAGTTCCCTACACACATCCATCCACTAGGTGGATAAATATACTGCAGTACTTAACAGCAACAAGTTCATAATGACATCCAAATTGGCACTTTGAACTATAATTCAAAAAGTGAGGCAGTAAACTGCCTAGGCGGTGTGCATGACAACCAGGAGGTAATACCAAGGGGATATAGAACAGTGCCAATTTCTCATGAAAGTGGCATTTTTAAATAAAATATACCGACAGAGATATGCAGTTAAGCTGAAGTGCTTTCAGGGTCAGGAGTGTCCTATTAACGGACAGTAGGGCTGCACCACACGTTGCCTTTGTTAAACAAGCAATCCTTGGATCACACATGCTTCAGCCTAACCAGATATTTTCAATTCCAATTACCTATCCTAGGAGCTGGTGTTCATCACCACAACTTCTTTGGAAGGAGAGATTTTCAAGGATGGGCTATATTCCTGCAATCTGGTTCCAGCTCCGTTACCAAAGCCCCTGACCTCACCATGTCAATAAGAAAGAAGGCAGACAAGGTCTTATGAACTTTCCCTTAGAACCTGTGTTCAGCATGTAAAATGTACCTGCAGGGCCACTGTAGCACTTCACTCCAATGGTGTATAGAACAAATGAACACCATAAAACTATCAAAATCTGGTAAATTATCCCATATTTGACTATGTTTGCCATTACTAAACCCTTGAAACAATTGCCCATTTAATATGCACCATCTAACTCTAGGATGAACAATAGTGTGCACAATTGATTAGACTACGTTAGCCCATTTTTATATTGGGCATATCAGTAGAGTCCTACATTAAATTAAGTAACAGCTACCTCGCTTCTGAGATTATGACCCTTATTGGATTGTTGTCCTTTAAAAAGTGTGGCATGATATTTATTTCAATATAAAATACATAAGTGTACTCACACAGGAGCAGGATTTAAATTCTCCTACTGGCTCACACCCACGTGTTTTACTTTAATTCTTACTTACTGTCCTAGATATGGTTTCATTCAGATACACTTTAAAAAGCTGCCTCTGATTCTTTTTATACACCACGGGCCACTGACTTCTCTTTTGGTTTCCATTTGCCTAAAGCAATGATACCGTGGGTGTCTTCATTTTTGCTTTTTTAATATTATCACCCAACCACTTTCCCAGAGACCAATCACAAATTTATCAAATATTAATCATAATCTACATATACATTTACATAATGTTTTGCTTCTCTTGCCAACGTTGCCAGAGGTATGCACAAAACCAGCCACAACCTGCTTGCCCAATATTAGATTACACTTCACTTTTTCACGCATTACATAGCTCTGCCTACTTCAGAGTACACCACTATTACAGAGTATCTGTCAAAAAATACATAATATAGTAATAGTACAAAAATAACACGAATATTGGGGATTGATCATTACAAAAATGTTTGTCATTACATTTTAAGTACCTACTTCAGACAACAATGGAAGTTTAATTTTCATCCAACATTATGCAGAATATAATTTTACAACCATCAAAATATTAATTATCCTGCTTTGCAGAGCTGAAACCATGCTGGCGAAATTAAAATATTACTTGTAAGAGGGGGTGTGGCCTGCACGCTGAAGCGGATGGTCGCACGGCACTAGCGCTTCCGCTCCACGAAGCGACTAAACACAGCAACCCTCGAGATAAAACCCGCCATCACCCGCCCCACAAGCATGGCACAGCAGAAGGGTAAGAAAATAAATCAGGCTTCTTCACAGCGCGATCTGCGCCAAACAGAGCCCAGGGCCAGCATGAGGCAGACCAAGATGGCAGCGGAGACGACACCCTCCCTCTCCAGAACTCACCAGACCCTGGGAATCTCCCCGTCACACAAGAGTTCCTGAGAGCATGCCTGGACGAAATGTCCGACAAACTGCTCAATAAGATCCAAGCATCGGTCACTGCACTGGGCAAAGACATCCAGGAGTTGGGTGAAAGAACAGCACACGTAGAGAACCGCATGGGCGAATATGAAGAAGCCCATAATGACCTAGCGGACCACGTTCAAGCAACTTACCTCAGCCCAGCTCAAGCTCTCTGATCTGGAAGACAGGTCACGGAGGCAAAACCTGAGAATTCAGGGCATACCGGAATCGGTCACGCAAGCTGACATACCCGAATTCCTGGCGGGGTTCTTCAAGTGGCTCATACCAGACATACCAACGGAAATGATCCTTCTGGACCGGGCTCACCGAGTAGCCAAACCGAAGTTTCTACCCGCAGAGGCAGCAAGAGATACGCTGACCAACCTACACTATTACCATGTCAAAGAGGCCATACTTAAAGCTGCCAGGAACCGTACAAATCTCCCAGCAAAATGTGGCCAGCTACAGATATATGCTGACTTAGCAGCAGCCACCCTACAACGGCGAAGAGAGTTCAAGGAGACAACAGAAACGTTGCGGGAACACAAGATCCCATATAGATGGGGGCACCCGGTGCGCCTGATTATCCAGCTCAATGGCACTTTTACTCATGTGACAACGCCAGAGGAAGGACTGAAGGCCCTGAAGCAATGGGACTTACCGGTCCGCAAACAACACGACGTACAACTTCGCCACAGCGACTAAGGCAAGACTGGAAGAAGGCGAAAAAATAACCCAAGTTCCACCAGTCCGTATCCAGATATGGGTGGTATAGATTCAGGACTGAATAGCGATGCCTCCTGATTGAGGACTTTCCTATTTGGTATCATTACACAACCCCCCGCACCTTACAACACATCTACTACATAACACACATTCACAGCTGCAAAAAAAAAAAAAAAAACACACAGTTATACTCAGACAAGCACAGCAAATGGACAGTTGCTCACATGCTCCTTTTAACGCCAGTTGAACTGTAATAAAGACAGTGTCACAGGAGGCCACCCATCCCCCGGTTACCCAAGGGATGATTGGGGATACACAGATTAAAGGGTCTCTCAGATCCGACATCTGTTGGTAGCCGGGACATGGGCTTGTGGATCAAAGTTTATGGGACAAAAAAAAAAAATGATATATATATGTACATATCATATGCAGATCTATTTAGACAAGTGTTAGGGCTAATCGTCTACAATATTTGTTTATGTTTTTGATGTTGCCTACCTCCATAGTACCCAATCAGGGTACTCAGCCTGTATTAACTTCCTACCCTCCCTCCCTTACCCAGACCAACCTAGACCCTCCGAGGAAATGACCCTGAGTAAATTTAGAGCTCCAGCGCGGACACAGAGGTCTCGAAGAATGACTCGATCCGCCACGGATGCATACTGCGCGGAGCCGCCATGGCAGCTACTCAGCAATACAGCAAGTATATACTCCACTGCACCATTATTTACACGCATCACACTAGACTTAAACTCTGGGACATACAAGGACACTCAGGGGAAACACAAACCTAACGAAGATAGCAGCACATGTAGCATTCCTTATAGACCTTCCCTTTATGAAAATATATAGTCACAACGTAAGGGGGCTGAACACCTCTGTTAAACGCCACCTTCTACTACAAGACCTTCAAAAATCCCAACCAGACATAGTATGTCTCCTGGAGACACACTTCACCAAACCATATCTCATTAAACCCCTCGCATACCCATATCAACAACATGCCACAGCAAAATCCAAAACGAAAGGGGTCTCTGTGCTAGTCAGCAGCCAAGTAGCATTCACAGAACACGACCTAGTCATAGACGAGGAAGGCCGATATATCATAATGGTATGTACCATCAATGATATTACCTACACCATAGTAAATGTATACGCACCTAACTCAGAACAACGCAACTTCTTACATAAAACATTAGCTAAAATAGCACCTATTCAGAAGGGAATGCTAATAATCTGCGGAGATTTTAACCACACTATAGACCCCGGGTTAGACTCATCCAAAGGTTCTAAAACGCAGGGAAACAATCCAGCCAGGAGACAATGCACAACATATCAGAGACTGCTAGACGAACATAACCTCTATGACACGTGGAGAGTTCTCCACCCGGAGGAGAGAGATTTCACGTTCTTCTCCTCGGTTCACAACTCCTACACACAAATTGACAGGTTCCTCACTGAAGGAACACACCTAACGCAGGTACTTAAATGCTCAATAGAGACTATCACGTGGTCAGACCACGCACCTATCACTATGGAACTAAAGGACAAATTTGAGAGCCACAACAGAAGCCCCTGGCGGCTAAACAAAACACTCTTACACGACAAAACGTTCACAGACCACATAGAAAACACACTTAAAAACTACTTTAAAGAAAACACCACACCAGAGATCTCGGCGGAGATCACCTGGCTAGCCCACAAACCCGTCATACGCGGGGAACTGATAAAAAGAGCACACTACCTTAAACGGACGTCCCATGCACAAAGGGTCACCTGGTACAAACAACTGCACGATCTCAACAAACTAAACCAAACAAACCCATCCCCAGAGTTAAAAAGCCAAATCTCAGAAACACAGGACAAAATACAGGCTTTAGCACTTACAAGAGTGGGCTACTCATTACGGAAATTAAAAGGTACTCACTATTCCCAGGGAAACAGAGCGGGCAAAATACTAGCCCAAAGGATCCGAGACAGACAGGCGGCGTCTAAAATAGCACACATACAGGCCCCAAAATGAAACAGGTTAGTTGCCCCGAAAGATATCAGTGACGAATTTGCCACGTACTATGAAACTCTATACAACCTTAAAAATGACCCACTAACACCCCTAACACCCCACACAAATTGATGACTACTTACAAGATGCCCAATTGCCAACCCTCTCACAACAGCACAGAGAAGGTCTCTCAGCCCCTATCACTCAACAAGAAGTAAAGGACACAATAAAAACTCTCCCAGCGGGTAAGGCACCGGGCCCTGATGGATTTGCAAACACATACTACCATAAATACGCAGACATCCTAGCCCCTGCACTGACCACTCTATTTAACAACGCTATAGACAACCACTCGCTACCCACAGAACTCTTACGAGCTCATATCACCACCCTCCCCAAACCAGGGAAGTCCCCGACCACATGCCCAAATTTCCGACCGATCTCCCTACTCAATACGGATGCCAAGCTCTTCGCAAAACTACAAGCCAATAGACTAAAAACTATCCTACCGGACCTAATACACGACGACCAAGTGGGATTTGTGAGGGGTAGACAGGGCTCAGATAACACCCGCAAAGTACTAAATCTAATGCATAGCTCTAGAAAACTGGGAATGGAGGGCCTATTCGTGTCCCTAGACGCGGAGAAGGCCTTTGACAGACTCAACTGGACCTTTTTAAACAGAGTACTCCCCAGATTCGGCTCCCCCCTGCAATTCGTAGCAGCAGTAGACGCCCTCTATAACAAACCCTCTGCACAAGTCCTATACGCAGGATTCCCATCACGGACCATAAACATCTCTAATGGCTCCAGACAGGGATGTCCCCTCTCCCCTCTGCTTTATGTACTGGCCCTGGAACCACTAGCATCCAAAATTAGATCAGACCCGAACATCCATGGTACTCCCCTAGGCAACAAAGAATTCAAACTAAACATATTTGCAGATGACATTCTTCTCACCTTAACTCAGCCATTCATAACCATGCCCAACTTAATGCGACAAATAGAACTCTTTGGCCACCACTCTTACTATAAATTAAATGTCTCCAAAACACAGGCATTAACGATAGGAGTGACTAAAGAGGCGAGAAACAGATTAAAGGAGGCTTTCCCCTTAGACTGGAGGTCAGACTACTTAACATACCTAGGACTCAAACTCACAAAAAAACCTGCAGATCTCTTCCAAGCAAACTATATTAAACTCCTAAAGGACTTCGACAACACCCTGAAATCAAGGGAGGGGAAATTCCTCTCATGGTTGGGGCGTATAGCAGCATTCAAAATGTCGTTGCTCCCAAAATTATTATACCTCTTTAGGACACTACAAATACCTGTACCAAACACCTACCTCAAGTCGGTCACCTCACTTTTCATGAAATTTACATGGCAACACAAAAAGAGCCGAGTAGCCGCTAAGATCCTGCAGAGGCGGGTAGCAGACCAAGGCCTAGGTATACCAAACCTGTATCATTACCACAAGGCAGCGATACTAAGCACTATGTTAGCAGCTCACGACTCCCATTACGCCCCACAGTGGGCAGGAATAGAAGCCTTTTGGAGGCTTCACATCCGCCCTATCTTCTGGACGGATAGTACTTGGAGACCAAAACCATTCCAAGGCCTCCCCACTACTCGGTTGCTGATAGACACATGGGACGGGGTGAGGAAAACTTTAGCTACCCATCCAAAGATACCGATGGCGGCACCACTGCAATCCATAAGCCTAATGATTCCCACCTTTAACCATAAGCCGTGGACGGATAAAGGCGTCACCCACGTACTCCACCTACACAAAGGGGAACACCTCAAATCCTTTACAAGTCTACAGGAACAATTTGACCTACCCGCAAGTCAAATCCCTACTAACAAACAACCCACCCACAAACCCTGAGAAGGGGACACACGCACCAACATCTAAGTTCGAAAATATTTGCCTATCAAACAAGCCCAACGTCAAATCTCTCTCCACGTGCTACCACTTGATCCTACACAATCAACCACTGACACAGGAATACTACCAAAAGGCATGGCACACAGATCAGGGCATGGAGTTAAGCACAGAACAGTGGAAAAGAGCTTACACGGCACACAAAGGCATGACATCATGCGCCCAACACCTAGAAATCCAACAGAAAATACTATACCGTTGGTACTTAGTGCCGGAAAAAATACACAAAATTTGGCCTACCTCCACAAACATATGTTGGCGATGCGATAAAGAAGTGGGCACGATGATCCACGTATGGTGGACATGTCCCGCACTGGCACCTCTCTGGACACAAGCCATCCGTATCATGTCGGACATGCTAGGCCACCAGATGGAAAAAAATTCTGTACAATGCATGTTGTACATATTCCCTGAGAGGATGCCCAAAGCACACCAGGCACTAATATACCATACACTTGCATCAGTACATATCCTAATAGCGAAACACTAAAAGTCCAAGGACACACCGTCACATACACATCTAATGAACCAAATTGCACTCAACTGGACATATGAGGCCATGCACCAACAACAATTTGGCCCAAGACCTATGCTAGCTAAGGCAAAACACATATGGGACACGTATCAAAACCACACTAACACCACAACACAATAGCTTCCAGCTGGCGAGGATGTTATCCGTGGCGTGGCACTGAGGAGACCCAGCCTTGGGTCACGAACAACCAAGAAATGAGAGACAGAAGACACTTGTAATCGTGACTAAGGTATCCAAAATGCACGCGCAATTGTAATGCAACTACGTGTCTGAATAAAAATTGTCAAATTTCAAAAAAAAAATATTAATTATCCAACTTTAAAATGGTCTTACTATCAAAAAAGAGTTTTGCTTTTCGAAAAATATTATTCGTCACCTTGTGCTTTATAAAAGGAGAAATAAGTAGAAATGTTGACTCAATTGGATACATAGAAAATGATTTTTCATAAAGGCAATACAAGTAGATATCTGTGCAACACTGCTACCCTCTAGTGGCAAGTTGTAGTATAATTTGCAATATGGTTGATAGAGCAAAAAATTATTGTTTTTGCTTTCTTAAATTCACAATTACTTTTGGTAAAATGCGGCCGGAGCAAGATGGCGGCGGCTCACACTCCCCAACACCTGCCTCAGATCAGGGATCCGACACAGAGGCACTTCAGCCTCCCCCTGGAGATATCTCTCTTTCGATATTACTTTGCTGCAAAGGGATTTAGATAGACTGGTGGACCAGTCACTAAAATAGGAGATGAAACTGAATGTAGAAAAATGCAAAGTTATGCAATTCCGGTAAAGAATGCACAAGCAAGTTATACCCTTAATGGAAGCGAATAAGGGATAACACACGGGAAGGGAATTGTTATAGACAAACTATGCAACAATGTGCAATGTCAATCAGCAGGGGCTAAGGCCAGTAAGGTATTGTCATGCATAAAAAAGGGCATTAATTCTCAGAATCAGAATATCATTTTGCCTCTTTATAAATCACTGGTAAGACCCCATTTGGAATATGCTGTGCAATTGTGGGCACCTGTTCTAAAGAAGGATATTATGGCACTAAAAAGAGTGCAGAGCCGGCCCACAAAATTAATAAAAGGTATGGAACATTTTAGCTATGAAGAAAGGTTAACAAATTTAAACCTCTTTAGTTGAGAAAATTGTTACCTCACAGGGGGTATGATAACATTAAACAAATATATCTTTGGCCAATACAAGCCATTGTGAGGAAATCTATTCACTAACACGACCTTACATAGGACATAAGGTCATGCGTTTAGACTGAAAGAAAGAAGATTTAGTCTAAGGCAAAAGAAAGGTTTTTTTTACCGTAAGAACAATAAGGATATGGAATTCTCTGCCTGAAGAAGTGGTTTTATCAGAGTCCATACATATGTTTAAACAGCAACTAGATGCATACTTGCAAAAACTGAATATTCAATTATATCATTTTTCAACTGTAGGGTAATGGCTTCTTGATCCAAGGATAAATCTGACTGCCATTCTGGGGTCAAGAGGGAATTTTTTTTCCTAGTTTGTTGCAAAACTGAAAGTGCTTCAAACTGGGTTATTTTCCCTTCTTTTTGATCAAAAGCAAAAGAAAAACAAATGTGAGGAAGGCTGAACGTGATGGACGCATGTCTCTTTTCAATCTATGTAACTATGTAACTTTGCACCAATATTTTTCAATAAAAACTAGCAATTCAGAATGACAAGATACCAATTGTAAGTTTTTTTTATTTTTCTCTGAAGGGGAATTGGGGCACACACGGAACATGCATTTATCAGTAGTGGTGATGGTATAATATATAGAAATTACAGATTAAGAAACAGTGTACGCATGCAAGCACGCTTAAATTTACATGGTTTCTTAAAATCACCTATCTTAGCAAACAAATATAGGGATTCAGGTACACCAGATTGTTGTTACTTTGTACCACATATATTGTAATTTAAAGGGACACTCCAGACCCCTAAAGGACTTTAGCTTGCTAAAGTGTTTTATGTGTGAAGAATGTGTCCTGTTTTTTCATTTGACAAAAATTGGCACTTTCATAAATTTACTTTTTACACCTCTTGGCTATCAGACATGTCCTATTACTTCCTGGTTTGATTAGCGCAGTGGAGCTAAACTTAAGACACAGCATTTGCCCAGAGCACCTGCCTTGCAAAGAATTCTCATTGAGCTGCCAATTCTCACAAAATAGCAATGACGCACTAAAAAGAACGTAATGGAATAAAATATTTTTTTTAAAAGATATTTGGAGAATTAGTATCCTTGTAGTGCAGATTTATTACAATCAGGGCATGCACACCATAATAAACTGCAGTGATAGGAATTGTATCACTGGGCATCAAAAAAGGTAACTAAATAAAACTGGGAACGGAACACGTTTCATGTCACTACTGGATACTTTCTCAACACACTAGACCATGATTTTTATTTAGGGAGGATTTGGGCAGTTGAGTGCCTCTATAAGTGGTAAATGTATAGGAATGAAATACCTAATAGAAACAATAATAATAATGCACTTATTTTTTAAATTAAGTTGAGACATTTTTTATTTCATAGTAGGTGACAAATTCCATAATAAAATATCAAATATTTTATCCCTGTCTATTTTTAATGGAAATCACCAGTGACAGAGGTTTGAAGCCCCAAACTGGAAAAAGAGGTTACCCCTTCTATTGTATATAGTAAACACTGACATTTGTAACTCAAACTTTTCACGTTGGCATTTGTAAAAATTAAGTAAACTATTATGGTTCTGTATTTGGATTCATACAGCTCAATTTGGATATATTATATCTAAGTAACTTGCCTTTTATCAAGGTTTCCCTATTTAGCATTAAGGGGTTCAATATTTTTGCATAATTTTACTCGTTATATTATATGTATACATTTACTAAATGTTATATATTTCATAATCAATCTTTTTTTTTAGTTCATATCAAGTGATATAATCATTATTACTTGGTTGTTGAGTGTTAAGTGGCAACTTTGATTTCCTTCAGTGGGTTATTATTTTTTGCCCTTGTGGCCTTTTCAGGACAGTTGTCTACAAAAGTTTGAAGAGGTAGCCCTAAAAGTTCACATCTTTACAGAGCTATATATTCATGTTAACATCCATCAATTCATTCTACTTACTAATGCTTAATTAATTGGTTTATTTGCACCCAAATATCCTGAATCACAATGTTCAAAGTTGCCAAATACTTTTCCGCTTCACACTGATTACAGATTCTAAATACTTACATCCAATGCTGACATATCTGTTTGGTCATGTTCTATAACATTTTACTCTTCTCCTAGCTTCCAATCCTTCTCCTATTTTATCAGTATTAACATCACAGGCTCTGAGTTTACTCCCAGCACCTGATGCTCACATGTTTGTAGATGTATGTGCTACTGAGTTACCTCACAGCCACTTCATTATGACATCACTAGCTGTAAAAAGCAATCTGAATTACATGTGCAAACGTATGTCTATCTGGATGTGCTAATCATGTCTCTTTACAGTTTCATAAAGTGTTAATAGGGGAAGCACAACTAAGCATTTAATGCATTTAAATTAGGGATGGTCTTATAAATGATAGCCAACTATTTACTTAATGAAGTGAGTAAAATCATTACTTACGCTTGCAGCTTCTTTGTCACTTTGCAGCAGGGTTTTGGAGACATCACTTGAAACAGACTCTGAGTCGGAGATTTCAACTGCACTTTCATCTGCTGCAAACAAATCGCCCTCATGATCAGAGGCATCGTGGTCGTCAATAATCTGGGGGGAATCTTCTTGAGAAGTGAATATGAAAAGAAGAGAAGGTACATTAATTCTTATTACATAAACTGGTATATATGCTTATAAAAATATTTAAAATGTCTGTGTATATACACTGATCAGCCAAAACATTAAAACCACCTAACATTGCGTAGGTCTCCCATGTGCTACAAAAACAGCGTTGAGGTATGGACTCCACAAGACCTCTGAACCTGTCCTGTGGTATCTGGTAGCAAGACCTAAAAGGAGATCCTTTAAGTCCTGCAAGCTGAAAGGTGGAGTCTCCATGGTTCGGATTTGTTGTTACAGATGCTCAATCAGATTCAGACCTAGGGAATTTGGAGGCTACGGCAACACCTTGAACTCTTATGTTCCTCAAACCATTCCTGAACTTTTTTTGCAGTGTGGCAGGGTGCATTATCATGCTGAAAGAGGCCATCATGTGAACACCATTGCCAGACGTCCATCAATGAGCCTTAGATGCCCAATGTTATTCACTTCGCCGGTCAGTGGTTTTAATGTTGTGGCTGACCAGTGTATATCTCAATAACACATCAGTGTGAACAGCTGAATTACTATTATATAGTAATTCTATAATATATTTATTTGTTTTTTGTTGTTTAAACTGCAGATTAAAAATCTAATTCAGTGACACTAAACTAATACTTAGAATCAGAGAGCCCCATGCACATCTCAGTTGTTTTGAGATAACATTTGACCTGTTACCTTAAAGGCATACAATGGCATTAAGAATACAAACTTGTATACCTAACACTAAAGTGCCCCTGTCTCTAGTTATAAGCATTGTATTCAGTGCTTTCCTGTAAACGCAGACATCATGTGGCAGAATTCACAATAGTGGCTGTCAGTACGCTGTGCTAAGAAGAAATTACACAAATAAAAAAGGACAATGATCGGTTATGGGACAGAGCAATGTCAGCATCTCAGTTCACACCAATCTCTGAGCCGAATACATACTCATAACAATCTAATAAGGAAGTTACTTTGTGAAAAAAGGGGACATAGCAAAAAGTACTGCATTATGCTGCAGAAAGCTATGAAATATTTTCAAAGAAAAACAAAGATTTTAATGTATAGAAAAACACAGCACCAATAAGAGTCCAAAATTTATGAAAAGCACCATGCGTGGTGAACTCAAGATGGCGGATGCTGCATGTCCTCCAGCTTGCTACAGAGGGTCGCCATTTCTTCCGAGCCCGCTGGATGATATATTCACTGCATTCTGGCATTAATTCTGAAAAATACAATACGTACCTACTCCACTAGTGTCAGGATCGTATCCTGACAACTATGTTTTATCGTCATTCATTTATGTTCCTTTAAGAAGTTCCAGCTCTCCACCACAAGTGGCCTCCCTAGCCACTAGTCACCTCAGTCTTCACCTGTATAGGACTAATTACAAATCCTATAAAAGGCCACACCCATGAATACCAGTGGCCTTTACACTGAAGTTCTTATTGAATCACTTCATATCCTGGCTCCTGTGAACCTGCTCTAGATTAACCTGCTCCATCCTTACCTATACTTCAAACCAGCCTGCCTCTGTTACCAGCCTTCCACTGTTACCAGCCTGCCTTTGATACCAACCTGCCTGTGTTACAACCCTACCTGGAAATTACAGATATTCTTTATTATTTGCAAGTAATCTGTTCTGTGGCAGGTATCCTGTTTTGTGGCATATTGCCTAAAGTCTGCTTTCCCTCTAGTTTCATAATATGTCTAAAAACACTAATAAACCTGAAGTCAACCCTGGCATAAGTTTACTATCTGACCTGCACAAGATCATGACAACAAGTTATAAGTCTCCATCCATAGACACGACGAAAAAGCCGACCGGCAGCTCCTAGACAGCGAGCACCACATATGAGAGGGTGAAGGCTGCAACGGCAGATCATACAGAGGGAGACATGCAAGCAAACATCAAAGCAGAGCATTCATGGAGCATGTGAGAAGCAGCAGGAAGGTCAGTGATGCAGGAGTCATCTGCAGTCACTGTGCTGCTTACCTGAATTTACAGTGTTAGGCCAAAAGATCTGCACACACATTGGGGGACTGTGCCCTGCCCACGCGGGGCATAGGCTGATTGTCACGCTGGGAGCTTGGCAGTGTTCCATCTCATCACCTGCCTGAATTCATGCAGCAGGTCTTACACTCGTGCATAATACTGCTTATCTGTATTGCTCTAGCCCTTATATTTTTTGCTGTTGATGAGTTTATATGTACCCTAACAGCTATCTAGACGCCCTCTTGATAACCACTCATAAGATTTGCTTGGTTCTTGTTCTCTATGTTTTTAAGTCTAGCACTGTGTTCTTTTTATTGTTATATGAAACATTTCATATAAAATGAGCTGGCCAACTCTCCTACGTGACAAGTTGTGCTGCATAATATGTGTATGTCTTTGCAATCTTCTCCCCAAAAGTTTGAATATGTGATCTTATTATGTGTCTCAATAAAATATGATTAACAAAATATATGAAAAGGACTTAAGTTATGTTGATGTGTAGTTTTTAATATCATTTTGAATATACACTTGTAAACACAAAAGGGTCAACTTCTGACTTGATCTTTATTTTAGATTATTCTAGGTGGAGAAAGGTGTGAATCACAGTAATTTCACATGTTTGCCACATCTTTTTAGACCAACCTACCCATTACTAGAAGCAAAACATTTTGCATTTGTAACAGTTACACTGTTTTCCCTTGTATGCTTCCTTCACATACTTGTCAAAATGACAATCCTGTTTATACCAATATTACTGAGGTAAATAATAAGAAAATAAAAACCTTTTGAATATTAAGTTTCCACTTTTTAAACAATAAAATCCTTGTGGAGATAAATGTTTCGCAAGCACTATTTTAACATGACATAATTACTCCTCCATCTCCTCTTTTTTGAGCATGCCTGGCATAAGGAGATTCTTAGTATAGGAAGAATAACAAAGGATGAAGAAATAAGCATGCAAATCAAGTCAGGATAAAATATCTCAGAGAGCAAGTTGATGTTAAATATGTATCTGCCTGCTAATCTGCAAAAAGTTGTTAACCCCTTAACATTCACCTGGGAAACTTTCAGTTCACTTTTCCCGGTTGTGTCATCCTACAGCAATAGGAAGATAGCAGTCCTATAAAAGCTATAGAGCACCTAAAAAGAGGGGGTTGTACCATATGAAAAAAAAGAAGCACATAACTTCAGGCCTATCACGTGGACAATATCATACATATGAATGGTTCAGCACAGCTCGAAATCAGGCTAGTAACTTTTTATTTAGGTACTTACATGATTGACAACATAGCAATGTGAACCAAAGGCTTGAATAGAGGTACAAGAGTTAATGATTAGTATTCCAACATCTGCCTAACAGACATTAACTTGAGATATTTATAAAACAAATAAATCAGTATGGGTACCACTGAGATGCATAATTCTAGAAAGGCCGAGATCAGCAGGTTAAGGGCAACTTAACAGTCTGATAACTATCCTGAAACCAAAAGTACAAATATAAACATATATACATAAACTATTGGGATTTAAATAGAGGAGGAGAAAATTAAAACAAAACAGTCAATCAGGAAAATAAAATACATTTAATTTCCGAGTCATATAAATCAGAAGCAATATTTACGACACACTAATAAATAAAAATATTAAACATCAAGTCATCAACAAATGCAAAACTCATTATCAAATAAAGCAGGCAAACTAATTTTTTCATTTCTTTAAATTATTTTTACATGAAATTAAAGGAATAAAAGATTGGTCCACTGAACTGAATTTATTTAAAGAGGATCCAAAGAAGGAATACAATTTAACCCCTTAAGGACGCATGACGGTTCAGGACCGTCCTCGGCATTTTTGCGTTGCCGACCGAGGACGGTCCTGAACCGTCCCAACGGAAAACGGGCGGCGGGAGCGATCAGAGATCGCTTCCGCTGAAATCCCGTTGTTACTATCTGCCCGGCATCCCAGGCAGATAGTAACAGCGATCCGCGATCGCTCACAATTGGCTGGTGTCAAAGTGGGTGTTACAAACACTCACTTTGACACTGATCTCTGCCTCTCTCCTCTCTGTAGCGTTTTGTGAGAGGAGAGAGACAGAGATCTGATAGTTTGTTGCAGCAGCTGTTCCTGTGAAAAATAAAAAGTATCTTCAGTTAATTAAAATCCTATTTTAACCCCTTCCCTGCCAGATCTGTTACAGACAGTGCATTTTTACTGTCTGTATTATTTTTTTTTGCCCTTAAGGGTCAACTTTATTTTTAAAAATCTGTGTCTTAGTCTGTCATAGTCTGTCATAGTCTGTCATAGTCTGTCATAGTCTGTCATAGTCTGTCATAGCCTGTCGTTTTGTGAGAGGAGAGAGACAGAGATCTGATAGTTTGTTGCAGCAGCTGTTCCTGTGAAAAATAAAAAGTATCTTCAGTTAATTAAAATCCTATTTTAACCCCTTCCCTGCCAGATCTGTTACAGACAGTGCATTTTTACTGTCTGTATTATTTTTTTTTGCCCTTAAGGGTCAACTTTATTTTTAAAAATCTGTGTCTTAGTCTGTCATAGTCTGTCATAGTCTGTCATAGTCTGTCATAGTCTGTCATAGTCTGTCATAGCCTGTCGTAGTCAGTCAGTTTCCTTCCCCCAAATCTCCATTAGATTCTTCTAACAGGAGTTAGTTTAGGGATTACTGTTTTAGTCTGTTTTAGTGTTAAAAAAAAAAAAAATATTGTGTTTAGTATTTTGTTAGTTTAGTCTGTTAGTGTGAAACATGCAGCGCATGTACAGCTTGGAGGAGGCATATGCCTTCTTGGCGTCAGACTCTGACGCCACTGATACTGCGTCCGATTTTGACCCAGGTCAGTTTAGCGGCACGTCTAGTGACATGTCATCTGTGAGTGAGCCAGCTGCTAAAAGAAGCTGTGCTTCCCCTGCTACGCTGAATGTGGTTGACTTCTCCCCTATACAATATATGGAGTTATTTTTAGGGGATACCATCTGGGAGGAGATTGCTTCCCAGACTAATTTATACGCTAGCCAATTTATTGAGACCAATCCAGGTAGCTATACAGTCAGGGAGCATGCTTGGCATCCCACAGATGTCCCTGAACTTAAAACATTTTGGGCTCTTACCATGCTCATGGGGATAATAAAAAAGCCATCAATCCGGTCTTACTGGAGCACCAACCTAATTTGTTCGACTCCTATATTCTCCCAAACAATGCCTAGACCAAGATATGAGCTGCTGCTCAGATACTTACATTTTAACGACAATACGCTCTGTCACCCCAGAGATCACCCCGAATATGATAGGCTTTATAAAATACGCCCACTGGTAGACCATCTTCAGAACAGATTGTCTGAAGTTTATACTCCCCAACAAACTTTATCCATCGATGAATCCCTTATGAAATACAAAGGGAGATTAGGGTTCAAACAATATATCCCCTCAAAGCGGTCTAGGTATGGCATTAAAGTGTACAAACTTTGCGAGAACGAAAGTGGCTACACATTTGCCTTCCGTGTATACGAGGGGAAAGATGCTCAACTGAACCCTCCTGGCTGTCCTGACTCTCTGGGGACAACTGGGAAACTTGTTTGGGACCTACTGAACCCTTTGTTCAATAAGGGTTACCACCTTTATGTGGACAATTTTTACAGCAGTGTCCACTTGTTTAAAATTCTTTATAGTTTACAGACACTGGCCTGCGGCACTGTAAGAAGAAATGCCAAGGATTTTCCCAGACCCCTCATAGAGGCCAAATTAAAAAAAGGGGAATGCAAAGCTCTGCGCAAGGCTGAACTGCTTGCGCTAAAATTTAAGGACAGGAAGGATGTTCACATGATAACAACCATCCATAACGAGGCCATGTCAGACGTCACTGTCCGAGGCAGGGTACAGACAAAACCGGTGTGCATCAGGGCTTATAACAGGCACATGGGGGGTGTTGATTTAGCTGATCAGCTGATGCAGCCTTATCTTATCTTAAGAAAGACAAAAGCCTGGTATAAAAAGGTGGCTATCTACCTGTTGCAAGTAGCAACACATAATTCATTTTTACTTTTAAAAAAAATTAATCCAGGAAGAACCACCTATCTCCAATTTCAGCTCAAGCTGATTTCCACAATAATTTATGGAGATGGTCAAGTTCCAACGACAGTGCAAGAGTCGCCTAGACATTTTATTTTTAAGATACCGCCAACACCAAAAAAAAGAAACCCCCAGAAACGTTGCCGGGTCTGTTATAAAAAAGGGAAAAGGACAGACACCCCTTTTCACTGTCCCGATTGCCATACAAAACCTGGACTGTGCATTGGAGAATGTTTTAAGGTCTACCACACAGAAAATACATTTTTATAATACTTGTTCCTGATTTATTTTTTTGTTTATTTTGAAAGCAGCAAATTTCTGTTAGTCAGTATCCTTCCCCCAAATCTCCAGTTAGATTCTTTTTGCAGGAGTTAGTTTACAGATTGCTGCTAACAGAAGTTTTAGTCTCATTTAGTCTGTTTTTTAACTCTGTGTTAGCCAGACTCTGACGCCACTGACACTGCGTCCGATTTTGACCCAGGTCAGTTTTCTGACATGTCATCTGTGTGTGAGCTGGCTGCAAAAAGAAGCTGTGCTTTCTCTGCTACGCCGAATGTGGAGGAGGAACAGGTTTCTCCACAGTTAGCTGAGCCCCAAATCACCCCTTTTAATGCCAACACAGGCATTAATGTCAATGTGGATGACTTCTCCTCTATGCAATATATGGAGCTATTTTTAGGGGATACCATGTGGGAGGAGATTGCTCCCCAGACTAATTTATATGCTACCCAATTTATTGATACCAATCCAGATAGCTATGCAGTCAGGGAGGAGTGTGCTTGGCATCCCACAGATGTCGCTGAACTTAAAAAATTCTGGGCTTTTACAATTCTCATGGGGATTATAAAGAAGCCATCAATTTGCTCTTACTGGAGCACCAACCCAATCTGTTCTAGTCGAGTGTACTCTCAAACCATGTCTAGAACAAGATTTGAGCTGCTGCTGAGATACTTACATTTCAATGACAATACCCTCTGTCACCGCAGAGATCACACCCAATATGATAGGCTTCATAAAATACACCCACTGGTAGACCATCTTCAGCACAAATTTACTGAAGTTTATACTCCTCAAAAAATGTATCTATTGATGAATCGTTAATGAAATATAAAGGGAGATTAGGATTCAAACAATACATCCTCTCAAAGCGCTTTAGGTATGGCGTAAAATTCTACAAACTGTGCGAGAGCGAAAGTGGCTATACATTTGCCTTTCGTATATATGAGGGGAAAGATAGTCAACTGGACCCTCCTGGCTGTACTGACTCTCTGGGGACAAGCGGGAAACTTGTTTTTGACTTACTGATCCCCTTGTTCAATAAGGGTTACCACCTTTATGTGGACAATTTTTATAGCATTGTCTGTTTGTTTCAAACTCTTTAGGGTTTCTAGATACTGGCCTGTGGCAGTGTGAGAAGATATGCCAAGGATTTCCCCAGACCTTTAATTAGAGGCCAAAAAAAAAAAAAAAGTGAATGTAAAGGTCTGCACAAAGCTAAAGTGTTTGCAATAAAATTTAAGGACAGGAAGGATGTTCACATGCTAACAACCATCCATAACGAGGGCATGTCAGACGTCACTGTCCGAGGCAGGGTACAGACAAAACCGGTGTGCATCAGGGCTTATAACAGGCACATGGGGGGTGTTGATTTGGCTGATCAGCTGATGCAGCCATATCTTATCTTAAGAAAGTCAAAAGCCTGGTATAAAAGGTGGCTATCTACCTGATGCAAGTAGCAACACATAATTAATTTTTACTCTTTAAAAAAAAATGAATCCAGAAAGAACCACCTTTCTCCAATTTTAGTTCAAGCTGATTTCCACAATATTTTTTATGGAGATGGTCAAGTTCCAACAACGGTGCCAAAGGAGTCCAGACATTTTATTTTTAAGATACCGCCAACTGCAAAAAAAAAAACAAATCCCCTGAAATGTTGCTGGGTCTGTTATAAAAAAAGGAAAAGGACAGACACCCCTTTGCACTGTTTTTTTTTCTTTTGAAAACAGCAAATTTTAGTTAGTCAGTTTCCTTCCCCCCAAATCTCCAATTAGATTCTTTTTACAGGAGTTAGTTTAGAGAATGCTGCTAAAGGTGCATTTGATACCTGCACATTTGGTTAAAAAAGTTTTATGGTAGTAACATATAACTGGCTGGCCAAAACCAGATGACGTGTGCATAAAAAGCAGAATTCAAAAATTACCACCATGCACATTCTCTGAAATTTGTTTAGCACAATGGTTGGGGGAAGGATGTGAAAACACCTCATATACAATACTCTGGAATGTCTACTTTATAAAAATATAAACTTTCATGATGTTAACATTAACGGGGGGATGCAAAAATATGCCAAACTGAAGATAGGCCAGGCATACCTATATATCAAGTTGAAAAACTGATATGTACAAGTCTTGAATGTGGCCTTTTAGCCCCCAAACAACCCAGCAAACCTATGCATGGGTGATGTCACTGTACTCAGGAGATGTTGCTGAACACATATTGGGGTGTTGTTTGGCAGTGATACATAACACGATTTGTTAATTCATGCCTAAAGTACAATGTGTGTGAAAAAAAACACACAAAAAATGACAACCTAAATGTTTGACAATGTCTGGTGGTAGAATTAGTGCATGGAAAGTGTTAAAAAACCACCATTTGAAATACCCTAGGGTGTCTACTTTCCAAAAATATATGGTTTGGTGGGGGTAAAATACATTGGCCTCCCTTACAAATGTCCCAAATAGGACATGTGCGCAGGTTGACTACATGTCAAAATTCCAAGTTGAAAAATGGATATGCGCACCTGCCAAATGTGGCCTTTTAGCCCCCAAACAATCCGACAAGCCTATGCATGGGCGGTATCACTGTACTCAGGAGATGTTGCTGAACACATATTGGTGTGTTGTTTGGCAGTGACACATAACACGATTTGTTAATTCATGCCTAAAGTACAATGTGTGTGAAAAAAAACACACAAAAAATGACTACCTAAATGTTTGACAAAGTCTGGTGGTAGAATTAGTGCATGGAAAGTGTTACAAAACCACCATTTGAAATACCCTAGGGTGTCTACGTTCCAAAAATATATGGTTTGGTGGGGTAAAATACATTGGCCAGCCTTACAAATGTCCCAAATAGGACATGTGCGCAGGTTGACTACATGTCAAAATTCCAAGTTGAAAAATGGATATGCGCACCTGCCAAATGTGGCCTTTTAGCCCCCAAACAATCGGACAAGCCTATGCATGGGTGGTATCACTGTACTCAGGAGATGTTGCTGAACACATATTGGCGTGTTGTTTGGCAGTGACACATAACATGATTTGTTAATTCATGCCTAAAGTACAATGTGTGTGAAAAAAAACACACAAAAAATGACTACCTAAATGTTTGACAAAGTCTGGAGGTAGAATTAGTGCATGGAAAGTGTTAAAAAACCACCATTTGAAATACCCTAGGGTGTCTACTTTCCAAAAATATATGGTTTGGTGGGGGTTAAATACATTGGCCAGCCTTACAAATGTCCCAAATAGGACATGTGCGCAGGTTGACTACATGTCAAAATTCCAAGTTGAAAAATGGATATGCGCACCTGCCAAATGTGGCCTTTTAGCCCCCAAACAATCCGACAAGCCTATGCATGGGTGGTATCACTGCACTCAGGAGATGTTGCTGAACACATATTGGCGTGTTGTTTGGCAGTGACACATAACACGATTTGTTAATTCATGCCTAAAGTACAATGTGTGTGAAAAAAAACACACAAAAAATGACTACCTAAATGTTTGACAATGTCTGGTGGTAGAATTAGTGCATGGAAAGTGTTAAAAAACCACCATTTGAAATAACCTAGGGTGTCTACTTTCCAAAAATATATGGTTTGGTGGGGGTAAAATACATTGGCCGGCCTTACAAATGTCCCAAATAGGACATGTGCGCAGGTTGTAAAAAAACACGAAAAAAAATTACTACCCAAAAAATTGCCAAAGGCTGGTGGTAGAATTATTGCATGAAAAGTGTTAAACTACCACTATTTAAAATACCCTGAGTTGTCTACTTTTCAAAAATATATGGTTTGATGGGGGTAAAATACATTGGCCCAAATAGGACAGGGGCGCTGGTTTACTACATGTCAAAATTCCAAGTTGAAAAAATGGATATGCGCACCTGCCAAATGTGACCTTTTAGCCCCCAAACAATCCGACAAGCCTATGCATGGGTGGTATCACTGTACTCAGGAGATGTTGCTGAACACATATTGGCGTGTTGTTTGGCAGCAAGACATAACAGGATCTGTAAATTTATACCTGAATTGCAATGTATGTGAAAAAAAAAACAAAAAACAACTATCTATGCAAAGTTTGGCAAAGACTTGTGGTAAAATGGCTGCATAGAAAGTGTCAAAATATCCTTAGATGAATACCCTGGGTTGTCTACTTTAAAAAAAATATATACATGTGGAGTGTTTTCCAGAGATTTATGACAGATAATAGTGTTACAATGTCACTATTGATACATTTAAAAAAAAATTGTTTTGAAACCGCCATATCCTACTTGTACCTATAGCCCTATAACTTGCAAAAAAAAGCAAAAAAGCATGTAAACACTGGGTATTTTAAACTCAGGACAAAATTTTGAATCTATTTAGCTGTTTTTTTCCATTCGCTTTTGTAGATGAGTAAAAGATTTTTCAAGTAAAAAAGTCAAAAAAACATGTATTTTTTCAATTTTCATCATATTTTTTTATTTTTTTAAATTAAAATTGCTACGAGATTATATAAATAATGGTATGTAAAGAAAGCCTTTGACCTGAAAAAACTATGGTATAATTTGTATGGGAACAGTAAATGAGAGCGAAAATAACAGCTAAACACAAACACCAGAAAAGTGTAAAATATTAGGATCGACCGATATTGATTTTTTAGAGCCGATACCGATATTCTGTGAACTTTCAGGCCGATAGCCGATATAATTTGTCGATATTCTGTACATTTACCATTTTGGAAAATAAAAACTATTTCTAAAGGTAAATGCACAAAATATACATGCCACGTGTAGTGGATGCAGTGTGACAGGGGAGCTGTGTGTGTGTGTGTGTGTAGTGGATGCAGTGTGTGTCTTTGTGTAGTGTGTGTGTGTAGTGGATGCAGTGTGTGTCTTTGTGTAGTGTGTGTGTGTAGTGGATGCAGTGTGTGTCTTTGTGTAGTGTTTGTGTAGTGTGTGGGTTGTGGATGCAGTGTGTGTGTTTGTGTAGTGTGTGTGGAGGATGCAATGTGTGTTTGTGTAGTGGATGCAGTGTGTATTTGTTTAGTGTGTGTAGTGGATGCAGTTTGTATTTGTTTAGTGTGTGTATTAGTGTAGTGTGTATATAATGAAAGCAGAGTGTTTGTGTAGTGTGTGGGTAGTGTGCGTAAAGTGAATGCTGTATATACTAAATGCAAAGTGTGTGTGTATATAATGAATGCAGAGTGTGTGTGTGTATTTGTGTAGTGTGTGTATATAATGCAGTGTGTTTGTGTAGTGTGCATTATATAAACACACTACGCAAATACACTGCATTATATACACACACTATGCAAACACACTGCATTATATACACACACTACACACACAAACACTGCATTATATAAACACTACACAAACACACACACTGCATTATATACACACTACACAAACATACACTGCACAAACACACACTGCACAAACACACACTGCACAAACACACACTGCACAAACACACACTGAATTATATAAACACACTACACAAATACACTGCATTATATACACACACTACACAAATACACTGCATTATATACACACACTACACAAATACACTGCATTATATACACACACTACACAAATACACTGCATTATATACACACACTACACAAACACACTGCATTATATACACACACTACACAAACACACTGCATTATATACACACACTACACAAATACACTGCATTATATACACACACTACACAAATACACTGCATTATATACACACACTACACAAACACACACTGCATTATATACACAGTGTGTTTGTATAGTGTGTGTATATAATGCAGTTTGTGTGTGTATATAATGCAGTTTGTGTGTGTTTGTATAGTGTGTGTATATAATGCAGTTTGTGTGTGTTTGTATAGTGTGTGTATATAATGCAGTTTGTGTGTGTGTATATAATGCAGTTTGTGTGTGTTTGTATAGTGTGTGTATATAATGCAGTTTGTGTGTGTGTATATAATGCAGTTTGTGTGTGTGTATATAATGCAGTTTGTGTGTGTTTGTATAGTGTGTGTATATAATGCAGTGTATTTGTGTGCATTGTATACAAACACACACTATACAAACACACACTGCATTATATACACAGTGTGTTTGTGTAGTGTCTGTGTATATAATGGAGTGTGTGAGGGGGAATTTTTTATTAAATTATTTTTTTATATATATATTTAATTATTATTTTTTGTCCCCCCTCCCTGCTTGTTACCTGGCCAGGGAGGGGGGATATGACAGTCCCTGGTGGTCCAGTGGTATTGGCTGAGCTGGGGGGGGCGGAGAGCAAGCGCTTACTCACCTCCCAGCAGCTCCCCAGTGCAACTCTCGCGGCCAGCGTGTCGCGCGGAGCGTTGCCATGGTGATCCATGGCAACGCTCTGACGGCCGCGGGTCTCGCGAGAGTTGCACTGGGGAGCTGGAGGAGCTGCTGGGAGGTGAGTAAGCGCTTGCTCTCCGCCCCCCCAGGACCGCTGGGCTTGTAATGAGCCTGGCGGTCCTAGGAGGTATTATCGGCAATATCGGTATCTGAATTGGCCGATACCGATATTGCCGAAAATACCGAATATCGGCCGATTATATCGGTAAAACCGATAATCGGTCGATCCCTAAAAAATATTCCTGGTTGCAAATGTACAACATCGCAAAAACAGTCCAGTCCTTAAGGGGTTAATAATTTTTGCACATTTCAAAAAAGAACCAAGAACTGTAGCATTGAAAATCAGAGTTACAAAAGCCTTGAACTAAAAAGGATTGTAAACAAAAGAAATTAATGTTTAAGTAGCCATTTTTTATGAGTTCAGATTATAAACACATTAAAACAGAATGAGCGGTCTATTAATAGCTAGATCAATATTTTCAATCTCCTATAATTTTTAGTTTTCTGTCACATGCAGGGCCGGATTAAGAGCATAGTGGGCCTGGTGCTGACAATTATGATGGGCCTAATTACGGAATCTTATCGACCAAAAACACTAAAACAATCATACCTCCCAAGCGTCATGTATCTGATGGAGATGGTGCTGGAAGGAAACTCATAGGATGCAGCAATAAGAAAACACATACTCTATGCTAATTTCTCTCTAATTTATGCTTTCATCTTTCAAGTAAATCCATACCCCTAACAGCAGTGTCCAGTGAAGCAGGAAGTCAATTGGCGGGGTAAAAGGGTGTGCCACTGGCGCGAATCACGTGACAAGACCTGCCAAAAGGAGTGAACATGCCCAAAAAGGGGGCATGTTTGTTTTATGAATTGGAAGGTCAGCCTGGCATGAATGCATGTCAGGCTGCCTGCCAATCCTGCAGGCTGTCCAACTAAGGGCATACAATGCAGGCAGCACCTTGAGCTTGACATAAATGCGTCTAATGATGCGCTCACTCCATTCTTTCTAAGGACTGTCCCCTAGCAATCGCTGGTCCACTTGTCTCCTTACCTTCTTACTAGCAGGCAGAAGTTCCTGGTATAGTCTGAGACAGAGAAAAGGTGTATGTAGTGAGTGTAGAAGAAAGGGGACATGCCACAGTGTTAGAGAGACCAACGTCTGCATTACCTAAACTAACTTTAATGTCAGCCAGTGCACACAAGTTTTGTTCCCATACATCCCTCTTAAGCTTCCAAACTTAATGGGACACTATAGTCACCAGAACAACTACAGCTTATTGTATTTTTTCTGGTAAGTAGAATCATTCCATTCAGGCTTTTTGCAGTAAACACTGTCTTTTCAGAGAAAATAACTCCACTGGCCGCTCCTTAGATGGCTGCTAGAGGTGCTTCCTAGGGCTGTACTGCCTAGTGTGCAGCACTGCCATTAAGATAAGGCTAGGGACTAATGAAAGTTTTTAGAAAATTGGGCAGACTAGATGGGCCGAATGGTTCTTATCTGCCGTCACATTCTATGTTTCTATGTTTCTATGTCTCCACCCTCTGCATGCAGACACTGAACTTTCCTCATAGAGATGCATTGATTCAATTTATCTTTATGAGGAGATGCTGATTGGCCAGGGCTATGTTGGACTTGTGCTGGCTCTGCCCCTGATCTGCCTAGTTGACAGTCTCAGCCAATCCTATGGGGAAGTATTGTAATTTGCTCAGACCACCACTTCTGAGCCAGCAGCTGCATAATTGAATACAAGTAATATTTTACTATATTTAGGGAGGCAAGAAGGGGCCAGGGTGGTGGTTTTAACATAATAGGGTAAGAAATACATGATTGTGTTCCTGACACTATAGTGCTCCTTTAAGCAAGAGTATGTGAAGAGTAGTTAAGGTTGCCACCTTTCTTGGAAAAAAATACCAGCCTTAATCATTTGCATAATTAATTAGTTATGCGTGTAAATCACAAGGAGTGACATCAGAGAAAATTCTGTAAAATCACCAACAAACCACTCACAGTTTGATTCTGCTGTATAGATGGATTGCTCCCAGTGTCTCACTGTCTCCCAGTGTCTCAGTCTTGCAAGCCACCCTGTGTCTCAGTGTCCCTATGTATCACAGTGTCAGTGTCCCCATCTCGCCCAGTCCCCTAGTCTCCCAGTGTCTGTGTCCCCATTTTCCCCAGTGTCCCAATGTCTCAGTGTGTCCCCATGTCACTAGGATAATGGGGACACTGAGAGACCCGGGGACACAGAGACATGGGGACACTGGGAGACATGGGGACACTGAGACATTTAGGGAAACTGGGAGAAATGGGGACACTGAGACACTAGGGACACAGACACTGGGAGACATGGGGACACTGAAACATTTGGGGACACTAAGACACTAGGGACACAGACATGGGAACACAGACATTGGGAGACTAGGGGACACTGGCTGGGAGACAGACACTTGGGGATACTGGGAGACATGGGGACAATTGTGGACATAGACATGTGGACACTGGGACATATAGGGACACTGGGAGACATGGGGACACCAGGCACACTGAGACACTAAGAACACATACACTGGGAGACATGGAGACACTGAAACAATTGGGGACACTAAGACACTAGGGACACAGACACTGGGAGACTAGGGGACACTGGGAGATTAGGGGATACTGGGATACTAGGGGACACTGGCTGGGAGACAGACACTTGGGGAGACATGGGGACAGTTGTGGACATAGACATGGGGACACATGGGGACACTAGGCACACTGAGAGACATGGGACACGGACACTGGGAGACTTGGGGACACTGAGATCCTAGGGACACTGGCTGGGGGACATAGTGTCTCAGTGTCCCAATGTCTCCAAATGTCCCTATGTCTCACAGCGTCCCCATGTGTCTCAGCATCCCCATGTGTCCCTAGTGTCTCAGTGTCCCCATGTTTTCCAGTGTCCCCAAGTGTCTCAGTGTTCCCAGGTCTCCCAGTGTCTGTGTCCTAGTGTCTCAGTGTCCCCTAGTGTATGTGTCATCATGTGTCCCCTAGTGTCTGTGTCCCCTAGTGTCTCAGTGTCCCCATATGTCCCCTAGTGTCTCAGTGTCCCTGCTGCCTTTCCCCCCATCCCTCACATACCTGAGCTGTAGAGCTGCTGTCTGGACTGTCTGTGCTGTGTAGTTGCTCCCCCACGGATCAGTGAGTAGTAGAGAGAGGCAGGGATATTCTGTAACTTCCTATGCCTGCCTCTCTCCACACACAGTGACCCCTACTGGCCAGTGCTGGTATTGCAGAGTAATCTCCGTTTATACTGAGACTAATATTTGCATTTGTATTGCCGGTATTACTGCAATACTGTCACGGCCAGGCAGCCTCAAATACCGGCTGTGCCTTAAAATACCAGTCAGGTGGCAAACCTAAGAGTAGGTGGGCCTATTCCATGGGCCTGGGCCTGGAGCTGCAGCTCCATCAGCCCCTATGTTAATCCGGCCCTGGTCACATGGTATCAAAAGAGTGGTGTAAAAAACAGATGTGAGGGGGCGGGGCCTGACTACCAAGATGCATCTCAATTTCGCTCTTCCATCCTTAAGCGATTTCAGCACTTTATCACCCTTACTTAATTTGGATGTAACCCTCTGGCTAGGTTGATCTCATTAAAGCGACTGGCACCCTCATGGCCATTTTGACGGAAATAGCAAAGTGCAGTGTGGATGCCTGGTCTGACTGGCTTTACAGGTGAGTGAACGGCCAATTCTGCTTGTGCCCTGTTACTTCACCCCGGACCCATTGACCTCATCTGAAACCTGTATCCAACCCAGCAACCATTCTGCTTGGGCACCCGGATTCCTGGAAAACCTAAAGTGGCTTTCTCATTATATCAAATCTTACAGCGTAATCACCAACCCATTCACATCATAAGTGGTGTCTTTGACTGTTGCTCTCCCTCTGGACTGGGAACCCAGAAAGATTTATTACTGTCCGCCGTACACAATCTTGGGAGGAATGACATCTTCGAGACCTCGACCAAGGATCAGTGGGCTTATGGTGTTGGCTTATGTAATGGCCTGCGCTTAGATTGTGGCAGTTATGTGGCACTATCATGCTGGTCATAGTCAACAATTTTATTTGACAAGGGGCGGAAGTGGTGCTATCCATGCTCTCCTAGCTGTACCCCACAGAGGCCTAGGTGTGGCATTGGCTGATTAAACCTCAGCCTGAGGCCACTTATTTCTCCAACAATAGCATTGGGCTTATAGTTCTGCATTTAAGTGTTTTGTTTTTTTCTTGTTAGACATACCATTATATGCAAACCTGTTCATTAAGTCACTTTAGATGTGGCTACTGGCTAATTTATCCACATAGGATGCATGTAGTCTCACACTTGTGTGATAATGCTTAATTTTGTTTTTTAACATGTGAGCACTGACTTTTTCACTTCCTTTGGTTTTCTTTATAACCTGTATGTTTTCACATGGAGTTTACCTCTGATGAAGTGCACATTGCTTGAAATGCATTATACAGACAGTGATCTTGGTATATGTTTACCCCTGTGTTCTTTGAGGTTGCCATTTTGCTCTAAGAAATAAAGGTATTTTATTTTAACAAAAATTTCAAGGTTGTTGCTGCTTTTTTTGGGGGTGTTCATTGAGAAGGGTCCTGACCTATTTTAAGTTTATAATCATCCTTGAGAGTTGGATTTGCATACTAGCAGCTCGCCTGTGGTTTTTAGTTTTTTTTTACCATGCAAAGTTTAACACAACATTAGGACATTCTGTTCCGTCCTCCACAGAGTGGGCTTTAATATCGTTAGGACACCAAGGATATTCTACTATCACTAAAAACCTGGAGCTCTGCTCTGTCATCTAAGGCCACATTTATTGTCCCCAGAATAAAAAATGAGCTGTATGTAGCCCTCAAAGTGAAAAAAAAAGCCCTGTCATTTAAAAAACAATATATAATATGTATTGGAAGAGAAACCATAAGATTACAGTTAAACAAGCATACTGCGCAAATCCTATTTTTTATTTTTTTGTATGCCTCGGTCTTGTAGTTTCAAGGGGTTGAATTTAGAATAAAAGGAAACCTCCAGGCACAAACACTATTCATTAATATGCTGTTTGTGTTTTTTTTGCATGTTCAAATCCATATAGTTTTTAGATAAATACATGTTGTGCAGCTTGTTGCTTGCCTCATTAGCCATGCCCCCCTCACTCCACAAAAAGGCTTTCTTATCAAATGTATATACAGAGCTCAGTCACTGACAGTACGGAGTAATCTGAACTACAAAGCAACCTGCATTAGAAAGAGAGAATAACCAAAGTCCTAGTCCTGATTTCTTTGGATGTCCAGCCACAGACTTCCCAATGCAGCTCATTGAGAAGTCTTTGCAAGACAGGTGCTCAGGCCATTTGCCTGCCTCTTGAGTTTAGCTCCATTGACAGGATCAGTTGTCTGACTGACAGCCAATTTCTATTAAAATCTATACTCTTTGTAAAAAGGGAGAAAGAAAAACAAACACTCTTCACACAAAGCATCTCAGGAAGCTTTTCCTTTCCACCTTCTTTCTCGGACTACCCTTTGCTTTTAACAGATGGGGGTGTGTTCCATAACCCTACTCACAGTTCCACCAGAAAAACAGAAAATCTCTTGTATATACTCTGCCACTCGACTACATTCTATTCTTTTTACCGTGCCCTTTAGCATGCACACTCTGTAATACTATGAAATACACCGCTATGCAATCTCTTTATCCTTTTGGTTCTGACTGAAACCTGGCTATCTCCCACTGAAACTATCTTTGCCTCCCTATCCAAACCCCGACACACGTTTTGCTAATCTTAGGTCATCAGTGAAGGATCAGAAACGTTCTCAGTACACTTTCCCCAATGCTACAAAGGAAAAATGAATTAATATCAGTAAGACATTTACTAGCAATTCTACAAAGTTACCATTTTTGTTTTTTACAGATCAAAACTTGTAAAGATCTTGGGATAGATACTAACCTCCACTGTAACCCTCAACAGGTACAGACATTGCATCACAGCCATTTTTTCCTACTCTTCGGACGAACTTTCCCAAGTCATCATTCTGTGAATGGAATTCTTTACTGCCATCATTTGATAAGTCGCTGTCACTCCACACTATGTCAGCCTGCTCCTTCAAACTCTCCAACACTGAAGGTTTTGGAGGAAAGAAGAGATAAATATTAAAGTTATATTTTAAAAGGTTTTTTTTTTTCCTCTCTTAATTTGGATCTGTTAAGGAAAGCTCATAACAATTCTGAGTTTAGTAAAGAACCCTGCCAATGTTCCAATCTGAAATAATTTAGCCTCCCATCCATCTATTCCACAGGTGTGGTTTCATCTTTGGCAGATGGTGGAGGAGTCGTTCATGGTATCTAATGTGGCAGTTCACATCGATAGCAGGGGCTCCGGTGCAGGCGCTTCCAGGGCCCCTGCTGGCTTTCTTCATAAGCAGTGGCCACATTTGGATGCAGATGCGGGTAACCTACAATTCTTTCGACCCTGGCTCAAAGGAACACTCCAAGCAATATAATCACTATGTTATGCCATACATTTCTATAACTTTTTACATCAATAAATGTGCACTTTTTCAATATCTTTATTTGTATATATATTTTCTGTGGATCAGAGGGGTGGACTGCTACACTTGTGTTGTGCTAGTCACCATGTTCACTGCCGTGGTTATGGTGCCAGAAGTGCCATGGCAGCCCCCAATGTAAGTAGTCAAAGAATTTTCCAATGTTTGACTCTAGAAGGTTGGGAGGGCAAATATTTATCTTGGGTAGGGAGGCTGGCAGCATTGAAGATGATGCTGCTTCCCAAACTCCAATATCTTCTACGCACACTACCCATAAAGCTACCAAAATCCTACTTTAAAACGCTGCAGAGTCTCCTGGTCCGATTCATATGGGCAAAGAAAAAACCAAGGGTGGCAGCCTGGGTCCTACAAAGACCGATCGAAAGAGGGGGGCTGGGGCTACCAAATATCCACACCTACTACAAGGCCGCACACATAGCAGCTATCAAAGCATCCACGACAGAAGGGGAAACCCCACAATGGTCCAAAATAGAAGCCCACTGGGCGGGAGGGTATGGCTTACACAACATATTCTGGCTACCAAGTCACCTACGCCCCGCACACATCGACCCCCTACCGACCACCTTGACCACTATGGCAATCTGGGACGAGACAAAGGGCGGGGAGAGGGCCCGGGACAGTATACCAGGGAATGCCCCGATCTCCGTGATCGCGGTAGGAATCCCAACATTTGAACACAAACAATGGAGAGATGGAGGGTGCACAACAGTCACACATCTATACAAGGAGGGGAAGTTAATGAACTTTCCAGACCTCCAAGAACTATATCACCTCCCAAATAGAGCCATATTCCCATTTCTACAACTGAAGTCCTTTCTCAAGGGGATAGAAGTACGAAACACACCACAGCAACAAGAGTGTAAGTTAGAGCACCTATGCCTCTCACCAAAACCAGTCAAGCGTACACTATCCACGCTGTATAAGGAGCTACATAATGAGCCACGGGACACTAATATGCCATTCCAAGAAGCGTGGAACGGAGAACTGGGATACGTCCTATCACAGGAGAAATGGGAGAGGGCCTTTAAAATTCACAAGGGGAACACACAATGCTCCACACATTTAGAAATTATAAGGAAGCTACAATATAGGTGGTATATGGTACCAGAGAGGCTATCCAAAATGTACCCAGACTCCCCCAATAGATGCTGGAGATGTGGGGCCCAGGGAGGGTCAATGGGACACACATGGTGGTCATGCGAGAGACTAGCACCACTCTGGGTGACAATGGAGCAGGAAATAGGGAAGCTGATAGGTAGACGCTGGCCACTTAACCTTGAACAATGCGTACTCTTTATGATCCCCACAACACTGAACAAAATTGAGGAACGACTAATCTTCCACATGCTAATTTCTGCAGTAACACTATTAGCCAGAGCATGGAAATCAACCCAGGTGCCAAGCAGGGAAGCTTTACTAAACCAAGCAGACACCAATTGGAAGTATGAATTAATGGCCTTCAAACACCTGACACCACAGGGAAACATTAAAAAAGCAGGGGAGAGATGGAGGGAATACAGGGAGGGATCAGAGGGGACCCGGAGCCCAGTAGCACCACAGGGGACCGCTGCGAGGTCTTTCCAGAATGGGGGAAACCAGGACATAGCAATCAGAGGTTCACCAACCCCGTAAGAAGTGGAAAGAGATAATAGACGTGGAACGTCTTGAGCAGTCGCAGAGGTTAGAATCACACCCCCCCCACAACCACCATCCAAAATAGGGGTTGGGCTCGGGAGGTGACGGCCCTAGAGTGATGAGGGGTACCGATTGACAACACAAAGGAAAAAATAAAATGGTCATTGTGTAACACTAATGCAACACTAATGTAACTAATGTAACACCAATGCAAATTATTGTTCCTGCACTATCCCATTTCTTTTCTGTACCCTGGCGAGCAGGCGCCGCAAGACACTTGACAACCATATAATAAAACTTATTTTCAAATTGAAAAAAAAAAAAAAAGAATTTTCCAATGTTTTATCTTCTTACCTGGGGTCTGGCTTGTGCCACTCACTGCCCTTCTCTTTTGGTCAGAGAGCTGAAAGCTCTCTGCCAGAGCTAAGGCCAACAGTGCAATACTTGGCTCACAGGCTGAGAGCAAATCAGCAGATCCTGCACTGCAAGATTTGGCTCTGGAGAGCTAACAGAAGCTCCTAGAAGTAAAGTAAGGAGAGGTAAGGAGCAGCACTGCTCTAAAGCTGTTTGACTACTTGCATTGAGTGCATACAGTGCGCTGTAGTGGTTATAGAGGTTATGGAGTTTGAAGGGTTCCTTTAAAGTGGCATGTGTTTTTTTTTTTTTTATGGTGGATCATCTGTAAATTATCTTAGAAACTGAAATGGAACTTTGCTTAGACTGCGCCCATTGCCAAAGATCCCACACCAAGTTAGAAAAAGCAGTCCCTACTTCTTCTTGCCTATAACCAAATAGCTATTTCCATAAATAAATAAATAAGCGGAAACAGAGAGACAAAATGATTGATTTAAAATAGGGCTCGGCAAATCCCGGGTGCCAGCACTAGGGATTTTGTCCTGGCGCCTGGGATTTGTGATGCCGGGGCGTAGGGATGTCATATTCTGGCCCAGGCATCACTAAGCAGCACGAGAGGGAGCAGAGCAGGGAGATCACGTCTGCCTACAATACACGCACCTGTCCGTCCACCGGACCCAAGGGAAAGCAGATCCTGTCTGTTATGTTATGTGTGTGTTTAAGTGACCATCCCCCCTCCAATCACATGGGAATGGTGTTTTTACTCACCTTTTTCCCCACACAATGTCGGTCCCGCTTCTATGGCTGAGATAATTAAGCTTGATGATCTTA
Source organism: Pelobates cultripes (assembly GCA_933207985.1). NCBI lineage: Eukaryota > Metazoa > Chordata > Amphibia > Anura > Pelobatidae > Pelobates > Pelobates cultripes. The sequence continues at coordinate 253,891,929 of OW240915.1, read as the reverse complement.
GCCACACTTATGTTTTCCCAAAGGAAACAATAGGAAAGCTATTTCACATGTGCTGCAAAATGCTGTGCCAATCAGCATCTCCTCATGGAGATGCACTGAATTAATACATCTCTATGGGGAATGTTCAGCGCCTCCATGCAGGGCGTGGGGACGCGGAATGTACGTGCTGCACTGAGATAAGAAGCACTTTAGTGGGCGTTTGAGTGAGGTGTCACTAGGCAGCAATGTAAACACAGCCTTTTTTCTTAAAAGCCAGTGTTTACATTAGCCTGTCCCTGCAGGCTTTTTATAGACACAAGAACCACTACATTAAGCTGTAGTGGTCCTGGTGACTATCATGTCCCTTTAAATTTTTTATTTTTGTCATTGAAAATAAACCTTTGTAGGCTCCTAACTTTTTTAGCAGGCTCCTTGATTCAAAGCAAATTTGTCAAGCCCTGATTTAAAAGCAACATCTGCAAAGTGACAGTGCCACATTAATTTCCACTCATTTTTAGCAAGAGGATGAGTGTAAAATTTGAGCAAGAATATAAAAGTAGAATATACTGGAGAGATGTGTGGGTTACTTGATATACAACTTGTATCTTTATATACACAGCTATTTCTCCCATAACACCTTACAACACACTAAGTACACAAGGTATTTTGAACCATATCATTAGTAGATATAGCTGATAATTGATATAACTGACTTAAGAAGGTGGAAGTGTTGAGGTGATAGTGCTGAGAATACAACTTGGTATCCTGAGAGGTAAACAGGTACTACAATTGGAACATTAACCTAATGTACTATGTCACAGACAGAACTTATAAACATTCAAATAGAAACATGAAACAAAATAAGTTCAGATTATTCTCTTCCACCAAACTGTAAGTTGAAATAATGACGTCAGCTATGTGGTTCAATCAAACATACAAATATGATAAAATATATTATGTATCTGTACACTTTTAGAGAATGTAAACTTTCCCATATGAGTCATTATTATGTCTCTCTCGCACAGACATTTCCTGTCACACATAAACTGACTCATGGACTTAAAGCCTAAAATGCAAACATTCTATACAATATAGAACATGGGCAAGTCTCCGTTATAATACTGGACATGTCCGCTGTGAGTCAACTCAGTAGTTTTAATCCAGTTAGAACCACAATTTCCGAAATCAAGTCATCAAATTAAATTTCATTTACCATCATTGGAGACAAAGGATTGTGCCAAGTGACGTGTAGCCAGTGTCTTTCTTGCTCCCTAAAGTAGAAAAAAAAAATTAATTCTCTACACAGTGAAGTTAACGATATGTAATCATTTAACAAAACAAAAACGGTTAAAATTCAATTAGTCGGGCGGGGCCTGGCAGCCATGCTGACCAGTCGCATGCTGCAGAGGCTCCTGCTGAGCTTGGCTTTTTCAGCAAAATATAGACTCACTGCGAATACTTAAGCTGTGTAATGTACCCAAGGGTGCAAGTAGCTGTTGGTGACACCGTGGACTCCAAGATCGGGAGTTTTGGGGGCCCTTTGGGTGGTACAAAGCTTTGGAGAATGCGGCCTACTCGGGAGAGGAGCGGGGCAGACCGCCGCTGCCCTGTTTGCATGCCTGACAATCACCCAACGGCTATGTGATACCCCTCACAGGCCCTGGTCCCCCCCCATGGACCGGCGGGGGTTATCCCAGTCCCCACTGCAGGCAGCCGTCACTGAGTGGGCCATCTGTGCAGAGATTCTCAGCCAACGAACCTCAGCGCCTGACCAACAAGATGGCGGCCGCATGGCACACGCTGGGCCCGACTGCGTTACCAGCACTCATATGGCTTTCTGGACCATGCCGCCCCAACTCTTAACCCTGGGCTATTGTTGGTACTACAACCTGCTAAACAGCGGAGCTGCCTCAGCTGACCGGCCCTCATTTCAAAGTCCAGTCCTAGCAGCTGCCAACTTGGGCCTAGAGCACCCTGACGACAACCCCCGAACCACAGCCAGACGAGATCTCACCTGGGAATCCCGATATCGACCATCCATGGCAGGGGAACCGGAGGCACATCCTCTCTACATGTCTAGACTATCTGATAATTGTATAACTTTGTTAACGCTTGGATACGTTCTGTTTCGCTCGTTTACATTTATCAAAAAAGAGGCAGCATTATTTAGGAGTTTAGTAACCTGCGTATATTTACGGTGTACTTGTCACATGAGCATATGCTATAACTCTTTTGTATTTCTGTAGTGTACTTTCAAATGCATCAATAAAAAAAAGTAGATTGGTTAAAAAAAATGAAAGAAATAAGTGTACAATTGTCAACAGAAACATATTCTTACAAAAAGATTCTGTTTGGAGCACTTTGCCTTCAATTATTTATTTACTGTTTATAATTGAAAAGCATGGGACACAGTTGGCATACTGAAACACTTTAATACGGTCTTCATTTTTACCCAGCAGTTTTTTATTTTGGATGTAGATCATTAATATATATTGGGATTCATTTAAAACATATTAGGAGGTTGTCTGTGGCCTGGTGGGAGAAGTGCATTGGTAAAGTAGCCAATCTCCCATGCTTTCTGACTGCTATCGTGCTACTATATGGCCCAGTCCCTTCCATTGGGCCAGATGGTTATCTCTGCCCAAGTGACGGCCTCAATCTCCCCCAGCGATCAGGTTTGAGCAACACGGTTTCCACAGCCTAAATGAAATGCAGATACGAAATGCACAATGGCTCATGAACAAGAGCCGGATTTCATGCTGGCCCTGGATTACCTGTTCGCATGTTTTCTACAGAAACTCTACAGCAGATCTGCAGTACAGCCTAAAGGTTGTTGCCTCTGAGGGCCACTTATAGTCCCGCATCTCCACATGGGGCTGGAGGGTTGGCAGTTGGATCCCGGTGACGGACTCACAACACAACGGTGTTCAGCAGATGTTTATTCGTGCTTTCACCCTGGGCACACATATCCCTGGGCATAGGGTGATCAAAGTGGACAGCTCAAGGGACTTGTCTTACTCATCAGTGCAATTATGCTATGCGAGACCGTACTACCTGCTCATGCAATATTCTATGCTTATCTCTCTATTCTCCATGTATAGAATGTTATATTTGATAACCAGCCTGTTTTCTAACCTACACCTAGACATGCTTATCTAGCCTGTACTTATAATGAAAAAATGTGCAGTTCACATGCCATGTTATGGCTTTTTCTGGAACGCTTACATCTTCTAGCAGCTGGTGATGTCTCTCCACCTCCTCTACACACACTAAGACAACCAGAAACCACACAAACCTCATCACAACACCCTGTGGGGTATGACTAATGAACTCTGTATTCTGAGTTCTTCTTTGATATTCTTGTTTTAGAATGATTCCTATAACTTCAATATAGGGTTTTGATGATTACTTTCACTATCATGAATTTGTAGCTCTGATTTCAGAGTTTTTGCAGTCTTGGCATGGGGCTTAACATAAATAGCCCTGGTAAGGAGGTTTAGTGTTAGCGATTGTTGTTTTTATATGTTACGCTTTACTTATTTGTGAGGTATAGAAGTACGTGTTACTTACTGACAACATTGTATAAATCCAGCTGTGCATGAATATCAAACTTAGAAAAAGCCCTTTTAGAAAGTGGCAAAACGCACTGAAATCTGCAGAAAAGAAACTGGTAGTTTGTCTTGGTGTTGTTCCGTGAATCATCCGGCAGTGGGACATAGTATAGACATGTGACCGGAGACCCTGGATAAGTATCAGGGGTGTCAAAGCCTATCTGCTAAGAAACTTGAGACTTTTTTAGTGAGACTTTCTGAAAATGCTCACATTATCTTAATGTAAGAGTTTTTATTTTTGTTATGCAATATGCTTAAAATTAAATAGTATTACCTTATATAGGATTTTCTTTCTCTGAATTTTATGCAAATGGTTAGATCATTAAAAATAAAAAATACATTTTTATAATTATTTTTGGCGTGCATGAGATTAACAAGCATTCTAGCTATGCTCCAACAGCATAGACAAGGCGAGTGATAACACAGAGCATGGGTCCTCAAACTCCGGCCCCCCAGATGTTGCTGAACTACAACTTCTATAATTCTTTGAATTACATAGATAGCCAGATAATCATGGGAGTTGTAGTTCCGCAACATCTGGGGGGCTGGAGTTTGAGGACCCATGACATAGAGAATCACAATGTAGGCATACATTAATAACTGAACACATTTATTGTTTAGGATTCAAGAGCAGTGCAAGCTAAAGACATGAGTGTAATATAACAATCAAGCTAGGCTCTGGACTGGACACATGAACGCAGGTCATTGTAAAGGGTAGAGACTATGGTGGCAAATTGCTAGAGTTGGTAGTCCCAAGGAAGTATGAGGAGGCATATATAACAGGTGGAATCATATACGGTGGTTAACTGGCAGTGCTGTGAGGAAGAAGAAACAGCAGGCCACTACACTAACACAGCCAGAGTCCCCTCGCAAATAGCCATCTTAACCTATGCCCGTGGCTGTTAGGCTAAGTCCAGACCAGTTTGTAGGAAAGCAGGTGTTTACGAGCTGGTCTCTTCAGCTCCTTGCGTCAGCTTGGGCTGGCCGATCTTGTATGGGGCAGACGAGATAGTCCATACCTCTGTGGAATCCATATGCCGCTGCCGCTGTCTCCTCCATCTTCTATCTGCCCTCTTTGCTGCATAAGGGTGAGGTCTTAGTATTTCCGGGAGGCCCCGGTTCTCTCAATGGCTTGGGCCGTGTGCAGCCTTGAGGTGCTGTGGGTGTGTTGGTTTGGCAGAAGGTGTCCATGGGGAAGCTGAGCTATTAGGCTTCGCTCTCGAGTCTGGCCGTCTGAGTCGACTTTTCTTCCGGCAACTGGATGTGACTCCATTCCCTTTCGGAAGGGTCGGCTTGGACCACTGGGCTGCAGGAGGTGAAAGTTGCCTCAAGTCTGCCCTGCACTGCCTCTCCCTGAGCTTTTGCCAGAAGTCTTCAAAGAGTAAGTCCAGCTTACTCTTGCGGTAAAGCAGCGTTGTCGTCGGCCATTTTGGTTAAACTGCATGGGAACCGTTAGTGTATTGGTCTCCCAGAAGCGTTTCTGAGGTGATTGGGGTCCTGGATAACCCCCACTGGACAACAGGAGTTCAGGGTTCTGGTCGCACTCTTGGTAGGCCCATCCAGGCCAGGTACGGAGGATCGGCAACCTCCTCCGCCAGGCCCCAAGTGTCACCCGTCAGCGGACAGGAGTTAGCGTTAAGTCGCATTTTGCTACTTGCACACAGAGAAGCCCATGTGTCTCCAGGTGTCGATTATAAGCCTGAAGGGGCTATAAAGCAGTGAATTTGAGCCTCTTTGCAGATATTGTTTAGGAGCCGATGTGATGTGCGTCTGCTCGGCTTGGCTGTCAGACCCTGCTACCAGTCCAACAATCTTAAGTTACTGACACAGTCTCCCACTCCCAAGAAGATATTTTTTGAATGATATATGATTAGTAAGATATGGTGGACTATCTGTGAATTTCTGCCTTATTTTTTTTATAAATATTTCTATTGCTGATAAGTTACTGTAACTGTTATTTGTGGTCGGTTAATATCGTATCGTGAAATACCTTATGATTGGAATTAAGTCAGCGTGGTGTGCTGGAACCGACGTAGGGGGTAGGCGTGAAAAAGAGGGCCCTCCGAATGAATTGTATGAGAGGGAGAGGTGGGTGGGGTGAATAGCATGTTTACGGCAAGGTAGGAAGGGGGGAGTAGTGTTTATATAGGAACGCTAACTCCTCCCACAAATACAGGGCTTACAGCCTTAAACTTGTGTTCGGTTAATATCGTATCGTGAAATACCTTGTGATTGGAATTAAGTCAGCGTGGTGTGCCAGAACCGACGTAGGGGGTAGGCCTGAAAAAGAGGGCAAAAAGGATATGCAAAAAACACAAAAAAAAAAAAAACTTATTGCAATATGATTATCCCATAAGATTCGATTGCCTTACCTCTTATCCGTTAGGAATGTTCCTGTATAATGTAGCTGATTTTTTTCAGTGACTAATTATTATGTACCGGCTGTAACGATAGCTTACCTCTCCTCCGGACCCGCGCCGCGATCTCCCCGGCTGCTTCCGGGAGGCGGAGCAGGCGGTCTGACGCTGGCCGCTCGCGGCAAAGCCCCTTTTATAACCCGGCGCATGCGCGCCGACGTCATCTGGGTTTTGCTGCGAAAATTCAACTTTTTGGGGGCGTGGTCTTAAAGCTGAATACGACACATTATATAAAGGCGTCACTGTCCTTTCCCCAGCGCCCTAGTGTGGTTCTATTATTGGTTCCTCTAGTGCTATTCTTACTCTTGTTGGTATTCCTGGTAATTTTGATCCTTGGCTTCCTCTCTGACTATTCTCCTCTCTGGTTTACCGAATTTTGGCTTGGTATTCTCGTGTATTCCGTCTTCTGTGCTCCATTGACCTTTGGCTATCCTTTTGACTATTCTCAGACGTTAAGCCCGGCCACTCTAAGGACCGGTATACGTCTCCTTTTAGGTTACGCTCTGCGTGAAGGAGTCACTATCGTGACACCGGCGTACTGCTACTGGATGCTGTACTTATTGAAAGGATGTTCTAAAATAGGAGCCAGTGGTCCCAACCTAATCTAATGCAAGGATTATGAATGTAGAACCGCATTTAGAAGTAGTTAGGGGATTATTAGTAGATCAAGTGTCTTGATTGTCTGGTTGAATGTTGGCGTGACATGAGGTAGTGTCTGTACCTTCTTAAATCTTCCTAGAGGAGACATGATTTGCCAGTCTGATTAGCTGTGATCGTGAAGTTGTAGTGCTCTAGAACCCTTGGAAGGTTGAAGGCCCAGAGGTTTCAGACCGGGTTTGTGTGTTACGGATGCTGTTAGGGAGTCTGATACTGCCCGGAATTCCCATCTGTTGATGTATGCTATTGTAGAGTGACGCACCAACTATTTATTCCTTGATATCTTATGTTAAGCATTTAAGAAGACGGGGTATGGTTTGAAAGGCTTGTCAGAACATGTTATTGTATGTCAGATCGGTATAGTGCGATAGTGTTGTATGAAGGTTTGAATGAAAGGTGGCAAAATAGACTACAATTTGAACGGTATGCCTGTGGATGTTGTGTTGCCGCTGAGTCATGGAAGAATGTCATGTTCCTATTGTACGTATTCTTAGTGCAATCGAATAACGCTATAGGTGATAACTGTTGTTGAGTCCCAATAGCTGGGCGACTGAATGAGGACGTTGAAATGCGGATTATGAAGTGCGTAAAGTAACCAGTGAATCGGGTGTTGTCAGTTGGGTGAGGTACAAGGCTAAGTGACTCTTGGTCAGTAATCCCTAATAGTTATGTGGATGCGCCACCCAGGATAGTGGTTCAACTGTACAAATTGGGAGTTGGTCGGAACCATGCGGGATGAACTCATAACCCAATACCTAGCTCTAATGACTCCCCCTACCTGACCAGGAATGTCATGCCGAAGGACCTTCTAACACTGTCTCTGTCAAACTGTCTGCAAACCATCTACCCAAAGGTCAAAGAGGATGAACGATTGTATCGAATATGTTGCAGACTGCCATGAAGTCGGCCTAACCTTCAACTGGCCTGCTTGACCAGGGTTCTGTCCGTTAATGCTGCTGCCACTATTGGTAAGTTTGACTAAGGCTGGTATTGCAATAGGAGGGAAGACTGAGAGTCACTTAACCGGCAAACCCCAACCAATAGTTGTAGGGATGAGTAGTAACATGGAGGAGTTGGAGATGTCTGTCCTGCTAAGCCAAGTGGTTACACCTGCCCATAATATAGCTACAATCCTTAGTGATATAGTATCGAATGAATTGGGTAATGATATTTAAGGCAGAGGATGCGACTGAAAGCGGAGCAGACAGAATAATGCTGAGACGATGTTTATTAGTATAGCCGGTGGCCCACATTAAATAATACGTGATTAGCTAAGGAGATAGGAACATCTAGGGTGCACACTGAGAGTGACCCCCACCTAGTGTAGAACCTGTGTAATGAATATACCACCAAGTGCAGGACGGACGTGACACCCAAAGAACCTTAAAGCTGAAAGCTCTGAACTCATAATCTTCGATACAACATGTATGGGCAGACGGTCTTGCCATGAGCCCCGAGGCATATGGCACATACGTGAAGTAACCTACAGTTGGCAGAATTACATATGCCCGAGTTAAAATCGTTGCAAGTAAGCGGGTGAGTACCCAGACCGCGAGGAGGTGTGAAAGGTGATGCGGGGGGGAGGGAGTGAGCGTGTGTGGAGGGCCTATACGAGCAGGGCTGGTGTTCTCTAAGACAGATAGTCTGTCATTGAAGGACTGAAGATTGGTCAGAATGGCGTTTAGACTTCCTATTATGGCAGAGATTTCTCCTTGTGAGCTGGTCCCTGACACAGAATTCTCCGGGTTCGGTTCAGTGGTCGTACTAGGGAGGAATGGTTCGTCTCCCATATTACCTTCTTGGGATGTACTGAAAAAGAACATCACAACAACAAAGCATTGATTAATAACAAAACAGTTGAATAAGCGTAGAACTGGCTGGCTAACTAGTGCCAAAGCGAAAAGCTCTCTACCCCATGACAGGTGAGGCCCTGCTAGTTGCCAAGTGGCTGGTGAGAGGCTCTACCTATGATTTGGGCGTGGGGCTCATGCCACTAGCGTGGTGGCGGGGTGTTGGCCTCTCGGTGACAGTAAAAGATCCAAATACGTGTGGCCGTGTCAGGTGAGGACCTAGCTAATGCGAGGCTCTATCTATGATTTTGGCCGAGGGCAAAATCTCTGTGTTGAGATTGGGGAGTTGGCCTCGCGGGATCAGATCCGTAGTACAACTAAGGCCAGCAATCTAACCCTAAACAGCCAGTTCTCTAACCCTAGACGGGGGCTTGATGAGGGTGGAACGTATGTAGCAAACCGAGTTGAGGTTGATAGGAACCGTGAGGTTCCTATTACAGGGAGAAGGAAAAAAAAAAAGACGAGGAGGAACTGTGGACATGGGATAGAAGACAGAGAAAACAACAATTTATATATACATACATACATACATACATACATACACACACACACAGTTGCAAGAAAAAGTATGTGAACCCTTTGGAATGATATGGATTTCGGCACAAATTGGTCATAAAATGTGATCTGATCATCATCATCTAAGTCACAACAATAGACAATCACAGTCTGCTTAAACTAACACACAAAGAATGAAATGTTACCATGTTTTTATTGAACACACCATGTAAACATTCACAGTGCAGGTGGAAAAAGTATGTGAACCCCTAGACTAATGACATCTCCAAGAGCTAATTGGAGTGAGATGTCAGCCAACTGGAGTCCAATCAATGAGATGAGATTGGAGGTGTTGGTTACAGCTGCCATGCCTTATAAAAAACACACACCAGTTCTGGGTTTGCTTTTCACAAGAAGAATTGCCTGATGTGAATGATGCCTCGCACAAAAGAGCTCTCAGAAGACCTACGATTAAGAATTGTTGACTTGCATAAAGCTGGAAAGGGTTATAAAAGTATCTCCAAAAGCCTTGCTGTTCATCAGTCCACGGTAAGACAAATTGTCTATAAATGGAGAAAGTTCATCACTTCTGCTACTCTCCCTAGGAGTGGCCGTCCTGTAAAGATGCCTGCAAGAGCACAGCGCAGACTGCTCAATGAGGTGAAGAAGAATCCTAGAGTGTCAGCTAAAGACTTACAAAAGTCACTGGCAAATGCTAACATCCTTGTTAGCGAATCTACAATACGTAAAACACTAAACAAGAATGGATTTCATGGGAGGATACCACAGAGGAAGCCACTGCTGTCCAAACAAAACATTGCTGCACGTTTACTGTTTGCACAAGAGCACCTGGATGTTCCACAGCAGTACTGGCAAAATATTCTATGGACAAATGAAACCAAAGTTGAGTTGTTTGGAAGAAACACACAACACTATGTGTGGCGAAAAAAGGCACAGCACACCAACATCAACACCTCATCCCAACTGTGAAGTATGGTGGTGGGGGCATCATGGTTTGGGGCTGCTTTGCTGCGTCAGGGCCTGGACGAATTGCTATCATCAAAAGAAAAATGAATTCCCAAGTTTATCAAGACATTTTGCAGGAGAACTTAAGGCCATCTGTCTACCAGCTGAAGCTCAACAGAAAATGGGTGTTGCAACAGGACAATGACCCAAAGCATAGAAGTAAATCAACAACAGAATGGCTTAAACAGAAGAAAATACACTTTCTGAAGTGGCCAGTCAGAGTCCTGACCTCAACCCGATTGAGATGCTGTGTCATGACCTCAAGAAAGCGATTCAAACCAGACATCCCAAGAATATTGCTGAACTGAAACAGTTCTGTAAAGAGGAATGGTGAAGAATTATTCCTGAACGTTGTGCACGTCTGATCTGCAACTACAGGAAACGTTTGGTTGAAGTTATTGCTGCCAAAGGAGGTTCAACCAGTTATTAAATCCAAGGGTTCACATACTTTTTCCACCTGCACTGTGAATGTTTACATGGTGTGTTCAATAAAAACATGGCAACATTTCATTCTTTGTGTGTTATTAGTTTAAGCAGACTGTGATTGTCTATTGTTGTGACTTAGATGATGATCAGATCACATGTTATGACCAATTTGTGCCGAAATCCATATCATTCCAAAGGGTTCACATACTTTTTTCTTGCAACTGTATATATATACACACACACACACATTTTATATTTGTGTGCATAAGCTTAACACAGGATGTACAATATAGTATACACTGTGGAAATTATAATTAAATGCTTTGTTCGGGCATTGGAGTGTATGGATAGCCCAGCACATTTTATAATATTAGGAAAGAAAATCAAGAGGTGCATAGTGCAAAGTGAGCAAGTCTCCAAACACAAAAAGAACATGCAAAACGCATTCAATGTGAGCACGATTTTTAACGGAGTGGGAACAAGAGTGAAGACGAAGCAAATTATTATAAAGCGCTACGGAATCTATTGGCGCTATATAAATGGCAATAATAATAATAAATTAAAATAAATTCCCCTAGGAGGTCCCCATGGTGTAAGATGACATGACACAGCACTACTAAAGCAAATTATCAAGGCTAAACAGGTGCTAAGTGCTGGGAAACGTTCTATTGGTTCCCAATGAGATTGCTCCATCTTTAGCATTTTTTGCATACTTGCAGGTAAGATGTATGTAGTTGCTCTTAAGTAAAACATTGAGAGACAGAAATTATGAACATGAACTGACATAGGGTTAATATCATACCGAACTCCAGTTTACATAATAAAACACAATTGTTATAGCGAGAAAACAAAAAACAAAAAAATAGACTAATATAGGATATTCTGTAATATATCCGCTGTATAGCTTATTGCTTCTTTTCAGCGGTAAAATGTTCCCTCGTTTATTAGCTTTGTAATAGGGCATATCAGTATATATAGAGAAGGTCAATGGTGCAAGGAATGCCAACCACATGTAAACACTGTAATGGACAACAGTGCTGTCAAAGGGGGAAATCCAATACGATTACATGTAGAGACAGCACTGAGGCTTATGAACAGGAACTTTCCCTAGGAATTTATGCTTGGTTTGCATTAAACCTTAGAACTTATGAAGAAGAAACAGAACGTCAGGAGAGTTATGTATGGCAACAAAGGGCTTTGCGTTGCAAAGTTAGGTTTAAATGTAATTTGTGGGGTGAACAGAGAGAATTGTGCAGTGTGCACTGCATATACATGACTGTTTGACATACGAGCAACTCCATTCACGCTGTTATGGACGAAATAACCAAATATGCCACAAAAATCCCTAGAGCTCTTATAACAAAGTGATTTATGAAAGACGTTGGAGATTGTCGAACAGCAAATAGCCCGAGCGCGGCTATTTGATGATTACCTTGGCGTTCGTATGTTTGTTGCCCGAAAGGAGGAGCAGGGGAACGGAGAGGACGCCGGAGCGGAAGAGCGAGGACCGGAAGAGCTTGAGCGAAGACCAGAAGTTCGGCTGTCACTGAGACTGAACAGCATGCCTCTGGCATGGTAGGAAGGGGGGAGTAGCGTTTATATAGGAACGCTAACTCCTCCCAAAAATACAGGCCTTACGGCCTTAAACTTATAGTTACACTGTTTGTGTATGGTAATATAATATCTCTTATATTTATTTAAAAGGCACTGACACTATACATGTACAATCATTTAGTCAGTATTACGCAGTATGGTAGCAAACCCATTGCGCACCTATGATAAAAAAGTTTGCACCTTTCTTTTTGACAAGCTGACAAACTGAGCAATGTTACCTTCTCTGCTTTGAAGCCATCAAATCCTTCTCCACATCTCTCCCAGGCTTTGTGGAGAGAGGATGGCTCTGGTGGTGCTCCTGCCATGGATTTTCTTCCACCATGCTGTTGCTCATCAGGAAAAAGCGTACACAGCCCCTCTCCAGATCGTTTCCTCTATATGAAAGATAAATAAAAGTTAATAACATTTATATCATGTTGCATTCAGAACTGAGGTTTCATTAAAGGGACACAATAGACACTAAGACCACTTCATATCATTGAAGTGGTCTGGGTGCAGTGACTTTTTCCCCTTAGCCCTGTAATATAAAATATTTCAGTTTAAAAAATGTAAAAACACAGCAGTCTCTCAGACAGCCATTAGAGGTGCTTCCTGCATTTACATGGAGTTTAAATCTGTGAAGCAAAACTGGACGTCCTGTCGTGTTTTGTGCATTCGGCTCCCCAGATTGTCTGATGTCAAAGGAGGAGGAGACCTACCTAGCGCCAAAGGATGTCGGCGCTGGAATCACGTAAGTGTTTAAAGAGTTGTTTAACCCTTTCATGGAAGGGACTGGAGGGGCTACAAAAGGTAGAGGAACACTTTAGTGTTAGGAATACAGATTTCTACCTTTATGTCTTCAGTTTTCACCTAGAACATGGCAGTGATCCATCTCAATGAGTTACAACAGGATAATACTGTATCACACCCACTCAAATGGAGCAAGTCAAATAGAAACTTAGGCCCAGATTAGCTACAGGCAGGGTTTCAAAATACAATAAAACAGAAATTTGTTTTCTCATTACAATAGAACATTTATGAATAAATAAATAAATAAGACTGCCACCTGAGTTTATGTTAAGTCTCACACTCTGAACCTAACATTTGACTGCAGCCAATGGGCTACTCTTTCTGAAAAGTAGTTTTTTGGGGTAGTTGTAAACATGCAGATAATATTATTATATTACTGCACTTTTACAGCCTCTCCACCACAAAACATCATGCCAATCCTAATAGTGTGTATGTTGCAATTATCTGGGGCGTAGTAAGCTTTTTCACCACAGGGTGGCAATAGGTATTATTGTGCTTTCAAAGAGACAGTCAGTACTTTAGTTTAAATTTCAGCTTACAGAAAACAGCATTTCAGTTCAAACAAATATGTGAAAGTTGTGAAACAGGTATATTTTTACACCTCAACATTCTCATTTTCTAAGGCATTAGTGAGCTAAAATACATCCTGCAAAACGTCACTATTTTAGGTTATTTTACTACCTGATTCACATTAATTGATATTAAGAACTAGGATCTGCTCTGACAATGCAGATCATATTTCTACTTGTGTGATAGAATATATTTCCAACTACAGTTTTATAAAGTATGTGATGCACTGGAGACTAGACAGTCTCAGATAGATCCATAAGCATAGTTTCAGGAAATGCTTATACTTAAAGGACCACTATAGTGCCAGGAAAACATACTCGCCCGGCTCTGGAAAGGGGAAAAGGGGTAAAACTTACCTTTTTCCAGCGCTGGGCGGGGAGCTCTCCTCCCCATCGGCTGAATGCGCACATGCGGCAAGAGCTGCACGCGCATTCAGCCGGTCGCATAGGAAAGCATTATCAATGCTTTCCTATGGACGCTTGCATGCTCTCACTGTGATTTTCACAGTGAGACTCACGCAAGCGCCTCTAGCGGCTGTCAATGAGACAGCCGCTAGAGGCTTTGGGGAAAGGCTTAACCCATTTATAAACATAGCAGTTTCTCTGAAACTGCTATGTTTATAAAAAAAAAAAAAATGGGTTAACCCTAGCTGGACCTGGCACCCAGACCACTTCATTAAGCTGAAGTGGTCTGGGTGCCTAGAGTGGTCCTTTAATGGAAGTGCCATTGAAGTATAGATCTCATCACTGCATTTCTCCACCTCCATGTTTCCTAATGACCAGTGATGTTTGAGACCTGCGTGTCTCATCTTGTGTGTCTGGTTATCAGGTCCTGCAAGGCTTTGCCTGCCATTGCTTTCCTATTACGTATAACAATGAAAGCCTTCTTGACAATAGCCAACGTACAAAAAAAAATTTATGAATTAAATTCATCCTACAAAACACCTACATTGGACCCATCAGAGAGCCAATGGGGTCTCCACAGCAGAGAGGAAAGTAGTTCTTCTACAGTGAGCAAATATCACGGCAACTTATTTGTGTCCTAGGAAATATAATTCTCTGCTTCAATTAATGTTGACCCATGAAAATAAAGTCAGGACAAAATTGTGTTTAATCTCACTTGAAAATTATGGGTTAGTAAAAAAATTTTTTTTATATATATATATATATATATATATATATATATACACACACACACACACACACACACATTTTATTTTTTTGTTCATAAGCTTAACACAGGATGTACAATATAATATACACTGTGGAAATTATAATAAAATGATTTGTTCGGGCATTGGAGTGTATGGATTGTTCAGCACATTTTATAATAATAGGAAAGAAAAGCAAGAGGTGCATAGTGCAAAGTGAGCAAGTCTCCAAACACAAAAAGAACATTAAATACGCATTCAATGTGAGCATGATTTTAAATGGAGTGGGAACAAGAGTGAAGACGAGGCAAATCTATTGTAAAGCGCTACGGAATCTATTGGCGCTATATAAATGGCAATAATAATAAATCTAAATAAATTCCCCTAGGAGGTCCCCATGGTGTGAGATGACAATTAAGATGAGTAGTATGAGGAGCACAGGGCATAATAGCAGAAGTAAAGCTAGACAAGAAAAGGAGTAGACATTAGGACAGATAAGTCACCCAGCCAGCTGTAGTAAGCTGGAGACAGCCATGTAGCCAAGGTCTTCCCGCTCCCAAGCTCACTTGATCCAATGCCCGCCATGGTTAAAGCATAGTCCTGCATCAAGGAGGTACACTGCAGGTCTCCGTATCCAGTAGTGTGTACACTGGTGCAGACTGTCGGCCGCTGCTCCTGCCCAACGTGCACCAGACCGCAAGATCGCTATAATGGCCAGGCCCCACCAACTACTGTCAATGATTTTAATTGTACCCATCTTCCGATTGACTGAAAATACCAAGCTGCTAAGAGGATACATTTTTTATATATTTCAAATGGGATTTTCTCATCTGTCCCTGAAGATTTCAAGGCCAGCTCTTAATTTTAATGGGGTTTGAATTTGCTTCAGTATACATTTTCCATTTCAAAGGTCCTGTAAACAATGCTTTACTAGTAAAGGCATGTAATAAGAGAACTCTGGCGCTGGCTGAATATTATGGTGTGACGATGCTGTATCATAATTAGTAGGTGTACTATTGGTATTTATATTGCATTAACTTATTCCACAGCGTTTTACAATTTTATAAAAGTGGGAAATTTAGCAATAAATGAGACAATTACAAAATATTACAGGAACAAAAGGTTGATGAGCACCTTCCTCTATTATTATTATTATTATTATTTATTATTTATATAGCGCCAACAAATTCCGTAGCGCTGTACAATGTGCTAAATAGCTTAAAGGATCACTATATGGTCAGGAACACAAACATGTATTCCTGACCCTATAGTGTTGAAAACATCATCTAGCCCCCCTGGGCCCCTCATGCCTCCATAAATATAGCAAACATATTGCACTGTATTCAAGCCTGAAGCTGTAGATCTGCATGCTGTTTGCCTCAGAAAAACAAACTGTCTGCTGACATCATCAGAAGTGGTAGCATGATCCAATCACAATGCTTCCCCATAGGATTGCCTGAGGATGATCAGGGTCAGAGCCAGCACAATTCAAACACAGCCCTGGCCAATCAGCATCTCCTCATAGAGATGAACTGAATCAATGCATTTCTATGAGGAATGTTCATTGTCTGCATGCAGAGGGAGGAGATACTGAATGTTTGGATGCATTTTACGCAGCCATTACCCAGGAAGAATCTCTAACAGCTATCTGAGGAGTGGCCAGTGAAGTTTTCACTAGGCTGTAATGTAAACACAGCATTTTCTCTGAAAAGACAGTGTTTACAGCAAAAATCCTGAAGGTAATGATTCTACTCACCAGAACAAATTCAATAAGCTCTAGTTTTTCTGGTGACAATAGTGTACCTTTAAAATTTAGTCACAGATAAACACAATTCAAGCACAATTTTGCTTGCCTTAATCTAAAATACATTTTTAAAATCCATTTTACACCTGTTCTGTTTTTAAGTGTATTTTATATTCTGCATTAAAACCATTCTAACACAAGAGTGTAATAGCAATACTATTTAAAGACAGATATATTTTTTTCAGAGCAAATGCTGATTATTAGTCACCAATATTCTTTACATTCAAAATTTTGGATAAGTAACAATTTCTACACAAAACTGGTATCAACTGAACATCACATTCCTATCACTCTCAGGCAGCACATACATGCTGGAATCAGTGAGATCCCAGCATGTACAGTGCTGTTACTGATAGAAATGTGATTGCTAACATTAATCACTCCTACCACTGTCAGCAAGCCCAGTACATTATAGTAAACTATTCACTGTATCATCTCCCTGTCTTCAGCTGAGCTCACTGTGGCTGCTCACTATTGTAAAAAAATAAATACCCCCCATAATTGGCCCCATGGCGGGGCATCTCTTAACTAGCCTGGGGAACACAGTGTCCCCCCCGAGCCCAGGGAGTGGGGGCTATTCAACTAAACAGGGCATATGGAGTCCCCTTGGCCTCCACCCATGAGCGGCAGGTGGGGGCCCTAAATGAAAATGGGGGGTGACCTATTGTCCTCCCCCCAGCCCCCCACCCATGAGCAGCAGGTCAGGGCCCTAAATGAAAATGAAAATGGGGCGGGGGGAACCTATTGTCCTCCCCCCTATCCCCTCCCCTGAGCAACAATTGGAGGCCCTAAATGAAAATGGAGGGGTGGGACCTATTGTCCTCTCCCTAGCCCCCACCCATGAGCGGCGGGTGAGAGCCCTAATTGAAAATTCTGACGAACGAATGGACAAAATTCCTGAAGCGAATGACCAAGTGTTTAACTGGGCATGCGTGGGAATTTCACAGCACTATCTAGTATGGGCAGATGACGTGTCCCACATGGACTTCATCTACACACACACAAAGATGGCGGTGCCCAGGAACTAGATCCGGGCAGAAAATAAAGATGAGAAACTAGGTAATTTGGGGGACGTATGGGCATTTGGGGGGCAATCAGATGTAGTGGAGTCAGGAGGGGGGTAAAAAAAAAAAAAAAAATGGATTCGGCCATGACAGTGCTACTTTAAATCTTCCAGTTTCTTGGACGGATTGTACCTTTGTCTTTTTACTTGTACCCATGGACAGTACTGGAGTAGGAGTTGCAACTTTATATATTACGTATCCTAACTTCGTTTGGAGATATGTTTGAACTCTGTCTCAAAAAGACAGTTCACATCTTACACATTCTTTCCATTCTTGTTTGTGTCAACATCCTGGAGTTCTGTTGAATGAGACAGATGTCTCAAAGTAATGCATGTCCCTTTAAATAGCTATTAAATAACACAAGTTAACTTGAATCCATTGCCAGGTGAAGCTGCCTTCACGGCCTTCACTGCCTTCCACACTCCATCTGACTCTTTTCCCCTCAGAGTTCCGAACAAATGCTTCTCATTGCATTTGATTAACCGATCTCCAGTCTCAGTGAAAAAGGAGAGCAGTAGAAAGGGAGCTCAGAAGCAAGGGAGGTGATGTGGAAATGTACTCTTGCAGGCAGGTTCAGAGTGCTTTCTGCAAGAGTGGGAGCTCATTATGTCTGTTACGATTGCATAGTATGTGCTGATGACAGACATAATTTTTGCACAGAATTAACAGACATCCCAGAACAGAGTTCCGGGCTGCCCTAGTCAAAAGTGCAAGTATCTCTGTATATGCAGCATTCCAAGCAGAAATAGTGGACATACAAATATCTTGTTCTATGGCAACTTCTAAAAGCATACACTTGCTCATGGAGCCTGGAATAACCTTTGAATATTCCATAGTGCATTTAATATTTACATTTTGTTATTCTGATCTGGCTTTCTCTCTTTTATTCTGTTTTCTGGTACCCCTGCCTCAGCTTGGACTCTCATATTTGTAATTTCTATACTCCTTTGACCTCAGCTTGCTTCAGACTACTTGCGTGCTTCACCTCTGTATAGTTACTGCATTTGGATCAATCACTCTAAGGTCCAGTAACACGTATTTATCCACTATTTTCAATTGTTAGAACATTATATAGATGATCCCTGATGTTCGGACACACTTATTTCTAGCACCTAGCTGATTACGATTAATGTCTGGTTATAGCACCCAGCAGGTTACCATCAGTGCCTGCTTAGAATGCCCTACTACAAGTCACTATTAATGTGTAGTTAGAACACATAGCAGGTTGTAGCCAACAGCCTGAAAACCCGCAAAATAACGGAACAAAAAGCGAAATACCACCTTATATCACAGCATTCCGAGATGGGAAAGAAGCCCAAACACCGGGGGGCCGCAAAACTGGCAGGGGCTCGTGATATCGGAGCACTTCTCCTCTGACCCGCCAAGGCCGCAGTAACCCCCGCGCCGAACCAAGATGGCGACTCTGCCTCGGCGTCCTCCGCAGAACAGCTCCTTGATGAGCTGGACGACTTCCCCGGCACAGGGGGATTACACAGTGTATCTTCAGACGAAGACAACGACCTGCCCTCCACCAAAGGGGACATAAAAGCCCTCCTATGCAATATACGTTCCCTCTTCGCGGCAGACATGGCGGTTCTGAGAGAAGAGATTCACACCGTGGAGGGGAGAGTGAGGAAGACGGAGGCGGAATCGCAGGGCCTCGCCGCACGCTGTGTACAATTAGAGGCTCACAACACAGAGCTGCAGCGCGCCCAGACACTGCTCACCACCCGCCTGGACGCAATGGAGGACCGGCATAGAAGCCGCAACGTGAAGATCAGAGGGGTCCCCGAAACAGTGACCCAGGAAGGCATACAGGGATATCTTGGTCGGCTTCTCGCCTCCCTGCTCACACCACAGCAGATGAAGACGGCCCTAACAGACGGGTCTTACAGAATCCCAAGAGCCGCTAGAGCCCCAGCAGACACCCCGAGAGACATCATCCTCCAATTTCAAACGCAGACAGGCCAAGCAACCTTTATGGCGGCGGTGAGAGGAAAGGCATCCCACCTCTTCGAGACAGCTAGCCTGTCGTTCTTCCAAGACCTATCCAGGCCCACGCTGCTGTGGAGAAGCCTCCTCAAACCCCTGACGACCGCTCTCCGCCAAGCCTCAGTCCCATACCGTTGGGCATTCCCCAGAAGCTTGCTCATCACACATAAAGGCGCATCCACGCAGGTCACTGACCCATCGGAAATAGATTCAGTACTGACAGCGCTGGGCCTACCACCGAGACAGGAACAAGCTAATACCGACCAGGGGCCAAAGGCCCAACACACCTGGGACGTAGCAAACGTAAGACCGTTCCAACCAGCCACCACCGGCGCCTCGTCCTCCACCGCCTACAAGGCGCAACGGGCAAACCGGCACCTAGCGGACACCTGAGAGGACAAGTGCCCGAACTACGACAAACCACCAGGCAGGACTACCGCACAATTGACTTAAGGTATTCAGTTAATAGCCCACCCCCCATTTTACATGGACACGCACAACAGACCTACTTTAACGTGCTCCCACCGCACCGGAGAACCACCCTCAGCAAAAGACTGGCACAAAACAACGCGACACTCCATGACCTCAGCAATACTGGTAGGCAGAGGATCGAGACTGGTCCCACGCCATCCGCAGCGAATCCACTGATAGACATTCTGTCAAACTACCTGAACAGGTCTGTCATCTGGCCCCCACGCCATCCGCAGCGAATCCACTGATAGACATTCTGTCAAACTACCTGAACAGGTCTGTCATCTGGCCCATGGCTTCAACTAGCAAGGAGCCATCCAGTTTTTGTATAGCGCTGACTCGACCAGTATTATTTTGTCTTGGCCCTAACAACCATCTTGCTGACGTTTAGTTTATTGTATTTAATCTTTATACCCCACCAGGTACTTAGCCGGACCGAAGTAGAGTTAGTCCTCCGTGTCACCTGCCATGGACACTACGAGTTAAGAAATGTACGCTGAGGGCCCATCCCCTCACGCTCACACCTGATATTATCACTTAGTTTACCACAGCCTTAATGTTTATATGCCTATCAAGATGCTCTTGCCAGTTTCCTGTAATGAATCGTAGGTCCTGTTGTAAGACCGTTTTGTTTTTGCTCCTTAGTTAACAAGCCAGGGTGACCCAAATATGGAGGTTGTCTACTTACTAGCTTAAGTGGGGCGCACTAACATACTATAACACCAATGCAAAATATGCCGTAACCTCATAAATGACACCCAGCAGTCACTATGCTACAGTAGTAATAATTATGGTTTAGCATGACACGAGACCTCTTCCCCGACTGCGCAAGTGTCAGCCTATTCAATATGTCTAAAATGTGTTAACCGTCATCCCTATCTGACACAACCTGATTCTGCTCGCTTGATTACTTTTACACAATGTATGTTAATAGGATGCCTACTTGTTTAGATATTTTCATGTTTTAAAAAAAAAACGTGCCAACTAATCTGTCACAATTTGTAAGGATATGGTCAAACTTGTTGATGCTATTGTGACTTTTCACGCTTAATGTCAATTTATGCACAAGAAAAATAAAGAATTAAAAAAAAAAAAAGAACACATAGCAGGTTACTCTAAATATCTAGTTATAACTTCAAGCAGGTTGCTCTTGGTATTTTGGTATAATGCCCTCCTCCATGTTACTATCACAGTCTGGTTATATTATCCCGCAGGTTACTACCACAGACTGGTTATATCGTCAGCGGATTACTACCACAGTCTGGTTATATCGCATTGTGGTTTACTGAGTCTGGCTATGTAAGAGTCTGGCTACCAATTTTCAGGTTATAACATCCTGCAGTTATTACCAGAACTTTGTAATTTATCATCACCAGTCTGATTTCAACACCCCCATTACTACCACAATCTAGTTAAATGCCTAGTGGATTACTACCAGAGTCTGGTTATAACACCCAGCAAGATATTACCAGAGTCTGGTTATGTCATCCAGCAGGTCACTAATAGAGCCTGGTAATGATGATCAGCGGGTCCCTACTAGTATAGTGAGTCTGACTACAAGATCCTGCCGTTAAAACCAGTCCAGTTAAGCCTTGTAGCTTACTTTCTCAACAATTTGGTTTTTACAGACAGCGGGTTATTAGCAGTCTGGTTATAACACCCTCCCAGTTGTTACTGGAGTTAGGTTATACCTTCCTAATGGTTACTTGCAGAGTTAGGTAATAGCTTCCTAATGGTTACTTGCAGAGTTAGGTAATAGCTCCCTAATGGTTATTATTAGGGTTAGGTTATATCTCCCTAATGGTTACTATTAGATTTAGGTTAGCTCTCCCTAATGGTTACTTTTAGAGTTAGGTTAGCTCTCCCTAATGGTTACTATTAGAGTTAGGTTAGCTCTCCCTAATGGTTACTATTAGAGTTAGGTTAGCTCTCCCTAATGGTTACTATTAGAGTTAGGTTAGCTCTCCCTAATGGTTACTATTAGAGTTAGGTTAGCTCTCCCTAATGGTTACTATTAGAGTTAGGTTATAATGGTTACTATTAGAGTTAGGTTATACCCCTAATGGTTACTATTAGAGTTAGGTTATACCTCCCTAATGGTTACTATTAGAGTTAGGTTATACCTCCCTAATGGTTACTATTAGAGTTAGGTTATATCTCCCTAATGGTTACTATTAGAGTTAGGTTATATCTCCCTAATGGTTACTATTAGTCTCTGGTTAGCTCTCCCTGGTGGTTGCTATCAGTCTCTGGTTAGCTCTCCCTGGTGGTTGCTATCAGTCTCTGGTTAGCTCTCCCTGGTGGTTGCTATCAGTCTCTGGTTAGCTCTCCCTGGTGGTTGCTATCAGTCTCTGGTTAGTTCTCCCTGGTGGTTGCTATCAGTCTCTGGTTAGTTCTCCCTGGTGGTTGCTATCAGTCTCTGGTTAGTTCTCCCTGGTGGTTGCTATCAGTCTCTGGTTAGCTCTCCCTGGTGGTTGCTATCAGTCTCTGGTTAGCTCTCCCTGGTGGTTGCTATCAGTCTCTGGTTAGCTCTCCCTGGTGGTTGCTATCAGTCTCTGGTTAGCTCTCCCTGGTGGTTGCTATCAGTCTCTGGTTAGCTCTCCCTGGTGGTTGCTATCAGTCTCTGGTTAGCTCTCCCTGGTGGTTGCTATCAGTCTCTGGTTAGCTCTCCCTGGTGGTTGCTATCAGTCTCTGGTTAGCTCTCCCTGGTGGTTGCTATCAGTCTCTGGTTAGCGCTCCCTGGTGGTTGCTATCAGTCTCTGGTTAGCTCTCCCTGGTGGTTGGTATCAGTCTCTGGTTAGCTCTCCCTGGTGGTTAGTATTAGTCTCTGGTTAGCTCTCCCTGGTGGTTGCTATCAGTCTCTGGTTAGCTCTCCCTGGTGGTTGCTATTAGTCTCTGGTTAGCTCTCCCTGGTGGTTAGTATTAGTCTCTGGTTAGCTCTCCCTGGTGGTTAGTATCAGTCTCTGGTTAGCTCTCCCTGGTGGTTGCTATCAGTCTCTGGTTAGCTCTCCCTGGTGGTTGCTATCAGTCTCTGGTTAGCTCTCCCTGGTGGTTGCTATCAGTCTCTGGTTAGCTCTCCCTGGTGGTTGCTATCAGTCTCTGGTTAGCTCTCCCTGGTGGTTGTATCAGTCTCTGGTTAGCTCTCCCTGGTGGTTAGTATTAGTCTCTGGTTAGCTCTCCCTGGTGGTTACTATTAGTCTCTGGTTAGCTCTCCCTGGTGGTTACTATTAGTCTCTGGTTAGCTCTCCCTGGTGGTTGCTATTAGTCTCTGGTTAGCTCTCCCTGGTGGTTGCTATTAGTCTCTGGTTAGCTCTCCCTGGTGGTTGCTATTAGTCTCTGGTTAGCTCTCCCTGGTGGTTGCTATTAGTCTCTGGTTAGCTCTCCCTGGTGGTTACTATCAGTCTCTGGTTAGCTCTCCCTGGTGGTTGCTATCAGTCTCTGGTTAGCTCTCCCTGGTGGTTGCTATTAGTCTCTGGTTAGCTCTCCCTGGTGGTTGCTATCAGTCTCTGGTTAGCTCTCCCTGGTGGTTGCTATCAGTCTCTGGTTAGCTCTCCCTGGTGGTTGCTATCAGTCTCTGGTTAGCTCTGCCTGGTGGTTGCTATCAGTCTCTGGTTAGCTCTCCCTGGTGGTTGCTATCAGTCTCTGGTTAGCGCTCCCTGGTGGTTGCTATCAGTCTCTGGTTAGCTCTCCCTGGTGGTTAGTATCAGTCTCTGGTTAGCTCTCCCTGGTGGTTAGTATTAGTCTCTGGTTAGCTCTCCCTGGTGGTTAGTATCAGTCTCTGGTTAGCTCTCCCTGGTGGTTAGTATCAGTCTCTGGTTAGCTCTCCCTGGTGGTTACTATTAGTCTCTGGTTAGCTCTCCCTGGTGGTTGCTATCAGTCTCTGGTTAGCTCTCCCTGGTGGTTGCTATCAGTCTCTGGTTAGCTCTCCCTGGTGGTTGCTATCAGTCTCTGGTTAGCTCTCCCTGGTGGTTGCTATCAGTCTCTGGTTAGCTCTCCCTGGTGGTTGCTATCAGTCTCTGGTTAGCTCTCCCTGGTGGTTAGTATTAGTCTCTGGTTAGCTCTCCCTGGTGGTTAGTATCAGTCTCTGGTTAGCTCTCCCTGGTGGTTAGTATTAGTCTCTGGTTAGCTCTCCCTGGTGGTTGCTATCAGTCTCTGGTTAGCTCTCCCTGGTGGTGGTCTCTCTATCACTCTGTCTGTTTCCACGTGCTCACACAGTAGGAGCTAGCCGTCCCGGAGCCCTGACACGATTACGGAAGTCGGTCCTGTAGTTACCTTGCCCTGCGGCATCTCCCAGGATCCGGGGGTGGGGGGGAAGCTCCGCCCACAGCGGCGATTCACAGCACTTTCTTCCCACAATCCCCTCCGCCCCCCTCGCTCACCCTGCCGCCCCGAACCAGGTTGGGCTCTGGCGCGCGCTGTTCTCTCTCCCCGTTCTGATTGGTCAGCGGCTCCCGCGAACGTTCCAGTGCCGGAGCTGAGCGAAGCGCGGGAATAGCAGTGACAGTTGGCGCTGTGGGAGGACAGTCCGTGGCAGGCTGTCAGCCGGTCACACGGGGGGCTGTGAGAGGGGACCATTCCCTCCATACTTCCTATACTGCGGCCACCATTATTCATCGGATAGTTTATTAATAGAGAGGGAAAAAAAACTTTTAAAGTCCAGCTGATCCTAAGAACACATTGTGCTGTCAGGGCAGGAAGGCATGCTGGCCTGTCTATGAGATGGGTTTAAAGTGCACTAACTGACCCCCAGCTTGTGCCAGTGCCCCCCTTCCTCCCCACATTATAGACACAGAGTACATTCCTGCTAATATTGGGGTTCAACCATCAGCCTCTGCACTGGGGCCACCTGGTTGCTTTTGCTTAGTGTTGCCGCCCTTTGCCCCCTTGGCGAGCACAGCGTTTTCCAATTTTCTTACCGTTTGGCACCCGGGCTGTTTTTACATTTCTGCGGTGTTTGTGTTTAGCTATAATTTTCATTTTGCTGATTTACTGTACAAACACATATTATATACCGTTTTTTTTTTTTTTTAGAGCCGATGATCTGTGAACTTTCAGGCCGATAACATTATTTTATTTTATTTTAAGTTGTAAATGCACAAAATATACATGCCAGTCAGATTTATTTATGTGTGTGTGTAGTGGATGCAGTAAGAGTAGTTGATTAGTAAATGCAGTCTGTGTGTAAATATGTGCGGTAGGAACTCCCCCCATTTCCCTTAATGTTCCTCTCCTTACCTTTTTGTGCCACCTCTCCATGTTCCTTTTCCCTTCTCTATACCTTAGTGCCCTCCTTTAATTTTCTTCTTTCCCCCCCCCCCCCCTTCCCCAATAGTGTTCTTTTCTCCTAACCCCCCATCCCATAGTGTTCTTTCCTGCGTTCCCTCCCCTGTCCCATAGTGTTCTTTTCTCACCCCACTCGCCTGTCCCATCGTGTTTTTTTTCCTTCCCCTCCCCATGGTGTTCTTTCTTCCTCTCCCCGGTCCCATAGCGTTCTTTCCTCCCCTCCCCCCGTCCCATCCATAACGTTTTTTTCCTCACCTCCCCTGTCCCATAGCGTTTTTTTCCCTCCCCTGTCCCATAATGTTTTTTCTTCCCCAAAAAATCTGTTGCGTATGGGGTATGTCCAGTCTTTTTTAGTAGCCACTTAGGCACAAACCCTGGCCAAAATTAGTGTTTATATTTATTTTTTTTTTGCCATTTTTCACACATAAGCTGCCATGTCACCAATGATATTATCAATATAATACATTTCACTATTCTAACTTATTTTTAACTTATTTGTGTAGAGTAATGTCTCACGAGTACAATAATACCCCTCAAGTACAGGTTTTATTGTGATTTGGAAAGTTACAGGGTCAAACATAGGATTTGCCAATTTCTGTTTTTGTAAATTGCTATTTGCCAGATTGGCTATGTTGTCTTTGAGCAGGTGTGGCAGCTCAGAAAGGAGAATTAACCCCACCATGACATACTATTTGAAAAAGTAGACAACCCAGGGTATCAAAATGGGATATGTCCGCTTTCCAAAGTTAGTGTTCATATTTGTTTTTTTTGCATTTGTTTTACACAAACACTGCACTTTTACTGGTGAATTCATAGTCGTGATAGATTTTACTGTTGTAAACACTCATATTTGTGTACAGCGAAGTCTCCCGAGTATAACAATACTCCCCATGTACAGGTTTTATGGTGTTTTGGAAAGTTACAGGGTCAATATAGGACTTGCCCAATTCAGTTTGCCAGATTGGTTTGCTGGGTCTATGTTGCCTTTTGAGACCATATGGTAGCCCAGGAATGTGAATTAACCCCATTATGGCATACCATTTACAAATGTATTCAAAATTGGGTATTTCCAGTCTTTTGTAGTAGTCACTGGCCAAAATTTGCGTTTTTATTTGTTTTTTGCATTTTTTTTCAAATAAAAACTGCACTTTTACTGGTGATATCATCGTCGTGATAATTTTTTTTTTTGTTTGTTTTTTTTTATCATTCTTTATTTATTGGTTTTGTGTTGGTATCAGTAATCAAGGGAAGGGGTACAGAAAATAAAAAGGGGGGGGTACAACAGTTCCATTCAGACAGGTTTGTACCAACGCAGGGTACGTTTAAAAACATGGTAGTACAATGGTGAACAGTGTGCGTTAGACTATAATGGCTACCAGTTATCGAACTTGTGTTGATGTGTAATCTAGTACCCTCTCGAAGCGGTGGGGTCACCGAGGAAGGGGTAGAGAGTCCGTGCGGGTCGAGAGTGCGGCTAGCGTTGGGGTGTGTTTTATCTGCTTAGCCGGTAAGTCCCGGTCTATTTTGTCAGTCCGAGTCGGCCGTTGTATTTTTGCTTACAGGTCGATCATTCTCCTGTCAAGTTTTGAGGGACCCTAGTTGGTGTTTGTTGTGTTCCAACTTTTTAACTGCCTCTTCGGGTTCCGCCTGTCAGGTTCGTCTCTGCGCCCGTTAGTAGGGTGGTAGTCTTAATGTTTCCCCTGTTCCCAGGTGAATGGTACTTCTGGTTGTGTCATGAGTGGTTGGGTTGGTGGGGTGAGGCCTTGAGGTTGGTGGTGTCGTGGGTGGCCTGGTTATAGTGGGTCGGGTTGGAGATAGGAGTCGCGGCCCGCGGGCCGCCCGGAGCGCGGCGTCCCCAAGAGTGGGGCCGGGGGGGGGCTGGGGCTCAGTGGTGGCAGACATAAGGGCCATGGTATCATGTGTTCAGTGAGGGGTAGCGTGTTAGCTACCTAGTCTTTTGTTGTATTGTTGGCAGGTGCTCAATTTGTGCATACGGCTACCAGGGGATGGATGTGTCTCCCTCTAGCCACGGGTCCCAAACTTTGTGAAAATGTTTGGGGGTGTCTCGGAGTTGTGCTGTCAGTTTATCCATCTGTGAACTCTCTGTTATTTTTCTTGTTATCATTTCTTGTGTTGGGATGCGGGTCGTAGACCAGAGTTCGGCTATGGCTCTGCGGATGGCAAGCGCAATCCGGGCTATCAGTTTGTTTTCTGATCTCGTGAAAGGATCTATGGGCTTGGATAGCAACAGGGCCCAAGGGTCTGCCGGGCATGGTTTGTGTAGTATTTTGGCGATTAAGTGGGTGGCGCTTTGCCATAGAGGTCAGAGTTTTGGGCACGTCCACCAGCAGTGGAGGAACGTTCCCGTCTCTCCACATAGCTTCCAGCATGCGTTGGATGGTGTCTGGTGCATGGAAGCCAAGCGTTGTGGTGTGAGGTACCACCGAAATAGCATTTTATATGCCTGCTCGGTGTGTGTAACGCATATGGAGACGGAGGCTGTTGCCTCCCAGATATCCGCCCAGTCTGTCATGTCGGTCGGTGGACCCAGGTCTGTCTCCCACGCTGATATGTATGGGAGGGAGCGTTGTGTGGGGTGATTAGCTATGGTTGTGTACAGGTCTGAGATTTGACCTTTTCTGCTGGGGTGGGTCACGCATCCGCGTTCAAATTTGGTGAGTGGTGCTGTCCCCGCTTGTTTAATGCTTGGAATCGCTGCAAAGCTACGTAGTTGTATATACCGAAAGTGGTCAAATGTTGTGAGGGACGCGGAGTCTGGGATGTCTGAGAACTGGATAATATCGTTGTCCCGATAGAGGTGTCCTATTCTAGCAATGTCTCTTTGTTCGAACTTGGCGAAGTGTTTGGGTGTGAGGCCCGGGGGGAACAGTTTGTTCCGCCAGATCGGGGTCATCGGGGAAAGGAAAGATGAGAGATCATACTTATCTTTCGCTTTGTCCCACTGGTCAAGTGCGTGCGTGATCGCGGGTGCTGTCGGCGGTGGTAGGGGTCTGTGTGGCCTGGGTGTCCACATGTATAGGGACGGGTGGTCCCAGCCAAAGATCAGGTGTTCCAAATCCACCCATCTCTTCTCACCCGGCTGTACGTGCCAGTGCTGTATCTGTGCTAAGTGTGCTGCTGTGTGGTAGTGTAAGAAGTTCGGTAGGCCTAGGCCTCCGGATTTCTTGGGGACATATAGCGTGCTCCTGCGTACCCTTGGTTTGCGTCCGTTCCATACGAACCTATCTATAGCCGTTTGAAGGGCCTTGAAATCTGGTTTGTGTAGAGGGATTGGGAGGGTTTGGAAAAGGTAGAGGAACCTAGGTAGAAGGTTCATCTTGATGGAGGTCACGCGTCCCATCCATGATATGCCCAGGGGTTTCCATGTGACCAAGTCCTCGTATGCTTTGAGTATTATGGGGGTGTAGTTCTTGGAGTATAGGGACGCGACGTTAGCTGTTAGTTGGATCCCGAGATAGGAAATAGCCGAGTGGCAGACCCGGAGAGGGAAGGTGAGGCGGATCCTATCTAGCGTTGTGGTGTCCATTTGGACAGGAAGCAGTTCCGATTTATTCAAGTTGAGCTTATATCCCGAAATTTCCGAGTATTCCTCCACAATGGCGAGGAAGGGCCCTAGGGAGCGTTCAGGGTTGGTCAGGGTCAGGAGGATGTCATCGGCGTATGCCGAAATTTTGAATATTTCCCCCCTGACCGTGATCCCCTCCACCCCCGCATTGGCGCGTACCGTCTGGAGAAGGGGCTCCAGGGAGAGGGCAAACAGCAGGGGTGACAGAGGGCACCCCTGTCGCGTGCCGTTAGTGATAGGGAAGCATGGGGGTGGGATATTAGGCAACAGGAGTGCCCCCTGGGGGTCGTGGTATACCGCTGTCAGGAACGAGGTGAATTCTGGTGGTAGTCCTATGTGTGTCAGAGTTTGGTGTAAGAACTGCCATGTGAGGCGATCGAAGGCCTTTTCGGCATCGAGCGATATGACTGCTGTTGGGATACGTCTATGGTTGGCGAGCCAAATGAGGTCAATGGCCCTCCGGGTGTTGTCCGCTGCCTGTCTCTGGGGTATAAAGCCCACCTGATCGGGGTGTATGAGTGATCCCAGGTGTGGATTTAGTCTGTTTGCCATGACCTTGGTCATGAGTTTGAGATCAACATTAAGCAGGGAGATCGGCCTATAGTGGGCAGGTTCAAGCTGGTCCTTTCCGGGTTTGGGGAGGAGGCAAATGTGAGCCCTTGTCATGTCTGGCGGGAGGGTTTCCCCCCTCAATGTGGCGTTGAATACTCTGCATAAGTGGGGTAGTAGGATAGGGCTAAATTCTTTGTAGTATATGGCCGAGTAGCCATCAGGGCCCGGGCTCTTGTTTGGCTTGAGAGGTCCGAGTGCCTGTGCCATCTCCTCCACCGTGACCTCCTGCCCTATCGCGGCCCTGGCCTCCTGGGTCATGGAGGGCAGGGTCGCTTTCTGTAGGAATGTGTCTATGCGAGTGCGTAGGGGCTCTGAATCGGTTTGGGAGTGTCGGGTATGGTTATATAGGTTGGTGTAGTAGTCCTGGAAAATGCTACCTATGCGAGTTGGGTCATTGCTAACGTCGCCTCCTGTGGTGCGTATGGCCGAGATCCGTTTGGACTCTATTCGGTGTTTGAGTCGGCGGGCCAGCATAGTGTCCGCCTTGTTCCCTTTTTCGTAGAACGTCCGTTTTAGCCACATCAGGGCCTTGGAGGTGTCTTGTTGTGTGAGGGTTTTGAGGAGGTCCCGGGTCGCTGTCAGTTTAGTTAGCGTGGTGGGGTTAGGGTTCTTTTTGTGTAGGGTTTCTAGGCGGCGGAGTTCCGTCATGGCGTCAGTGATTTGCTGTTGTGTGTGTCTTTTTTTATGGGTGGCCAGGCTAATGAGAGTGCCCCTGATGACCGCTTTATGGGCGGCCCATATCGTGGCGGGCGCAGTGTCCGCCTGTGTGTTTAGGTCAAAGTACTCTTTCAGCTCGTTAGCTATTTTGTCGGTGATTGATTTGTCATGCAGGAGAAGAGGGTTCAGTCTCCATGACCATTGTCGATAAATCGACGGTAGAGCGAGGGTGATAGCTATTTCTGCATGATCGGACCATGATATAGAGCCGATTTCGGATTTAGTGATTTGTGGTACTAAGTTAGGGGTCACCAGGAAGTGGTCTATGCGTGAATACGTGCCATGCGGGTGGGAGTAGACGGGTGTTGTGCCCTCCATATGTCGATCAGTTTTTGTGAGGCGAGAAATTGGTGGAATAGGGAATCATTCTGCGACGGGCGAGAACGTGCCGTGGCAGTAGAGGTCCTGTCGGCGGCTGGGGTGTGGACTGCGTTGCAATCCCCCCCGACCACGAGTCGCGCAGTCGAGTAAGTGTTGAGGTGTGTAGTCAGTTGTTGCCAGAATGAGGCGTCTGGTGTCGTAGGTGCGTAGATCGAGGAGAAGGTGTAGGTTGTAGTGCCCACTTTCCCCTGTATGGTTACGTAGCGTCCCTGCGGGTCCCTGTTGCATGATAAGTTTTACCTTTTAAAACACTCATATTTGTGTTCAGCGAAGTCTCCTGAATATAACAATACCCCCCATGTAAAGGTTTTATGGTGTTTTAGAAAGTTACGGGATTAAATATAAGGCTTGCCAATTAAATTCTCTGGACTGTCTGCGTGGGTTGTCAGGCAGGTCCCTCAAATTATAATTAATAAAATAATATAATTATGTAGTTAATAGTTAAATATATATGTAGAGTGTGTGTGTATGTGTATATATATATATATATATATATATATATATACACACACACACACACACTTTTATTTCCTATATATATGTATATTATAAAATAATTAAAGCATATATATGTGTATATATCTCAAAGTACACTTATAATGAAATCATATATATGCATTATATATGTATAATATATTTATTTTCTTTTGCTTTTATTTTTTAGCAGCCTGGGGGTCTGCCTGACAGCCCCCTCCGACCGTGATCGCCACAGATCGCTGGTCCAGGTAAGTCCCGTGCCTGAGCTCCCAGACAGACCCCAGGATTGCGATAACCGGCGGGGGATCGCCAGCGATCAGGTAAGTGGCTATTTGCTATTGGACATACCAGGTACGTCCAAGGTCGTTAACAACCATTTTTTGTCGTACCAGGTCGGGAAGGGGTTATCTTAAGTCTAGGATAGCCTTATTCCTACCTCACACATGCTTAAACTCCCTCACTGTGTTAATCTTTACAATTTCAGCTGGAAGGCTATTTCATGTGTCCACTACCCTCTCTGTTAAGTAATACTTCCTGAAATTATTTTTAAACCTTTGCCCCTCTAATTTAAGACTGTCCTCTTGTTCTTCTTTTTTCTTTTAAATATAGTCTCCTCCTTTACTGTGTTGATTCCCTTTATGTATTTAAATGTTTCTATCATATCCCCCCTGTCTCGTCTTTCCTCCAAGCTATACATGTTAAGATCCTTTAACCTTTCCTGGTAAGTTTTATCCCGCAATCCATGAACCAGTTTAGTAGCCCTTCTCTGAACTCTCTCTAAGGTATTAATATCCTTCTGAAGATTCGGTCTCCAGTACTGCGTACAATACTCCAAGTGAGGTCTCACCAGTGTTCTGTACAATGGCATGAGCACTTCCCTCTTTCTACTGCTAATACCTCTCCCTATACAACTAAGCATTCTACTAGCATTTCCTGCTGCTTTATTACATTGTCTGCCTACCTTTAAGTCATCAGAAATAATCACCCCTAAATCCCTTTCCTCAGATGTTGAGGTTAGGACTCTATCAAATATTATGTACTCTGCCCTTGGGTTTTTACGTCCAAGATGCATTATCTTGCACTTATCCACATTAAATGTCAGTTGCCACAATTCTGACCATTTTTTTAGTTTACCTAAATCATTTGTCATTTGGCTTATCCCTCGTGGAACATCAACCCTGTTACATATCTTATTATCATCAGCAAAAAGACATACCTTGAGAGTGTGACCAGATCCCTGTAGTATCAACAGAGCTGAGAGAAAGTTAACGCCGGTCACTTTCTCCCAGCTATGGAGAGCGCCACGCAGGGGGGAAAGAGGCACAGGTAGCAGACTCCCACACATCAGCCTCAGCAATCAGGACTCAAAGCAAGTCACCCTCCTCTAATATAAAGGTATGTTAACAGGAGCGTGGCTGCAAATCTAGAAATCATAATGTGTGCCACTGTGTATATCTGGGGTTGTTTGTGTGATGAGAGCCTGAGTGACATCACAGAAAGGGGGCAGGCCAGAGGTGGCTGAGGGAACTGTCATTTTTTTCCAAATGTAATGTCTGCTGCTGAAGATGGTGTCTTGCCTCAAGTTAAGCTCTGCAATAAAGACGTGTTAAAACCAGATCACCATGTTACATGCATATCATGGCATGGAATGGAATGAAGTACTAACCTGCGTATCAGTTTGTTAATCTGTGAAGATGTCTAAATTTACTCCACCTGAGCCAATTGATTTTTCTCAGCCTGCGGCATGGCCTACCTGGCCGGCCAGCGGTTTGCTCACTTTAGGATTGCATTCAAGCTGGATAAAGAGAGTGGTGAAGTACAAGTTAATAATCTTTAATATTCTATAGGAAAATATGTGGAGCCTGTCTACAATACATTTACATTCCGTGAGGGGGAAGAATTTGACTTTCAGATAGTTATGAATAAGCTCAGTGACCATTTTGTGCCCAAGATGAATGTAAATTATGAGAGGGCCTGTTTTCAGAAGGGTGCCCAGCATGTTGGCGAATCATTGGAGCACAACCTTTATGAAGCGGCCAAGTTCTGTGAGCTTGGTTCTGCCAAAGAGGAGCAGATCAGAGACAGAATTGTCATAGGTCTTGGAAGTTTCACTGAAGCTGGAGTCTGAGTTGACACTTGATGAGGCTATAAGAATGGCCAGCCAGAATAAACTAATGAAAAAGCTAAGTGCAGAGAAGAGATCTAAAAGCATGGTACATGAAGTGCCGCAGTCCAGGAAAGCTTCAAGTGAAAGTCAGTGTGAGTAGCAGACCGCAGGCTCAGAGGCGGTTGGGTGCAACAGGCTCTTTTTGCAAATCAGAGTCCGTTAAGGAAATTCATCAGGGCAGTGACCAAGAGACACAAGAGGTGTCCTTTGTAGGGTCTGTGATTCAACACTCCGGCTGTAATGAAGATTGTCGAGTTACTCTCACAGTGATGGGGGGATTGCTTTTAAGAATAATACGGCAGCTGCCATTACCATAAATTTTCTTGCACAGTTAATGAAACTGCCACAAGAACCGCAGCTTGAGGACATTACAATAAAGTTCATAGCCCTGGAGGTCTCATTGATTGTGTTGGGCGATTTCTTGCAAGCAGTGAGTACAAGCAAAATAAAAATTACTCTGTGTGTGTGTATGTAATCAAAGAACAATGTGTTAATAACCTTTTGAGCCAGAGCACAACCTGCAGTCTAGGCCTTGTTGCAAGTGTGCATAAGGGCACAGAGAACATGTTTGGAGATCTTGGCCTGTTCAAATGTGAGCCAGTCTGAATACAGCTTAATGGAACACTATAGTCATTAGAACAACCACAGATTAAAGTTATTCTATAGTGCCAGGAAAACAAAGCTGTTTTCCTGGCACTGTGGAATACTACAGTGCCCCCCATCTTCGCGCCCCCTTTCCCGCTGGGCTGAAGGGGTAACCGCGTCCTTTGGTGCTGGATCAGGTTTCACCCACACTCCTCCCTCCGCCAACGTCAGCCAGCAGGGGCGACCTAATGCACATGCGCGGCAATGGACGTGCTCGCATTGGGATTTCCCAATAGGAAACTGTTATTCAATGCTTTCCTATGAGGAAAAATCTGACGCTGGAGGTCCTCATGCATAGTGTAAGGACGTCCAGCATCAGATAACGGACCAAAGGTCTGTTTTAATTCCAGAAGTCCATCTAGTGGCTGTCTCGTAGACAGCCACTAGATGAGTTAACCCTCAGAGGTAATTATTGCAGTTTCTCAGAAACTGCAATAATTACCACTGTAGGTTTATGGGACGTTGCACCCAGACCACTTCAATAAGCTGATGTGGTCTGGGTGCCTACAGTGTCCCTTTAATGTAATTGTTCTGGTGAGTATAGCCAGTCCCTGCAGGCCTTTTTGCAGTAAACCTTTTGGAGTCCTTTCCTTGGTATGTAGTGACTGCTGCCTAAAGGAGAAGAGTTATGGACTAGCCCCCCCCCAGGATTCAATGCATCACTATGAGGAAGTGCTGATTAAACAGGGTTTTTAGCTCCGCCCCACCTCCTTGGCGATTTCAGCCTTTCCTATGGAAAAGCATTATGATTGAGTACTTAACTTCTGATGATGTCAGCCAAGGAGTTAGATCAGGGGCAGAGTCAGCACCCACAGACTGGAGTAAAAGTAAGATTTTACAATGTTTTGGGGCAGCTAGATAGTGTTTTTAACATTATAGGGTCAGTAATACATGTTTGTGTTCCTTTAAGACTGATGTGATCCCATGCAGTATGACATCTTGTAGAATTCCATTCCCACTTTTGCCACAGGTTGAAGTGCAACTTATGAGAAGTAGGTCGGTTTTGTTTCCGCAGACTCCCCTTTGAAATATATTCCGCCTCTGAGATCTTCAAAAGGAAGATGAGTTCCATCCTGAGTGAGGGCACTGTAGAAGTCATGGATGACATCCTAGTGTATGGGTTCACTCAAGAAGAGCATGATTAGCGACTGCATCATGCACTGCAGACAGTAAGAGCATTTGAACTGAAGCTGAACAAAGATAAATGTCACTTTGGGAAAACGGAACTGTGCTACTTTGGTCATATTAACAGAGGTGGCTTTAAGCCAGATGCCAGTAAAGTTCTCCCCACCGAGAAAATGAAAAGCCCTTCTGACATAACTGAACTGTGACAAATACTGGGCCTTTGAAGTTGTTGGGCAAATCTCTACCAGAATTATTGTCTACGTCAGTGGTGTATTTAGGATTTGTGCTGCCCTAGACAGGACGGTGCTTGGGCACCCCTCCCCCCCACAAATAGAATTTTCCCCACCATTCCTGTCAAGGCAGCACTTTGACAAATGCTCACTCACTGACAGACACACACATCACTGATAGATGCATACACTCATTGACAGACACACTCTCATATACAATGACTTATACACACACACACACTCACTGATTTAACACACTGATAGACAGACACACGATTACTCTGACACTCACTGACAGACGCACGCTCTAACTGACCGACACATACGCACTCATTGACTGACACACACACACACATTCACTGACAGACGCACGCTCTCACTGACCGACACATACGCATTCACTGACAGATGCACACTCTCACTGACCGACACATACCCACTCGCAGACACACATGTTTACTCGCAGACACACACACGATTTCCACCAGCACTCACAAATTTTTTTTTTTTTAAATAGTTTCAATCCACCCAGCCTCCCTTGGAGAGCTGGAGTGGATTACTTACCTACGGTCCAGTGGGGCTGCTGGTCGGACAGGCTGAGTAGGTGGCGAGGGAGCTAATCTTCCTGCCAGCTCTCTCGCACGCCGCTTAGTGATGCTGGGAGCCGGAGTGATGTCATATTCCGGCTCCCGGCTTCATTAAGCAGCGCGCGAAGGAGCTGAGCAGGAAGAGCTCAGGTGAGCATGCTCGCTCGCTGCCCACCTCGGGGGGGCTCAAAAGTGGCCAGCCGGCCAGCTCTTGAGCTCCCCAGGACACAAGGCAAACAAGGGATCTGCCTGGGCATTTGGGGGCGGCTTTTTTTGCCACACCCTGCAAAATGCTGCCCAAGGCAGATGTCTTGTTTGCGTTACGAGAAGATACATCCCTGTTCAGCATTACATCCTATTACAGAATTGCTAAAGAAGGATGTTGCTTGGATCTGGGGACTTCCACAGGAGGAGGCCTTTGCACTTGTCATGTCAATGTTTGGGTATAACCCTTCTTAAAAGACAGTGGTAAGAGCAGATGCTAGCAGTTTGTCAGGATTACTGTAGATGCCCAACACGCAGAATTTAAGTAGATATAAAGTAAATACCTAAGACGTATTACCGGGCCTTAGAATGGCCGGATTTAACATAAAAAGGCAAAAAGACACAAGATAGGGAAAAGCCAAGACAAAGGCATAACGCAAACGATAAACAAGCCAAAGGTCAAGGAATGGAGATATCAGAATAGTCGGGAGCAAAGTCAAGGAATACAGAGATCGGATAGTCAATAAGGGAAGCCAAGGTCAGATACACAAGAAATCAATGCAAGGAACGCGCTCTCGGATAACCAACTGGAAACCACGACAGGGCACTGAGAAATGGACAAACTCTGTTTAAATAGCTAAAGGCGTTTCCTGATAGGCTATAGGGAAACATGTAATCAAGCTTATGTGTAACACACCCATATTAAATTAATTGATCTGGCCCTTTAAGGGTTAAACAGGAAACCCTTAAATTATTTACAGTTGCAGCGGGCGGCGTTTTTAATGATATAGACCCGGCTGCTGAGAGAGGAGAGGTCACCTCCGGTGAGTGTTTGGCAGTATTCACCTTAGTTTGTGGGAATACCGCCGTGGCGATACGTGCCCGCTGGGACTCATGCTGCCCTCTGACGGGTGGCATGACAGTACCCCTCCCTGAAAACCGCACACCGGGTGGTAAGGGGCTGGCTTATCGGGAAACCGGGCATGAAAAGTGCACAACAAGCGAGCAGCGTGAACGTCGGGGCAGGAACCCACGAACGCTCCTCCGGACCATAACCCTTCCAATGGATTAAATACTGCAACACACCCCGCGACTATCTGGACTCTATAATCGTCTGTATCTCATACTCCTCCTGGTCATGAACTGACACAGGCGAAGGACGGAATGAGCGCCTAGTGTAGCAATTGCACAACAAAGGTTATGTAAGTAGGGATACATGAAACACATTGGAGATGTCGTAGGTAGCGCCAAAGCATAAGACACCGGATTAATTTTCCTTGAGATCACATATGGGCGTGACACAGTTATGGTCTAGGACAGGGGTAGGCAACCTTCAGCACTCCAGATGTTGTGGACTACATCCCCCATAATGCTTTTACACCCGTAATGCTGGCAAAACATGGGCGGTGTAGTCCAAAACATCTGCAGTGCCGAAGGTTGCCTACGTCTGGTTTAGGAGCAGCCCTGTTGCAACTAAATGAAGGCAAGCTACAACCCATTGCCTACTGGTCTCCTACACTGACAGCGGCAGAAACAAAATACGTTCAAAACTTTATGTAACTGACGTAATCGCTAGTCCCAAGTAAAAGTATTGTATGTTCTATTTGGAACTTGGTGTCATGTGTGGATTTTTAGGGATCCCAGTGACAGTCATCAGATCGGTTTGCTGGCTGCACGATACTTCTAGCCCTGGGATAAATCAAAAGAGCTAGGCCTTAGAGTCGCAATTGTCTTTGTAAAGGCAATAACCATAATCACTGTAAGCAGAGCTGCAGCGGAAAGGGCAGAGGGTGGTGATACCTGCGTGGAAGCAGAGCTGCTGAGGAATAGGCAAACTCAACTGTAATACTACTGTATTAGGACATTCCCACAAGCCAAGGTCTTACATGGTCCACACAGAAGGCAGGACTGTTGCATGCCGCAATAGAAGGCACCGTCAGCCTGTCCCCAAGGAGTAAGGTGCTGAGAATTTGGGACCACAGCTGGTGAAATTCCCGGTCATGAGAAGTGTACCTTCTTCGAGATAAGAATCCGGTGTGGATACAACACTGCCTCCAGTGGAGTCACGACGATTCTCTCAAGGACTTGGGGAAGGTCCTTGCAAAATGAGTGGTAGAGTTGTGAAGCTTCCAGCACGCTACCAAGATTAACACTGTAGTTAGAACAGTGACTTGAAGAATGGACAGAATAATGCCATAGTTGCTATGGACTAGGTTAGTTTCCCCCGATGTTCAAGATAGTATAATTATATCTTCTTCTGTATATTTGTCTTGTCTGTTTAAAAAAAAAAAAAAGAAAAGTATTGTTAGTAAAAAGGGATGTGATGAGAACCTCAGTGACAGTGTGTATCTGTGTGTCGAGGTGTGTATGTATCACTGTGTGCAGTGACTCCCAATATTAAAAAAAAGAGAATGTTACCTACGCTCTGGCCCAAATCACTATGAACATTTAAACTAAATGGAGGCTCTTTAGTTTCATTCCAATGGCCATTTGAATATAAGCACACCTGCCACGTCAAGGCAAGCCTCAAAAGGTGAGTCCTACACTAGCCATTACAGAAGAAGGGATCCCAGGGGGAAACAACACCCCTGGAGTCACAAGGTAGGAAGTCCCTCAAAAGTCCACATGTGTGTAGTTAAAACATAACTTTTATTAACTGCTGTAAATAAAATTATAAATAATGAAAAAAAACAAAAAATAGAGCTAAAAGGAATGCAGACAGGACATATAATGAAAAAAATGATGAAAAAAATCACTTATACATAGGAGAGTTTTCCTAAAACTATAGTCACTAAAGGAACCAATACCATCATGGGAAATAACTTATATCCTATATACAGGTAACGTAATGAGATATGGTAGGACAGGCTAACGTGCATTGAGGGTACATAACCTATATGAATAACACATGTAGATAAAATCTACAGCTACCCAAATGCCTCCACTAGGATCCTATATCCTTGGATTATCAGAGGTCGTTGTATCATACTAAATGTGGTTTGAGTGAATTGCTAAAAGTCACCAAACGAAAGTAGCAACTGATAGATACAAATAGCAAAACATCTCATAATAAAAATGAGGCCCTTATGTCCTTGTTACATATTGTAATAATATTAGTATAATCTTTCCACTTCTCTGAGTCACAACAATAGTACAATCCTGGCTCTCTAAAGAGAAGAGAAGAACACCTAATACTGCCTAAAGAGGAAATAAGAGTCTGAGGGGATAACTGTAGGGGGGAGTACTGATTCTGCAAAGGAACCTGTAGGTACATGACCAAGGAATCCAAAACACTCACCGATTCTGGTGACAAGATCGTGTGTAGGCTATTTTAGCCTTAATTCACCTTGAAAACACTTATTTGGATCCTCCAGGAGCTCAGAGCCTGGCCCATCTTCACAAAGCACATGTTCCCTATTTGCATTGCCAGTATACATTTTGGATGGAATACATTGGATGTCAAATGACACTACTCAATATATTAATGCTTTCCAAATTTCACCAAAAATTCTAATTCTAAAGCAGAAGGGGAATTTGAGCAATATCTGTGAAGTGGAGCCAGACAACGGGGGCCTTTTGTTAAACCGTTTGCCAAGAGTTTGACAATTAAATAAATTGATTGTTAAAAGGACAGATCTGGTACTAGGGATGTGCATGGGCAAAAAATTCGGTTCAGTTTGGCACTTACGAAATTTGACACTTCGGCGGTTTGGCACTTCCCTAACCCTACCCCAACCCCTAATCCTACCCCTAACCACCACAACCACTTACACGTCTAGGGTTATGGTTAGATTCCTGTCATCATTCCTGTAATTTTCCCTCTCTCTCCTGTTTTGCCACTTTTCAGAAATTCAAAGCACTTCAGCACTTCCAAAATTTGGCCGAATTTACATTCGGAACGAAACAAATTGCACTTGTCTATCTGGTACTGTTTGTACTGTAACCTCCACAGCAGGCTGTAGTGGTTATGTGTATTAGAGTGCCCTTTTATCAGTGCTACAAAAATGTACATGAGCATCAGGTTGGTCTCAGTCGCTGGTTTGATGAGATCTCACTGTAGAGGCTACACAGTTATGATGATTTTAGCAAATGCAAGAACATAAAATTTAAGTTAGACATTTGCAGTATAACTGTAGGAGTAGAGGAAGTCTCTGGTCCATACTACTAATCTTTAGCTGTGTGAGAAGTCTGGTTCTTTATGGCATGGGTATACATTTCTAAAAATGCAGTGGAGTGGTCAGTAGCTAACGAAGTCAGGGTCACTTTGTCTCCCTCTAACTTTAGACCAACGATATCCCGGTACCCACCAAGCTGACTGCAGCATCCTTGGGACTTTGGACCTCAAACTTTTTCCTTGCGAATATGTTCTTACATAAAATTATGGACGTCTCTGAGCAGCATGGCCAAGTGACACCATTTGTAACACCTTATCAACTCAACAGCTGACTGGTTTTGGCAATTTGTGCGCCTGGTTCTTGGAGTCCCTAGCCAAAAGAATTGAGTCTAAATATCAGGGCCCTGGGAAGCCAAGAAAGAGACAGCAACTGCTATCTGAGCAAACTGATGGGTCTGGTACTCTGAACCTAAGCAATTTGGCATAATTACTGCCACACTGTTCTCTGTCTAGGAATACTTACCTGCAGTATCACTATTTTCCAGCTGCTGGTCACTATCAATGCTCTTCCGGATCACCATTGTGTCATTGTATCAGAGGACTTTACATGTTTGCCTGATATGGTGCCTGAATTGGGCATGCTTGTTTTTACAGTCAACCTTTGGCTACTCCATTGCTGTGATTGTGCCAATTATTAATGGTAATTTTGGACCTCAGCCCCTACTTCATCTCAACTAAGTGGTCTGTGTTCAGTGGCTCAGTCCCTTTAACCCTGCAATATAAAACATTGCAATTTTGTAGAAATTGCAATGCCACTATTAGCACTTCTGCCACATTGACTCACGTGACGTGGAGGCCCATAGTAAAGCATTGAATACAATGCTTTCCTATGGGGAAGATCGGATGCGCGTGCATCACTTGCTGCAGATGCACATCAGGTTCTCTGTGAGGAGCATTGTATTGGAGCCTCACATCCAGTTGACATTGCGGGAAGCAGAGAGCTAAGCAGAAAAAAGGAAAGTAAATTCTTTATTTAATACATTTTTATGGCAAATGGGGAGGGAATACTATAAAGAACTAGGGAGAGGGGCACTATTTTGTTAGGAATGCAGGTTTAAATTCATAATGCCAAAGTGTTCCTTTAAAGCTATTTATAAAATCGGAACTGTAATGCTGTGTTGCATCTATGAACCTTTGTTATGCTTTAGAATTAGTTCTTCTATTGTTAAGAAAATTATTTTTCTTTATCCCCCCCATAAAAGGTTCGTTATTACATATAAACAAGTAATATTATATTGTTGCAATTATATTATTATATTATTAATGCTATATATTCTTATATTCTTGAACATGTTATCTATGTAAATTGATATGTTTTTGTTTTTTTAGATACTCTCTGTAATAATGATGTAGTATTGCATATAATGTTGTAAAATATAAAAAAAATTCAATACATTTTTTTTTTAATTATTAATTCTTAAAGGACCACTATAGGCACCCAGACCACTTCAGCTTAATGAAGTTGTCTGGGTGCCAGGTCCAGATAGGATTAACCCTTTCTTCTATAAACATAGCAGTTTCAGAGAAACTGCTATGTTTACATATGGGTTAATCCAGCCTCTAGTGGCTGTCTCATTGATTTTCACAGTAAGAAGACGCCAGCGTCCATAGGAATGCTTTCCTATGGACTGGCTGAATGCGCGCGCGGCTCGTGCTGCGCATGCGCATTCAGCCGATGACGACGACAAGGAGGAGGAGAGTCCCCCGCCCGGGGCTAGAAAAATAGGTAAATTTATCCCCTTCCACTCCCTAGAGCCCGGCGGGAGGGGGGCCCTGAGGGTGGGGGCCCCCTCAGGGCACTATAGTGGTCCTTTAATGTGTTCTATCTACCTCCATAAAAATGAATTTTTAAAAAGCCATATATATTTTTATCTGTAATTAAAAACATGTTTAAAAGGACCGTTCTCTGGCAAAATAAATAAAATAATCACTGTTTAGTAGATATACCCCAATTAAAGCACTGTAAAGTGCTGCAGAATTTGTTGGCGCTATATAAATAATAGCATAATGCCTGTATGCCTGTAAACGGCTTGTAACAGCTGCATATCTCTTGTCTGTAGCCTTTGCAAGCCCTCTCCTTAAATCCCAACCCAGACTTTCTGGATCTTTTGAGGGGGCACAGCTGGCATTTTTCTGGGACTTTTTTTTCCAGACCAGTCACCCAGCTACAACAAAAGCAATCCATCCTGCTGATGACACCCAGATATATCTCTCCTCCCCAGACCTCTCCCCTGCCGTCCTGCAATGTGTCACTGCTTGCCTTTCTTCCATCTCTGACTGGATGTCCTCCCGCTTTCTGAAACTCAATCTCTCTAAAACTGAGCTCCTTGTCTTTCCTCCTCCTAATACTGATCCTCCTCTTTCACTCTCCATTCAAGTTTGTGGTACCCACATCAGTCCATCCTTGCAAGCGCGCTGTCTTGGTGTCATACTTCATTCAGGAGGGGGAAGTAAGAAGAACATAGGAGAGGGGAGTAGCAAGAAGAACATAGGGTGGGAGTAGTAAGAAGAACATAGGGAGGGGGAGTAGTAAGAAGAACATAGGGAGGTGGGAGTAGTAAGAAGAACATGTGGGGGAGGAGTAAGAAGAACATAGGGGGAGTGAGGAGTAAGAAAAACATAGGGTGGGTAAGAAGAACATAGGGAGGGGGGAGGAGTAAGAAGAACACAAGGGTAGTGAGAACACAGGGAGGGGGGAGTGAGAAGAACAAGGGGGGTGAGGAGAACACAGGGAAGGGGTGAGGAGAAGGGGAGATGAGGAGAACACAGGGAGGGGGAGGAAGTGAGGAGAAGGGGAGATGAGAACACGGGGGGGTGAGTAGAACACAATGCATATCTTACACACATGCAAACACACACTGTCTCTCTTACATACACACAGAAACACAATGCATCGCTTACACACACTCAATGCACCCCTTACAGACACACACTGCATCCCTTACATACACAGATTCACACAATGCATCCCTTACACACAACCAGAAACACACAATACATCCCTTACACAAAAACACACTGCTTCCACTACACACAAACACACTACATCACCTACACAAACTGGTATCCCTATACACTACATTCCATAAGCACACACACTAGATCCTCTACAATAACACATAACACATCCCCTACACACTCCACTCC
The DNA here is from genome assembly GCA_933207985.1 of Pelobates cultripes. Classification (NCBI taxonomy): domain Eukaryota; kingdom Metazoa; phylum Chordata; class Amphibia; order Anura; family Pelobatidae; genus Pelobates; species Pelobates cultripes. Next base: position 253,848,679 of record OW240915.1, on the reverse strand, counting down.
CTGTGAGTGAACTCATGGGTGGAACATGTAGGTGGACTTATGGGTGGGCCTTATGGGCATACTCACCGTCAGGCCCTGGGGGCCCAGACCTTGTGCTGTGTAAGGGGCCACCAAAAAATGGAGCTGCTTCCCGTTCTCTCAGAACATTCAATTTTGTGACCACAGTTACAAACAGCCTCTGGAGATCCTGTTCTACACCAGAGCAATGGAGCCAAACTGCAGCCAGAGCTGATCACCATCCTCATCTGGTTGTAAGTAGGCAATCTAGTATATTATTAGTGACACTTATCTATAATTTACCTCACATTAAAGGGACAATATAGTCCCCAGAACCACTGCAGCTAAATGAAGTGGTTCTGGTGTCTATAGCCTGTCCTTGCAGGCTTTTTAATGTAAACACACACTGTGTGCAGCACTGGCATTAGGTCATATGGCATATCATATTGGTGGGGCATTGTGATGTCACATGGGGGGGCGGCGGCACATTTTTATTTTGCCTAGGGCGGCAAAAAACCTTGCACCGGCCCTGCCTCTTCCTCACATACTTGTCTCTTGCTCTCTCCTAAAGAGCAGCCCACCTTATTTGACTGCAAAATCCTGTCCTATTGTGTTTTACACCCCACCTCCTATAGAATGTAAGCTCGTTTGAGCAGGGTCCTCTCCAACCTATCGTTCCTGTAAGTTTTTTGTAATTGTCCTATTAATAGTTAAATCCCCCTCTCATAACATTGTAAAACGCTATGGAATCTGTTGGCGCTATATAAATGGCAATAATAATAATCCTGTACAAATATGGGGCCCACACAAATAATAGCTGATAAAGCCACCAAGACACACCTGATGTCGCACCTCTCTGAAGCACCGGATTTCCTTTCAGTCCCTAGGCATACCGGCAGAGAAGGCTCTAACGACAGATCGTCTATCCTGGAATCACTTGATTTGTGCCCAGAGGGGGAGTGCCTGACACCTTACCTATCTTATGTCTGCGGCTTCAGATACCTGTGTCCTTAATTTTACACTGTTACACAGTGCTAGTTTGAATTGTTTACCTCTTAATGATCTTACTACTATTGTGCTAGCCCTGTAAGCTAATGGTTGATCCCCTTGTTTAGTTTTCCTTGTACCCCTTTTTTTGAACGTGAAAATTTATCTATTTCTTGTATATAAGCATTACAATGCAAGCTCGGCGCGTGATCACAGACTTCTGACTCGGCACCTGTTTCCGCTAGCCACAACCCTAAGTTATTGAAGGCTTCTAAGCTCATTACGTACCCCATAGGTGCCTTACATAAGCCCATGTTTAATGGCGATGTGACGATAAGCTACAAGGCTCATAAAGTAAATTAAACTAAGTTGAGATGGTTAAATCTCAGTTATATTTTTGTCAAGCTTTTATGTCATTTATATTCTCATGCAATTCACAATTATTTCTGCAATAATTCGCAAAAATAAAGATTTTTTTTATTTTTTAAAGAAGAAGAAATAAGACTGGGAAAAGAAGAAAATACACGGGGAAGTAATTTTTCTAATATTTTATATGCACAGCTATTTAGTCCTGCACTGTAATTCCATCTAGGAAAGCACAAGGTTACCTGTATAGCTTAAGTACCTGCCTCCTTAGGGAGTGACTACAGCAGCACAGCTTTTAGCTGATAAGAGGACAGTGCACAAACTAACACACACGTCAAGGCTGCTACTCAGGGTAACCTCTTCTATCTGCTGCCTGGCAGCGTCAGTGAAGTCGGAGGACTTTTTTTTTTTAAAAAAAACATACTGGACTGAAACTCTAAATTGCAAATTTCAATATGTTTAGCCACCAGTATGTCACTGCAGATCAACTGGCTGGTTTTGACAAGTACAAGGTAACACAATGCCACTGCTGTCCTGAACTTTTATGTACCTGGTTACATTAATTTTTGTCAAATTCATCTTAATCATGTTTCTTTGCCAAGAGGCATTATCAGAAATATTTTTCTCTTATTTCTTTTTACATGGCACCTGTTCTTAGAAATTATGTAGGAAATTATTTTTTAAGAAATTGCTCCTAGACATCAAATTTTTTTTTGATGTGTTAATGACTGAAACTTGGCACTTTGCGATTGTTTAGTGATCTAATTGTAGACTAATGATTAATTAACCAGAATAGGATCTTGTTACCTGCTTTGGCCCACTTTTCTATGTTGTCTTGCACACAATATAAAGTTTATTCCTGTTCTGTAACTGGGGTTTATTATGCAGAATTAATTGAGGTCATAGTCTAATGCACGACGAGGTCAAAGAAAGCAGAGTCACATCCCTCATTTGAGGAACATTTAATTGAAAAGAAAAAATATAACTATTATTGTATATATACCCCACAAAACATATTTAATATTTTATTTTACATATTTTGTGTGTGTTCTAATATTGACTGCAGAACTCGTTTCTAAAACTACTTTTTGTCCTTCATAGATTTCCTCATTGGTGCTGAACATTGTTCCATCACAGGCTTCTCAGTTGAACAGCCTTGCTGACAAATCATGCATGTGCACCACTAGCCAGTCATATACTTCTCAATGAGTTGTATTACAGATCAGCACAGCCTCTCACTTCCACTTTGAATTGTAGTTCAAAACAAGTGAGGCTGGAAACCGATTAGGACTATAGAATACAGACTTTTTGAATTAACAAGTATGATTAGGAGACTTAGCATGGAATAAGAGACTTATTAGAAAGCTCTCAAAGCAAATTTAAAGGAAATTAAAAAAAAAAAGTTGTATGACCTAGTATAGCACATACTAGTGTATAGAGTGATAATGGACTATGGGTTAGCAGTTGAGTGAGCTCACATGCCTGAATCAAGGTGGTTGTAATTGGAGCAAAGCATCCTGAGATCTTTTCAGCACCGTATAGTAGGTGTTCTGTGCGGGACATTGCAACCGCAGGGATCTAGCATCCTCCTCTGCCGAACATCAAGCATCTTGCTCTGTTCTGGAGCTGTTGACAGCTGGGCAAATGGTTCCACTGGGGCTGAGATAGTTAAGGGTGATAATTGAAGTATACAAAGAAGATCCAATGGGTCCTCCAGTGGCCTTACACTGACAGTCACTAGAAGTGCTTCCATGACACTGACCAAGTAAAACTCTGTCACTTCGCCAAAGCTCTCACAGAAAAGCATTGATTCAATCCTTTCATATAATGAAGCTTGCATGTTTGTAGCAAATACGGCGCATGACCATCAGGTTACCAGTGTTCCTCTATGAGGAGCAATGTAATGGACCAGTTATGGGGGAGGCCATGCCTGTTCCATTACTTACCTGGAAAAAGGTAAGTAAATCCTTTATTTTCTTCATTTTTTTTTTTGTCACAAAAAGGGGGGACAATAAAGCATTAATAATGCAGTTTTGTTTTCTTCTCATATTCTTATTTTTTTAAAGACGATAGTTCTTGTCCTAGATATTATAGAAAATTTTTATTCCCACAGTTATGAGTCTTGGCAAGATGGATATTTGGCTGTATCACAACTTGAACATTAGTATTTATGGTTCTGGATATGCAATTGACGCCATTCTCAGATAGGCTGTTTAATATAAACATTCCGTACACATATACAAGTATCTATGTATAACCAGTAGCTAAGCAGGAGTTGTGATTTTATGAATACTTGCCTTCTGGGTGTTTACACAAGTTAACATAAATGATGATAATGCTTATGACACCAGCAGCACATTTAGATTATGTATGTGAAGTTTTTTTTCAGGACTTTTAGGAGGGTCCACCTTTAAAGCTGCTGTTCAACTTGAGATAGGTTGAGACTCTAGGCCTGTTTGGATACCTCTGGCATTTTTACAGTTTTTCAGAGCATTTAGAATAACTCACAAATTAATACAGGATTAAATATTTTGTCATTTGGGAGAATAAATTTCCTGCCCTATTTCACAACATAGTCAGTAGGTGTAAATATTAGACATGTGCATTCGCTATCAGACGAATTCTCTGACTTTTTCGTATTCGTTTACTATAACATAAACGAAAGTCCTACATACGAATTATATATGAAACAAAAGGGCAAATGCCGAATGCATTACCTTTTTGTTTTAGATCTTTCATTTAATAGACTTTGTGCTGCAAAAAAATCTGGATCTCCCTGCAGCAAGACACTTAACCTGTGCGTGTATGAGTCTTGTGGCTGAACTTACCACCTATTCGTATGTTTTCCTCTTTATTTCGTATGTTTTATCCTTTTTCTGTTCAGCAGTACTTCATACGAACAGAATTCTTTCGTCTCCCAAACGACGACCACCGCTGTACCCCATTGGAACGTTTAACACCAGCAACTTAAGTGCGAACACAGGGAAGTAATTAATGAATGCTTCCCCTAGGTGGCTGCCATTTCGTATAACCATCTTGTCTCCTGAACGTGAGCAGCAGTACTTGGTCGTCTAGTGCCTGGAACTCTTTTCGGTTAGGCACTCACGCGAACGCCGGTAAAACCACGGCCCGTACTATTTCCCGACCACCTATATGAACGACGTTTGGGAGATATGAACTACCGAACAAGGGGAGCATTCGTATTCTGAAATTAAGAGATTCCCTTCCATTGCGGGAGTATTTAACATAGTGACTCCCATATGTTTTAATGCAGGGAGGTTAGGAATTGTTAATATTTATTGCAAGGAGGGAGCTGGTAGCGCTGCCGGCTACCTCCGTCCTTTTTTTTTTATATATGCATGCGCAGTGTTATTTTCGTCCTAATGGACGAAAACTAATTATTTTTTACCGAATTGGATAAAATTCGGAATGGAGGAATGAAATTTTTATTTAGTACGAATTAATTCATACGAAACACAACTTTCACTGGTGCACATGTCTAGTAAATATTCAGTAATTACATATATATGTGTGTGATAAACAACTCCAGGGGTTCAAGAGATGAGCATGGGTACAGTGACATACTTGGGTTCCAGTCACAAAATAGAGTATGGGGAACTTATACCAAAGACAAACTGAAGGATGATAGTAGTTGGTGTATTGGTAATAATGACTTATTAATGAGTGAATTGCGGATTATTTGCCTTTTTGTTTAACATACATAAATAAATATATATATATATTTAGTTGAGGACTCATTAAGAGTGAAATGTGTTCTCTCTGTGATTATTTGCCTTTTTGTGATATATATTTTTTTAGTTGAGGAATGCAGCATTTTATGTGAAATATTAGTAAATTTGAAAATTTGTTCCTTTTGTATCCTACATCCATTTTTCAGTTTTAAATGAGGATCTATAAAACAGGATGACCCAACAACCTCCTTCATTATGACACAAAATATGCATCCCGTAGTAAAGCTTACTTTAACACAGTTCAGCCTCTGCAATATTTTAAGTACCACAAATAAAAGAAGAGGACACCCTATGATGGCAAAACTGGGAAATGTTTGTTTTCCAAACTTTGTACTATTTGCTAGATATAAAATATTTGGAATTAAGGTGTATTGATTTTATACTGTAATTTATCTGCTCGGGTCAAAAGTTTCCATTTTTGTGCTCTTGGTTAAAAAGTAATAATAATAATTGTAGCAATATTGAACCTATAGATTATTTCCAATGACACTTTCTTTGGAAATATTTTTTTTGTATGAGTGAAATATTCATTGTTTTTCCTATTATTATTGAAGATGGTGTTTCTTCTATTGCTATGTGGCAAATCTACAACTGTAACCTATTCAAATTGTTGAGGATTTAATTATTTTTGAAATATCTGAGTTTGCCATTAAGTTGTATCTGCCCTAAGCAATATTTTAAAATCTTAAATTTCTATAAAGAAATATATGCAGCAGATAAGAATAAAACGCTCTAGAATGCTTTGACCATATAGACCTGCTGATGTAAGCAGGTTTATATGGTCAAAGCATTCTAGAGCATTTTATTCCTCCATTCCATAACTGATTTCTCAGTACTCCAAGAAAAGGATTCTTTGCTTCACCTGAGAGCTTGACACATTCTTTAAAATTTCCCTTCATTTATTCATTTATTTATTTATGTTGGTGTTCTATAATTCTTTCAGTGTTTGCCCTTTATTCGTTTTAGTACTTTACTGTTTGCCTTTTAATAATTTTAGTAGATGTGACTAAAGCCTAAATAAATGTGCATCATTAAGTATTTACAGTTTATCTCATTTTACAACCAGCTTAACTTGGTATAAATCTACCTTTGGGAATGCAGTGGGTGGACTCTTTGATAGCTGTTTGGCTAATGACAAGGACACTGATTTTACTCCAAAGTTTATTGCTTTTATCAGAGTGAGTCTTAGTGCGCCTCCTGGTACGCCTGTCAGTTAATAGGAAATCTCTCTGTAGGAGCGTTACATAGTAAACAGTCAATAACCTTGCTCAGATAACACCATTGTTCAATATTTCATTTCTCCATAGCAGATGGTACATCGTTATCAGAGGTTGACCAACCTAGATGAACAATATTAATTGAAGAAAAAGATAACTCTTGGGGTGTTTTGCTTAGAGGGATATTATAGGCATCAAAACAACTTCAGCTTAATGAAGCAGCTTTAGTTTTGGATCATGCCACTACAGTTTCACTGCTCACTTCTCTGCTATTTAGGAGTTAAATCAATTTTCCTTCTGTCCATGCAGCCCTAGACATACCTCCCCTGGCTGAGACTGATATTGCCTGCATTAATTTTTTTAATTTTAATCAAATGTTAGCTTTATGGGTTTTTACCTTCTGCTCTGTAAATTTAACTTTAATCACATACAGGAGGCTCCTGCAAGGTCTAGAAGGCTATTAACAGAGCAGGAGATAAAATATTTTTATATTAAAACAGAATGTTCAATAAAGGAAGTTTAAACATTAGATACCTCTTGTTGTTAGGGTTTTTTGACAGGTGGTGCCCAGGAGGCAGTAGTGAGCCAAATGCTAGGTACCAAATAGGGATGAAACAAAGTAGCAACATCAACATATACGGTTATCAACGGGTATGCCCTCACGAGTAAAGAACGTCCATATGTAGTGTGGGCAATAGCGCCTAATGTACTTAAGTGCTAAATATATGATAATAAAAACTCTATTAAATAAAACAAATCATAAAAACATAAAATTAATTCGGCACTGTTATTACAATACATCTCTATGCAGATATCATTTATATACAATAGATATTATTAAACAGTATAATCAATATTCCCAAATAGCTTGATCTAATCTTGATTGTTGTACAATTGGCACTAATGAGCAGTATGCTAGATGTGCAAAAATGGCATAACCTGGTATTAATTTTTCACTGTGCCTTAGCTTCATTTAGGTAATGTTATAAAATAGATCGGCAGACTTAGGGAAGGTGGTACAACAATATCTCTTAAGCCTTGTATTAACTTGGTATTATAGAATAACATTTTTAAATCCCATTAATAAATGGATCAGCAAAATATAAATAAAGCAACATCAACCCCTAAGGTGCAGAATGTACCAAATATAGACAGAAAACTACCCAAAGAGCTAAGGCAGGGAAAAATTAAACATATAAAATATACAATAACGATAAAAAAATTAGCCAAATCAAAATCTAAATTTAAGCCGTTGGGATGAAGGGAATCCAGTTCAAAAAAAATCCATTGGCTCTCTACCCTACTGAGCTCTCTGAAATTATTTTCTCCCCTCCAGTTTGGTCTCCTCTGGCAGATAGCCATAAATTCCAAAGAAGAGAGATCTTTGTTGTGTACCTCTAAATAATGTGAAGATACACTGTGTTTAGTGTACCCCCTCTGGATATTCCCCATGTGCTCCAGTATGCGGATTTTCAGTTTCCTAGTCATCATACACACATACTGCAGACCACAGGGGCACCAGAGGAGGTACACCACATTAGTAGAATGACAAGTAAGAACATCCTTTACCCTATATTGGAGGGTCTTTTAAGAAACTTTTGACCAGCTTATTTTTTATATTTTTAGCTTCCCTAAAGACTATATTGGGTTTATCTCCCAAAAATGGACCTAATTCTCTATCTGTCTTAAGTATGTGCCAGTTTTGATTCAATATGTGTTTAATTTGTTTAGAGTCACTATTATAATCTAAGATTATTGGAACCCCTTTAGTGCTAATTTGCTGACTCTTATTTTTACTTTTATAAATCAAAAGATCTTCCCTATTGATAGATTGTACTAACGCTTTTTGTTTCTCCAGCTCCTCCGGTTCATAATTCTATTCCCTAAAAAAAGTGGTTAAGCTATTGGCCTAGGATTCAAACTGTTCTGGGTCACTGCAGTTTCTCAACATTTGGATATATTGTCCTTTTGGGACATTTCGGAGCCAAGGGGGATAATGGCAACAAGTTAAATCTATGAACCCGTTTACATCCAACTTTTTAAAATAATTCCTGGTGTTAAGTACATTATTATCGATATAGATTTCCAAATCCAGGAAATGTATATTAATATTTCTATATTCACTCGTCAAAAATATACCTTTCTGGTTTAAATTTAGAATTTGAATACATTTTTTTAAAAGGTCCTCACTAGTGATGTCCCGAACGGTTCGCTGAACGGTTCTTGAACGGTTTGCTGCGAAGTGTACAGACCTCCGGCCGTGACCCGGAAATGAGGCGTAAAGATGCCGCGAAAATCCAACCAAAGAGGGATATAAAACGCCACATACAGCTTGTGAACTTTTATTCTGCACTGAGGAAGACTTGCTCAAAGTTGAAACGCGTTTGTTTGTTTTATTTGTACTTTATACTCTGCGACAGTGTATGTATTTTCTGCACGCTGCATACATATGTCCTTTTTATTATAGAGTTTTATACATTTATATCAATAAATAATTTTGTACCTGCTGTGGATCCAGCCTGGAATTCCTTCGTAGCCAAATATTGGCACCCCATGCTGATTATATAGAGCCTGGCACGGCTCTATGATTGTCAGTGCATACTCTATATTTTCTTATTTATACCATTATTGTACAGACTTCACTATGTATTGTTTCATTTATTTTTCATAGATTGTATAAGAGGAAGCTGTTCCTAACTTCAAGACACATTTGTTGGGAAATATTATTACCCTTATAAGCAGTGGTGTATCTTGGTTTTGTGCTGCCCTAGACATATTCCGGCTCCCAGCATCACTCTGTGGGCAGCACGCGAGGGAGCTGAGCAGAGCGCTCAGGAGAAAGTGCTCCCTTGCCAGCACTGCCCGACCAACCGCCTGCCTGCCTGGACTGGACTGTTAGCCGCAAGGCTAAGAAGGCATTTGCCCTGGGCATTTGGGGGTGGCTTCTTAGGGCTCTCCACCTTTGGTAGTGGTAGTTTCGCCACTGCTTGTATCAATCAGCCCACGGGAAGTCCAGGGAATGTATTATTGTCTCCTTCCTGCTCAAGAGGTACACATGAAGGAGTCAAAAACAGCATTTGTGGTCTGTGTGGAGAGACTGTGTTTAACATAGCTTTCTCACTTACTGCCACTCACCGCTATCACCCTGTCACAGTCACCTTCAACTTTGTCACACTCACTACCCTGCCACACAGGGGTGCTAACCACCATTCACCCTGTCCCACTCACAACCCCTCACTCTGCCATACACTCTGTCAAACTCACCCCCTCACCCTCTCTCACCAACCACTAAACTCGAGTCCTCACCCCCCTTACCCTGTCACACTCACTACCCCTCACTCTGCCATACACCCAGTCACTTACCCTGTAATCCTCACCCCTGTAACCCTCCCCCTAAGCCTGTCAATCTCAACCCCCAAACCTTGTCACACTCACTTCCCTCACCCTGCCACACTCACACCACTCAAATTGTCACACTAGCCACCCTCACCCTGCCACAGTCAGTGCCATACTTACCCTATCACAGCTACCCCATGAAGATAGTCATCGTCATATACAGTCACCTCCCACATATGGAACACAACCTCACCATAAATGCAACTCACAAAGCAGCTGCCCTTACAAAACAAACCCAAGCAGGCCCCAGACACACAGCACAGTAACTTCAGAAGCCACGGTGGCTGCCAGGAAGGCTGGCAGGCAGGTGCATGCTGGGTTCTTACTGATCCCAGCGTGCACTGGCTGCCTGCACCAAGGGGAAATAAGGGGCACTCAACTGAGTCTTTGCCACAGGTGAAAGAAAGCTTAGATTTGCCACTGGCCAGCCCAGCCAGAAATCTCTCGGTGGGTGAGTTATGCCCTGTATTCAATTATGGGACAACTGTGATTTGCAACATATATAAATGTTCAATGATATATGTCAAAATAAATAAACAAAAAAACAATATATTATTCTTCTCTTTTCCCTCTTTTCCCGTTCACTCTTCCTATTTTCACTAACCATAGAAAACCTTCCAATTACTATTAGCTCTTATTTAATTAAGCAAACTGTTAATACGTACATTGGAAGGGATCTAGGGAACTCCTGGCACCATCAACACTACAGCATGCAGTGATTGGTGATTGGTGTGTTCTGTTAAGTCAGATTCTGCATTTATTATTGTAATTTCCATACCTCCCTGAGTCCCTGTGTCATGTTATAATAAGCAGTATTACTTATACAATAAGTAGGTCTCATAAGGTGCTGAAACACTGAGCAGTCTATATTGGGTAACCGTAAGTACTTAGCTGGAAAGTCCATATCATAATCTGCTAAAATTAATTTTTGTTATAACGATAAAGATCACACATATCTATATCTAGTTTAAAGTAACACTGATTATGATTTCTATTTTCAGTACAGTGCTGTGGACACAAACCCTTTGTCAATGTATGTAATGCAACATCTATGGAACAAAATAGTTAAGGTGAGGAATTGTTCACTATTTCTTTAAAAATCTATCTCAGTTAATCTGCTCCAAACATTTCAAGCCATTAGTAACACTTTTACACTTGCCACCCATAACTGTTATTTATAGATAATTCACAAAGCATTTCAAGAACATTTTTATTAATGTCTTAATATTTTCTTTATAGGTAGTACCTCTTTGGATTGCTCCAAACTTGTTAACTTTTGTTGGATTTTTGATGATATTATGGAATTATTTGCTATTGTGCTTTTATGACTGGGGCTACACAGCATCAGGTAAGATTGATTAAACAACCAGCAAACAATTGTATACAATATTATGTTTTGTTTCATTGAATTAATATATTTTAATATATACATTGGACGAAATTATAAATGCAACACTTTTGTTTTTGCCCCCATTTTTCATGAGTTGAATTCAAAGATTTAAGACTTTTTCTATGTATACAAAAGGCCTATTTCTCTCAAATATTGTTCACAAATCTGTCTAAATATGTGCTAGTGAGCACTTCTCCTTTGCCGAGATAATCCATCCACCTCACAGGTGTGGCGTATCAAGATGCTAATTAGACAGCATGATTATTGCACAGGTGTGCCTTAGGCTGGCCACAATAAAAGACCACTCTAAAATGTGCAGTTTTACTGTATTGGGGGAGCCTAAGGGGGACCGAAAACCAGTCAGTATCTGGTGTGACCACCATTTGCCTCAGGCAGTGCAACACATCTCCTTCGCATAGAGTTGTTCAGGTTGTTGATTGTGGCCTGTGGAATGTTGGTCCACTCCTCTTCAATGGCTGTGCGAAGTTGCTGGATATTGACAGGACCTGGAACACGCTGTCGTATACACCGATCCAGAGCATCCCAAACATGCTCAATGGGTGATATACCGGTGAGTATGCTGGCCATGCAAGAACTGTGATGTTTTCAGCTTCCAGGAATTGTGTACAGATCTTTGCAACATGGGGCCGTGCATTATCACGCTGTAACATAAGGTGATGGTCGTGGATGAATGGCACAACAATGGGCCTCAGGATCTCATCACGGTATCTCTGTGCATTTAAAATGCCATCAATAAAATGCACCTGTGTTTGTTGTCCATAACATATGCCTGCCCATACCATAACCCCACTGCCACTATGGGCCACTCAATCCACAATGTTGACATCAGCAAACCGCTCACCCACACAACACCATACACGCGGTCTGCCCTGTACAGTGAAAACTGGGATTCATCCGTGAAGAGAACACCTCTCCACAGTGCCAGACGCCATCGAATGTGAGCATTTGCCCACTCAAGTCGGTTACGACAACGAACTGCAGTCAGATGGAGACCCCAATGAGGACGATAAGCATGCAGTTGAGCTTCCCTGAGACGGTTTCTGACAGTTTGTGCAGAAATTCTTTGGTTATACAAACCGATTGTTGCAGCAGCTGTCCGGGTGGCTGGTCTCAGATGATCTTGGAGGTGAAGATGCTTGTGTGGGTACACTTGGTCTGTGGTTGTGAGGCCGGTTGGATGTACTGCCAAATTCTCTGAAACGCCTTTGGAGACGGCTTATGGTAGAAAAATGAACATTCAGTTCACGGGCAACAGCTCTGGTGGACATTCCTGCAGTTAGCATGCCAATTGCATGCTCCCTCAAAACTTGCAACATCTGTGGCATTGGGATGTGTGATAAAACTGCACATTTTAGAGTGGCCTTTTATTGTGGCTAGCCTAAGGCACACCTGTGCAATAATCATGCTGTCTAATAAGCATCTTGATATACCCAGTGGTGTATCCTGGTTTTGTGCTGCCCTAGACGTCATCTTCCGGCTACCCAGCCTCACTCTGTGGCGCGCGAGGGAGCTGAGTGGACAGCTCAGAGGAAGAGCTCCCTCGCCAGGAAGAGCTCGCCAATGTCAGTTAGCCGCAAGGCTAACAAGGCATTTGCCCTGGGCATTTGGGGGGCGGCGTTTTTTGCCGCCCCCTGAAAAATGCCGCCCAAGGCAAATGCCTTGTTTGCCTCGCGGCTAAAACGCCCCTGGATATACCACAACTGTGAGGTGGATGGATTATCTCGGCAAAGGAGAAGTGCTCACTAACTCTTTGAGTTCAGCTCATGAAAAATGGAGGCAAAACCAAAAGTGTTGCGTTTATAATTTTGTTCAGTGTATATAAATGATTGTAAACTTTGCTTGCCAGGATTAAAGGAACGCTATAGGGTCAAGAAAAAAAGCATGTATTCCTGACCCTATAGTGTTTAAAACCACCATTTAGGTTGTTGCCCCCCCCCTCCCCCTAACCCCCTTAAGAGTGGTTAAAACATACCTTAATTCCAGCGCTGCACAGGTGCCAATCCAGGCCATGCCCCTGATCCACTTCCTTGGTGACATCATCATAATTCACTCTTTTTAGCCAACCCAATGGAAACACATTGGATTGGCTGAAATCGGCAAGGTGGCGGGATGGGTACAGGGCCAACATAATTTTGGCCAATAAGCACCTCCTTATAGAGATGCATTGAATCAATGTATCTCTTTGAGGAAAATTCAGCATCACTGTGCAGAGCGTGGAGATGCTGAACAGCAGTGCTGCCTACTACGCAGCACTGCCCCAAGAAGCACCTCCAGTAACCATCTGAGGACTGGCCACTGGAGGTGTCCCTGGGGGGCAATGTAAACACTGCCTTTTCTCTGAAGGGAATGATTATACTCACCAGAACAAATACATTAAACTGTAGTGGGTCTGGTGACTATGATGTCCCATTAAATGATGCAAAATTGCAATTTATGTTTTTTTCACACATACAAAAATATATAGAGTTTCATTTTATGTGCGTGTGTCCACAATGTTGAGACAGTGAATATGAATGTATGATTAAACGTAAATTGGAGACAATAAAACACCTCTGACGGCATAAAGGCTAACATCTCTCCACCTGTCTTCTTCTGGATCCTTTCTTTTTTTTTTTTTTTATGTAAAACATTTTTATTGAGCATGGTCACAAGTTACAAGCATTTCTTCGATACAGTTGGTGAAAATATCAGGGGTAAAATTTGCAACATCGTGTAGTACATTTTGCATCATACATAGCAAATGACAAGGAAAGGTTGGATGATAGCTTACTAATCCCTGAGAATCGCTACTCAGACTATGTACTGGTAGCTCCGGTCCTCCAGTTGGTAGTAGTCGATGAGTCGGTGTATCAATGTTGGGTTCTCCGAAAGTGCGAGGAACCTTGTGCCACTGCGTTAAAGTGATTCTGATAACGTAGGGGTGAGAAACAGTGGGGGTGAAGGGAGGGTTTGGGGTTGTGCGGAAGTCTTAGTTCCTTGGTTCGTGTGGGTGCTTGGGTTAATTCCGATTTCCATTCTTGTAGTGTATTAAGTGGGTCAAATGGGGGGGGGGATAAGGGTAAAGTAGGGTCATGGGGGAGGGTAGCCTGTAGGGGTGGGGGGTGATGGCTCATGTTCGGTGTCCTTAAGGGATTTGTAGCTGTGTCCTTTTGTTAGGGCACCTGCATTCTTCTAAGTTAAGTTACTGATTGTTCAGAATTTAAGAATTTATTCCATGGCCCCCAAATTTCTCTAAAGAGTGCTTTTTTTTGAGAGATGGATGCCTGAATCTCTTCCACATTCCTAATCGAGTCTACCTTAGTAATCCACTCCCTGATCGAAGGGGCTGAAGAGTTTTTCCACTTAGCCGGTATGAGTAAGTTGCTTCTGGATCCTTTCTGTAATGCTTCTTTTCACTTTTCTAAAAACCTCCTATGTTAACATGATCAGCAGATGTTTGATAAGACTCGCTAGTATTAATTGAGCTTATTTGTATTGTATTGTTTTTTTATTCATCTCAATGCCATTTGTGTCTGTTTATTAAACCTTCACAACTTTATGGTGGGATAGATGATGTGCAGAAACAGTTTTCAGAGATTGATAAACTGAAAAATAGAACAGTAAGAATTTGTGTTAATCAGAGGGGAGGGAACCTTCAAAGATAGCACATTGGTTAAAGGCTTAGAGGAAGATAATGTAGATAATGACTCTGAATGTAGTCCTGGTCCAAAGGTGTACTCCGAATTTCCTTTTCTGCAAGTTGTTATCTGTTACTATAATTAGATACAGTAACTATCTGATAACATGAATTAGCTCTTTGTGGGAGACAAGTGACTGCTGATAATTATTCTCATCTCGGGAAGGAACTGTAGTGGGAGCTACTGTGAACTTCAAGGGAATATTGCTTTATTTACTAACGGGGTAATTATTTTACCTTAAAAGAAAAGTCATTCAAACAAGAGTACATAAATTAAATCACCCTTTGTTTCTAATGCCTCATTCTGCCAGGGTTAAATTGATGTAGGGACTATAGTGCGGAAGCTCCAGTGCCACACATTGCAATAGGCCCACACTGCCTCATAGGTTGGGATCTGCTGCTGTGGAATGGCCTAGCGGAGCATTATGAGAAACACCATCCATAACACCTAAACTGTCAAGATAGTTTTGGCTGCATATTATGTCATGTGTACTTTCATTAACAACTGGCCTTAGGCCTATTACACATGTTTCTCTAGTAAGATAGTGACCAGTTATATACTTTACTCCCCTAGTTGACTTATCTGTGCTTCTGCCTGCTTGTGACATTTCTAGCTCATAACGCAAGAAGAAAAAAAAAATGTATTTATGGCTGAAACGTCTAGTTAAGAGACCAGAAATGCAAACTGACATTTTGTAATTGGACCCACTCGAATATTCAGTTCCAGGCTACGGAAGGCCCCTAATCCAGCACTGCATATTTCTGTGATTAATTTCAGTCACGTTAGGACACTGTTATTTCACACTGCTTTATTACTACAACCAGTTCAACCTAAACCATCAACTAACTATAGTAGACTTAATAAACCAAGTGCAATATAAGTCATCTTATATTACAGAAATTATTTAAATTCATTGACATTACATATGTGGGTAAATTGTTGACACAGTAGAAATAAATATTTATTTCCTGACAATAATTGTATGCATGTTGCTAGTGTTCGTTTTGCATTGGAAAACAACACAAAATTTAATTTTACTGTGGTCCTGTGTATATGTGTATCTGCATGTGTGACAGTGTGTGTATCTGTGCATCTGCATATGTGAATGTGTGCTAGTGTGTGTGTCTATGTATCTGTATGTGTGTCAGTGTGTGTATGTTTATCATTGTGTGTGTCAGTGTATATTTATATGTGCATAAATCTCAGCATTTAAACACCAACACTACACATAAATACATCCCTACAGTCAAACATCAGCACTACATACAAACACACCTCTACATTCACATTCAAATACAGTACTTCATACAACAACATGCTTGCCTTCAAGCACACAAACACTGCTCAATGCTAAATACAACCTTGCAAGCATGGTGTTGTTATGTTTTCTTATGCCAAAAGGATAGTGCAATCAAATCATATAAAAAATAAAAATAAAACGACTTATCAAGTAGACTTCTTGAGTAAAATTTTATTCTTATAGAAGTATTTTGATAATCCAGCAGGAAAATCAATTGATCCAGAGAAAAAAAGAAATTTGCCGGAAATCTTTAGGTCAATTATACTACTATAATGTTATCTTTGTTAAGTGTAAAACAAAAGGTAATTATTATGAATTCAGTCCATTCATAATCCTTTGAGAATAAACCGAAATATAAGACAGATTTTTTTTTTAGCAAATTCAGTCCAAGTATCACACTTTGGAGAAATCCATTAAGCAAGCAAGAGTTTGTTACCGTGAATCAATCCGAGAATATCACTGGAGAGAGGTCAAACAAACAAGCCAGAGTTCTTTACCGTAATATCAGTCCAATAATGAGAGTAACCAGAGAGAAAGCTGCTAATCAGGAGCCAAGTCAGAGTTTGTTAAATTCAGTCTGAGGAGATACAAATAATTGAAGTCCTGTATCCAAGCAGAGGTCCCATGCCAGTAGTCAATCAAAGTTTTAGGAGAGATTATGTGAGGATCCAGATAGAGGTTGTGGAGTAGAGATGGGGCCCTTAGTGAAGGAACCTGGAAGAAAGAGTTAAAAATGTGCTCCCAGATAAGAATTTAGACACATTAACAGTGCATGGAGACAATAAAGACTAAGAAGGGGGCCCAAATATAATTGTTGCACCAGGGCCTAGGTTAGTTACCCCATTGTGTATACCCATTCAATAGCTTCCCAGTCTACCTACATTTTGTAACATGGTATATCCTTCCCTCCAATTCTTACTTTAAAATATCCTTCATCAACTACCCCCCCACCCCCTCCCACCCCTCCAGCATTGTCCATTTAAGTGCTATCCATCAGAGCTATAAAGATTCCACCAAAGTGAAGAAATTGTAGAAATTATGGTGGTAGAGGGCTGCGGGTGTCATCACCTGGTTCTGGGTAAAACAGTTTTTCGAGTGGTTCGACTAAAACTAGAGATCCCAATAGCACTTGCTGCTGATGTTTACAGCCTATCAATGCTATCCTGCTAATGCAGGAGTGAAACTTCCACATTAGCCATACAATGACCACTGCTTGGAACATGGGTGCCTTGGGAACCATTGGTTTTGGTCAAACTGCTGGAAAATAAAAGTCTTGATTTTGAAGGAAATAATGCTTATTTAAGCTGTTGTGCAGAAAAGCCTGGGTAATTGGAAAAGTGTGGATAGACTTGAAATTATTTCTGTTCTGAGATTGATGAGCTCTCTGCAATAAACCTCAAACAATGCAACTTAAAGGACCACGATAGTGCCAGGAAAAGAAACTCGTTTTCCTGGCACTATAGTGTTAATAGGTTCCCCCCCACCCTCACGGCCCCCCTCCCACCGGGCAGAAGTGGGAGGAAGGGGTTAAACTCTTACCTTTCTCCAGCGCCGGGCTCCCCCGGTGCTGGGGACTCTCCTCCTCCTTCAGACATCATCGGCTGAATGTGCATGCACAGCAAGAGCCGCGCGCGCATGCAGTCAGTCCATAGGAAAGCATTTCTTAATGCTTTCCTATGGACGCTAGCGTCTTATCACTGTGAAAATCAATCAGACAGCCACTAGAGGCTGGATTAACCCATATGTGAACATAGCAGTTTCTCTGAAACTGCTATATTTACAGCAGACACGGTTAACCCTAGATGGACCTGGCACCCAGACCACTTCATTAAGCTGAAGTGGTCTGGGTGCCTATAGTGGTCCTTTAAAAGCTCGCTTTTATATTAATGTATATGTCAGTCATTATATAAAATCTCCTCTATTTCCTATTTTTAACAGGTATTGGATATCAACATATTCCAAACTGGGTCTGGATCTCTGCAGCGCTGGGAAACTTTTTGGCTTATGCTTTAGGTATGGTGATCACACATGCCATATACGCATAATGGTATGCAGCAGTATGACTTAATTATGTGTATTATTATTTAGAGCTACCACAAATGATTTTTTTTACAAATTTGATTGCAATACTGAGTCTATAACAGCAGAGGTGGCACAGTTATAATATTTTCAGACGGTTCTTGGTGTTCAATCCATGTCTTGCCAATGCACCTCACAGAAGAAGAAGCTATTGTATGAATGGGTAAGGACCAACCAGGGCCAAGTGTATATATCAGATTGCTTGATCTTTAAAATAAAGATAATTTGAAGATGCCATGTTGTAGCCCACACACATAGGAGGGACAATGGTGTTGGTATAATATCTCTGTTATCAGATTTATTAGTCTTAACAGTATCAATAGAAATAGTAGTATTTTGTACAGTAATCAAGAGGATTGATACTCATCTACAACAAGGAAGAATTGCATTTAAGATAATAACCCAGAAACCCCATTCTATAGCTTATCAAAGGCTACCCTCGCTTCCCTGCAGAAGAGCTACTTTGGGGATAAATAGAACATCGCCTAAAATAACTTTATGAGTAGTGTGTCATCAGAGAAACTACCTATCCTGGTCAGTGTTACTTTGAATATTTGAAAGCGTTAGATCCATGTGTGTAAGGCCTAAAAATGCATGGACATTTTACTATATGTATGGTAGGCAATATTCATATAAATAAAACGAGACCACCACAGACAACGTTTAATTACTTTTCAAAGGGCTTTGCCGTGGTGTTTATTCAAAGCTCAAAGGGCATACAACCATAACTTTGTAACCATAACCATAACCATATAACATATGGTTCACCAACTTTCAAAACTTTTAACTTTATTCACCACCAAATAGCCAGTCAGCCATAACTAACCTCACCGCGTTTTACTTAAAACTTTCAACATTATTACCCACCATATTGCCAGTCAGTCATAACTAACCTGACCACCTTTTATTTAAAACCATTTACCACCATATCCTTCCTCAGAACTTGACCTTGATGATGTCTTTTGCCCCAATGCTTCATAAGATCACGACAATACAATTAAATAAAAGTAAAGGGGGGGGTGAGGTCCGTGCACACTGTTCCTGCTTCAGTCCACTCTGACAGGATTAAACTTGTGCTGCTTCTTTTTATACTGTTCCAGTTTCCCGCTCTTTTTCTGCTTGCAACTTTCAACCAATCTCCAGCCCCCCAAAACAGCTGTGTCATCAATTCTGCCCAGATACCTGTCTAACTGACCAACTACCACAAGATGTAAAATTCCTCACATCCAAATCCTAGACAAAACAGATTAAC
Source organism: Pelobates cultripes (assembly GCA_933207985.1). Taxonomy (NCBI): domain Eukaryota; kingdom Metazoa; phylum Chordata; class Amphibia; order Anura; family Pelobatidae; genus Pelobates; species Pelobates cultripes. The sequence continues at coordinate 253,829,245 of OW240915.1, read as the reverse complement.
TCCTTCATTGCCACCATACATATATGCCACAGTGCTTAGTGCCTGTGGCTTCTTTTTGTGCAAGTGGAAAAGGTGGATTGTAGTTCACCTATGGCTAATGCTGTCCTATCCATCTTCCATGTCATAGTTCAGTTTCCTATATCCAGTAATGAGTCACCATTTGTTCTATTCAATCACCAACAGTCGAGGGTTTTTCAAAGCTTAGACTGGGATTGCTTCCTTAAACCACAGATGAACCCACTTTAATAGTAATATCTCCTTATCATCTTACACCCAGAGTTGTTCCTTACCTAGGAGATGGTGGTGAATTGGCAAGATCTTTTTTCAATATATATGCTATAATATATGATAGACTTGAATCTATTGTGGCTGCATCTGCACAGCTCACCATTTATTCCAAATATGAATGTATATGCCATCACAGGAAATTTTGGTCCTGCATTAAGACAAGAGTGAGACTTTGTTCTAGTTCCACCTTTTACCTATAGAGGTGGCACAATAAGCAGTTTGATGTTGAGAATCTTTTTTTTTTTTTTTTTTTTATAAATATTTTATTGAGTTTGAAAGAGTTGGGCAAGAAGTACAGAAGAGAAATGGAGGTGTGATACATTAGGAAAATAGTACAACAATACCATATGTGGTATCCCTCGTGTTCAACCCGTGAGCAGACATATCCCAATCATTCCTCCCCCTTTTCAAGTGCCCCTCAGAACAACTTTTCCTCAACGAACGAGAGTCCAAGCTTGTTTCACAACCATCATTTCCTTGATGTTCTCGCTTCTCTGTATCCTTCCCCTCCTCTAACTATATGGGATATGTAACTGGGGGAACTAGGTCAGGGTTAGGTGAGGTTGGTGGGTGGGTGGGGGGGGGGAAGTCGGTCTATCCTCCACCTATAAGTAAGTGTCTAAGGCTCTGTACCTCTTGGACTCATCGGTTTAGTGCCTTTTTTCCTCCAAGTATCCCATCGGGCCCATGCTGCTCGCCAAGCCTCCCCCCTGCATCGTAAACGTCTTGCTTCTGTCTCATACTGCTGTGTGAGATCTATTGCCTCCAAACACTGCCAAATCTCAGGTGGGAGATCTTTTAACCACATTTTCCCTATTATCGTCAAAGCTGCCATAATGATATGGTACGTGACATGTTGGATAGCCTTTGGAAGGCCTCCAGGTAATACCAATAATAAATACGTCTCTGGACAATGTGGAAGTTGTGTACCTGTTACTGCTTTTATCGTGTTCGAGATATTGTTCCAAAACTGTGTTAGTCTTGGGCAAGACCACCATATATGGATCATAGATCCAGGTTCTGTCCGACATCTCCAGCACCTGTCAGACCTCTCCCGGGCCATGATATGCAGTTTTGTAGGAACCATGTACATCCTATATAACACTTTCCTACTTAGTTCTACATGGGATGCATTGAGAGTGAGGTTTTTATGTGCGTGAAATATATATGTCCATTGTTCGTCCGACAGGGTTTTGTGTAGGTCTTTTTCCCATGACGCTAAGAATGCTGGTCTCTTTATGTTGTCATATTTCGTTAGAAGTCGGTAGAGAATCGACAGCAGCTTAGGGGGACATTTCGGGCCCGAACACGTTTTTTCTAGTTCAGCTAGTAAAGGATTGGGCTGTGTGGTGTCCCTGTGGGTATTCTTCCTTATCCAAGACTGCATCTGCATATGGGAATACTGTGCCGCCAGTGGGAGTTTATAGGTTTGGGCTAAGGAAGCAAAATCTAAAATCCGAGTCCCTGTTAAAATTTGGAATAGATATTACTCCATGCCTGTACCACAACCCACATTCAAAGCCAGGAATATAGAATTGTACAGCTTGTATCGGCATAGCAGGGGAGATATAGGTATCGCTGCAGCATTTTGCAAGGACTCTGTCCCACACCTGAACCATCGCTGTGGTCGTTGGACTCATGTTGCAGAATTTCGGTCTATGTGGCTTAGTGAGCCAAACCAGCGTGGATATGGGTAGGTCTCTTATTTGTGCAGATTCGATGACGTTCCACTTCTGTGGGGTGTCATCGAAATAAGGGGTTATCAACGTGCTCATCACGGCCGCCGCGTAGTACCTCGCAATATTAGGTAGCCCCAACCCGCCTTCTCTATATGGTCTATATAAGGTTTTAGTTGCTATCCTCGGTTTCCTCCCTCCCCAGATAAATTGATTAATCACTTGTTGTGCTTCCTTAAAAAAGGTGTTGGGTAAGCCAATCTGTAGGGTTCTAAAGAGGTATTGCCACCGTGGCAAGACCATCATTTTGACAGCGGCTATTTTCCCCATCCATGACAGATACTTATGCCTCCAGTTGTGGAGCTGTTGCTTGATTGAGCAATGAAGTTGTAAATAATTTGCCTTATATAATTGGTTAATTTGGGGGGTTAGTTTAACCCCCAAGAAGGTAAGGTGTGTTTGTCGCCAATCGTAGGGGTGTGCCGATTTCAATGCTAATAGTTGGGAGTTTGTCATATTGAGGCCCATGGCTTGTGTCTTAGATGTGTTTAATTTATAATAAGAACAATTGCTGAATTCTGTCAGAACATGGTGTAGTTTGGGGAGTGACGTTTCCGGTTGGGTCAATGTGAGCATTACATCGTCAGCAAAAAGGGTAATTTTGTGCTCCATCCCTCCTGCCAACACCCCATGGATATTTTGTGAATATCGTATGCGCTGTGCCAGGGGCTCCAGCGCCAGTATGTACAGCAGGGGGGATAATGGACAGCCCTGCCTTGACCCATTGGAGATGGGGAAGGCTTTGGAGGTGAACCCCCCATTGGATATTTTTGCAGTTGGAGTACTGTATAGCGTGGAGACTATCTGAATGAAGCATTCCAGGAAGGCCAGTTTCTTAAGTACAGAGTGTAGGTAGCCCCAGTGCAGTCTGTCAAATGCTTTTTCAGCATCCAATGACAGCACCACACTTGGGGTCCCGTTTCTCTGTAGATTGTGGAGAATATTGATCAGTTTCCTTGTCCCGTCCGAGCCCTGCCTCCCCCACACGAACCCCACTTGATCCTCATTTATCAGCTTGGGTATGATTGACCCCAGCCTGTTGGCATAAATTTTGGCTAATATCTTTAAATCTGTATTTAGGAGCGAGATGGGGCGTAAGTTTTGGCCCCTATTGGGCGGTTTCCCAGGCTTTGGTAGGGTCGTGATATGTGCTAAGAGCATGTCGTTCGGGATCGTACCGGAAGTTCGTATATAATCATAGAGTTTTTCCAGTTGAGGGGCTAACAAGTGTGAAAGGATTTATAATAAAAATTTGTAAACCCATCTAGTCCGGGAGATTTCCCCTTAGGAAGCAATTTAATTGTGTGTTCTATTTCTAATCTCGTAATGGGTCCTGTTAGTACCTCTTGGTCCGGGCTTGCGATCTGCTGTAGCTGGACTTCTCCTAGGAACTGATCTATTTCTGCTTGGGTCGGTTGGTGAGTTTGTGTATCTGTTTTTAAGTTGTAAAGGCCCTCATAGTAATCTGCTAGTGTATCATTAATCTTCTGTGGGTCATACAGCCTATTCCCCATGTTATTGAGGAGAAATGGTATTTTTGCACTTTGTCGTTGGTGTCGTAGTGACTGTGCCAACAGTTTCCCCGCTCTATTCCCTTGGACATACATCGTTTGTTTTAGGTTATGTGCCCTAAGGGCTGTTGTTCACAATTGTTTCTTATTTAATTCCTCACGAATGCCCTCAATATGTTGTTGTGTGGTCAACGTTGGGGTTTTAATTTGTTTAGAGGTCTCGTCTCTTAGTGATCGCAGTAAGTCTATATATTCTTGCTTGGAGGTTTTGTGAAGGTGAGATGCCTGACTAATCAAGAGGCCCTTGATTACTGCTTTATGCGCTTGCCATTGTGTGGTTACTGATGTGTCTGGTGTGCTATTAAGTTCGAAGAAGGTAGTTATCCCCTCTTCCACTTTGGATTTTAGATCTCCATTTAGCAGGAGACTATCCTTCAACCGCCATGAAGCTGTCCCCCGTGATGGGAAGGCGTCCTCCAGTGTCAGATGCACTGGAGCATGGTCGGACCACACTATATTTCCTATCTCACTCTGCGCGGCCTTTGGTAATAGATCCCCCGAGATGAAGATAAAGTCTATACGGGTGTACGTTTTGTGGACTTGAGAATAGTAGGTAAATTCTCGGTTGTTCGGGTGTTGTGCACGCCACACATCATACAAATGGTATTCGGACAGGAGCTGTAGCAAGAGATCTGCCTGTTTTCCTACTGCCTTTAGCCTGTGTGGTTGCAACACAGTTGTGGTATCCATGCGGGCGTATAGTACGTGATTTAAATCACCACACATAATTGTGGACGCCTGCACCGTATCAGGGAGCTTAGCGAGCACTTTCCGTAGGAAGTGCCGCTGGTGTTCGTTAGGGCCATAAACACCTACCAAATTATAAATAGCCCCGTTAATTCTACAATGCACAATAAGATATCTTCCCTGGGCATCTTTTTTCAATGACAAGAGCTCATATGATAATGAAGAGTGGATTAGTATGGATACACCTCTGGATTTGGAAGCATAGGTAGAGTGATACTGTGTGGGGTAGTCTTTAGTTGCAAAAATGGGAACCCTATTATGAGCGAGATGGGTTTCTTGAATGCAGAGAATATCTGAATGTTTGTTTTTGGCGTCCTCTAGGAGGAGCCTTCGTTTGTGCGGCGTGTTTAAGCCGCGAGCATTAATAGTATGTATTCTCATTTAGCGAGTATTATTTTTCTGTCTCTAAATGTTACCCTAGACTCCCGCACTGGCTCATGGGGTTCCAGAAGGCCACCCCTGGGGCCCAGATCGCAGTCCCGAGGCAGCCCCTCCAGCTGTGTGCCCAAACCATCTGCCCATTCGTGCCCACCGACGTCAACTGGTAGTTTTATAGGTTTTAGTGTATATTGAGTCGTTGTAGTCATGTGACCGACTTGGATGGATACAGGTGTGATGGGGAAAAGGGAAAGGCGAAACTGAAAAACTATATACATGACGCCCCCTAAGGGGACAGAATGTGGATCACCCACATTTGGGGTACAGTGGAGAGATCGTCTCTCCATAAGCATGGCTGTATGCACCTCTTTACATACATCCCCTCTGTTGGCGCAGAGGACATGTTCTACACATTCTGTGAGCGGTATAAGAAACAGGCAGAGACAGGCCCCACTCAAGCCCCTCTCCCCATATTAATCTATGAACCACCTGCTAACCTGGCCGCCCTCCCAGACCACCGCCTCCCCCCGGTCCCTATGTCAGAGGCCTGTGTTTACAGGAGCACAACATCAATAAGTCCCCCACAACTCCATTTACCACTAGTCCAGCATCACCATCATCCATGCACTCCGGGGGAAGACATCCAGCCTCTCCTGCAGTTACAAGTAGTGTCACCCCGTTGGTGGTATACGAGGCTAAAAGTCCAATCAGAACTAGTCCCAGCTGTCTTAGTTCCAGGGGGAACCCGTGCAGGCCAAGGGAAAAGCCGGCAGAGGGACCCGGCATCCCCGGCTCCTCCCCCGCCCGGGGACCCCCGCAGGCACACCGCTCTGCGCTCACCTCGTCACAGAGCCAGCGGGAATCCCCAGGCGCAGCCGCCCCACCAGAGCACTCATCCCCCGAGCTCCCCCCCCGCCCCGGACCAGCAGCCTGGGCTTCGCACCGGGGGGGGGGAGAGCGCGACGGACCCACTCAAGGGCAGCCAGCCCGCGACGTCCATGCCAGAGTTACATCAGTCTCACTCTCTCCCTGACGGGATCCGGTTGCATTCAGTTTTTCTTGGCAGCCTTTTTCCACTCCACAGTGATACTCCCTGCAGGTCTAGCCCTTGACGCTGTCTGTGTCAGGCGGAAGTTCCAGGCTTTCAGTTGCTTCACTCCGTCGTCTGGATTCGCCAGGGTGATGAGGCTGCCATCTTTGATGACCAAGAGCTTCGTGGGGAAGCCCCACTTGTGGCTGTGATTTGTTGGAACGCCTTCCGTTTCCTTAAGGTCACCGCTGAGAGATCTGCATAAATTTTGATGGTAGGATAATCCGGCGGTGGTGAAGTCCGCATCTTGCTGCCCCTAAGAATATGCTCCTTTATGTGATAGTAATGTGCCCTTAAGATGACATCTCTTGGTACCTCCTGGGGTAGGTACTTGGGTTTTGGAATACGGTGGATGCGGTCTACCAGCAACATATCAGTTGGGATCTCAGGGGCATGCGCATGAAGTAGGCGCCGCACATATGCTGGTAATTCATCATTCGTGATCTCCTCCGGAATACCCCTCAGCCTCAAATTGTTTCTGCGCGAGCGATCCTCCAGATCCTCCACCTTCCCCTCAAGGGCATCCAGTCTGGCCGCCATGTGTTCCACATTCGTGGCCAGATCGTTGTGGGCTGTAGCAAACTCATCGCATTTGTCTTCCATGTGGGATGTTCTCCGCCCCAACTCCTGAATTTCTTTTTTCATAGAGTCCGCCATGCCATGCCACGATGCGATCAGTTTTGCCGATAGATTGTCTAGCGCTGAAGCCAGATCGGCTTTTGTGATCTGTGTGTTGTCAGTAGGGGTTAGCAGTTCCTGTCCCGAGGGCCCGCCATTCGGCTCCATTTCTCCCTCGAGGAGTGAGGCCTGCGCAGCCAGAGACGCAGGTGTTTGTTTCTGGCTAAAAAAAAATTAACTTCTCCGGTTTCCCAGCGCTCTTTTTGTTCTTGTGATGAGACATTGCAATGGTAGCAGGTAGGATGGCTAAATATCGTTTAGGATTGCTTTGGATTAGGTGCTTGATGCCAGAGCAAGGGAATTATGCGTCCATCTTGCTCCAGAGTCGGCCACGCCCCCCCGATGTTGAGAATCTTAACCTTATAGAGGAGAATCACCTATACTGATTAGATGGGGAACAAGCAAAAAAGCTGTAGACTTCATTAAATAGTAACCAGAAACAGGAAACTGAGTGGAAATATTCTTGAGTTTTAACCTTACTATAGAAATAGACTGTTTCCATGGTGTTCATTGCTTTTGAAGTACCCAAATTATAAAGCTATATTTTAAGTTTTGTTTGAGGATTTTTTTTTGTAGATTTCTGTAATAAAACATAAGAAGAAATAATAGATTTTTCTGTTTATAGATTGAAAAAGTTGTGCTTCCTAGGACTTTATATTCCATGTTCTTTCTATATTTCTCCCCTCCTCTGTCTATGTTATGGGCTTTCAAGGATGGAAGGCAGATGTAGTCCTTTTGGATTTATGGTGCATTCAACATTTAATACCCAGTTATTGCTATATTTTTAGGAGAATATTTCAGAATGACCTTCAGCTCTTTCATGTCACTTTTATTCAGCACCAGTCACTCTTATAAGCACCTACACTTGTCACCTGTTCACCTGTATTCACATTTCCAATGTTTTCTAGCAATGTTTCAATTAGCTCCAATCTCATATGGCCGACATTGGATGGATATTCTTTGAATTGGGGACTGTCCTTGAACCACATAGAAAACACCCATGGATGAAAACCCGAGCAACAATTTCATACCTGCCATATACTGTCATAACTATTTTCAAAAAGAGTCACTTTATAGACATGGTAGCTTTTTCACTTATTCTTTTTAATATATGAATACACATTTCATATCTTAATTACATTAAGACTTACAAATCCTTCTTTAACCCCTTTCTTTAATCTCTTCACTGATATTAATAAAAATGTTGGCTTCTCGGCTGACCCTGGCATTCTATTCCATAAAAAGAAGGGTATGTGCCTAATGCTTTGCATACTCAAACCCATATAAAATGGTAAAACTGTTGCATGCCTGGCTAATTTAAGATAGTTAAGCCATCTAAAAATGTCTTTGTATCATCACGTAGCATTACCAAACAGCCTATACCTTGCATTGATTTCTTGTACACCTTTTATATTTGTAACGGCACCCCCAGGCATAAAAGGGGTTAAAAGCCATTTAGTAGATCTTCCCTTCCAGAGACACAGGCACAGCTACTGTAGACACCAATACACTGAACCGGAGAAGCATATGAATGCTCTCAAACATACGAATGCTGTAAACAGCCGAATAGGAAAAACCATACGAATAGGTTTACACTCCTAGCAGTCAAACTGGAACAGCATACAATAAATCCCCCCAAGAACGAGACAAGGCTCCATTTTGAGGGTCAAGCAGGAACAGACAGAGCTGTGGGTTTATTGTTCTTATGTACACATTCTTACACATTAGTACCACCCACAGGGTTTTGGAAAACAACCAATAAACATGTACAATACACTCAGACACTCCCACACAAAATCCTCCCCTCTGCCTGTGATACAATTACCTTACACAATGGGTAATGTAATTATCACAAACAGAGAAATACAGTTTTCCACATTATTCATAACTTTAAAAGTATGCATCACATTCACATTTTCAGAATCAGCATACTCCAAATACAAACATATGTCAAAATGAAGTGACCAAATGAAGCATGGCTTTTCTGCCCAAAACCAGTTCCACAGAGTCTTCTATCCTGGAGATAATTGGGAAGTAATCCAATTATCTCCAAGGACAGAGGCAAATCTCCATTGAACACATGGCAGCAAACGACAATAAAATACATAAAAATATATAACTGTGCAGCCATTGCATAAAACGGGTACATTCAACATATCCCCAGATAGCTCAGATCTGAGCGCACATTATTACTGAATGGCGCTCAGAGCACACACATACAGTTCAATTGCCATGGAGCCAAAGTCTTTCCCATAGTCTTTCATTATACGAATGGTCTCCATGGCATAGCTATCTGGGGTATCACCGCTCAAACAGGGCAAGCACCGAATGACCCAGCTTTCGTGTCTTCGCAGGGGAAATCAAGCGTTTCAACATGGGGCCATAGTCTAAAGGCAGCAGGCAGGCAACCAGGCTCCTCCAATGCATAGTGGCGAGATTGGTCTCGTCACAATATTCATATACAAATTATTTATTTCTGTATCATTTGTGCACCACAAGACTATTAAAATAGCAGATCTTCAGTGCACAATGCACAGTGGATTTATGGAAGTTAATCATTTCAGCTAGAAAATCACAGATTTAAATTTGCTGTAAAAATGACATGTTCCCAGAATTCTCTTTTAATTGTAACTGTAAGGTTTTAGAATTGGTGTAAAAATTCTGGTGAAAAATGCTTTAATGTTGTATAGTAACTGCTAAACCCATGTGTGAATATTCAGTTGTAATAGCTTAATGCCATTTTAAACTTGACCACTTACCAGTGTTGAAATCCTACTATAATTGACCATAAAACAGAAATAGGTTTTAATGAACTCACTTGCTAAAATTAACATAAATTATTTATTTGCAGACTCAATTGATGGGAAACATGCCAGGATAACTCAGTCCAGCAGCCCTTTAGGAGAATTATTCGACCATGGACTTGACAGCTGGACTGCATCTATTTTTCCAATGTCAATATTCTCCATCTTTGGATGTAATTCTGGAGACAGTGCATTAGCAGCAACAACAATGTATTCAGTCACTTGTATTGTTTTATTTACTTTTATGCTCTCACATTGGGAGAAATACAACACCGGGGTACTCTTTTTGCCCTGGGCATATGATATCAGTCAAATGGTGAGTTGTTTTTTAAATGTAATGTCAATACCAATGCTATTAGAATAATGTAATTATATTGCAGTCCCTAACAGATAGTTATATACAATTTTCTGCCCTCAGTTAAACTAAGGATACAAATTTTATGCACAGGTTAAATGCAGAAGAGGTGCATAACAAAACTAAGAAAATGTATAGACAGCATAGTTTGTTTGTTTGTTTTATTTTTGCCATAATCCAACATATGTGTAACATTACATTTATATATATATACATGACGAGCAAAAAAATATAAATGTTGAAGATGAAACTATCAGTGTTATTCACTAAATAAGTGAGAATTCAAAGTGAATTTCTAATTTATGGCTAAAATACCTGAACTGGAAGCATACATGAGTTTCAGATTTTTTATTTGCTATTTTGATCTTAAATTTAAAAATCACGGGGGGAGGGGTAGGAGGGGTGAGGGTCTGACTGCTGACAGGAACAATCACAACCTGCTGTAGCTCTGGAGACCTGGACACCTGCTTATTCTACCCGATCTACCCTGTGGGTGCACAGGCAGAGGGGCACCACTACTCCAGAGCCTAGTTCCTCTGGGTACATTCAAATTTTGCTGATCAGATAACCATGGCGTAGTAACTGGGAGCGATCTTGCCGCCTTGTCTGGCTCCACTGTGGCCGGGAGAGGCGGATGAGCTCTTGGCCTGTTGTAGGCTGGACACTGTGGTGGGCTATCGGTGCCCCATTACCTCCCCTCTGGACCGGCGAAGGATATCCGGTCTCCACTAAGAAAGCTCCCTCTGAAGCTTATTTTCTATCTACCCACACTGTCGGCTAGAAGATCCAGCTCCATGAGGCTGTTCCAAGATGTGCCCGTGGCAGTCCTACAAAGTCCTGCGGTAACGGAGTCAAAGGAGGCTTGGAAGGCAAGATTTAATGCTTTATTTGAAACTATATGCACAAATTTCTTGTACAGAATTACACAGCAACAACAGCAATTTACCCAAGCAGCAGAAGGTGACCCTGACTGCTCTCCTTCTGAGCCGGGAACCCAGACAGGGGCAATCACTATCTGCCATCCACAACCTCGAAAAAAAAAACAGGACTTTCTATAGACTCTGACCCTGATACCAGTAGTGGAGGAAGCAGGACTTTCTAGAGACTCTGACCCTGATACCAGTAGTGGAGGAAGTAGGGATTTCTAGAGACTCTGACCCTGATACCAGTAGTGGAGGAAGCAGGGCTTTCTAGAGATTCTGACCCTGATACCGGTAGTGGAGGAAGCAGGGCTTTCTAGAGATTCTGACCCTGATACCGGTAGTGGAGGAAGCAGGGCTTTCTAGAGACTCTGACCCTGATACCAGTAGTGGAGGAAGCAGGGCTTTCTAGAGACTCTGACCCTGATACCAGTAGTGGAGGAAGCAGGGCTTTCTAGAGACTCTGACCCTGATACCAGTAGTGGGGGAAGCAGGACTTTCTAGAGATTCTGACCCTGATACCAGTAGTGGAGGAAGCAGGGCTTTCTAGAGACTCTGACCCTGATACCGGTAGTGGAGGAAGCAGGACTTTCTAGAGACTCTGACCCTGATACCGGTAGTGGAGGAAGCAGGGCTTTCTAGAGACTCTGACCCTGATACCAGTAGTGGAGGAAGCAGGACTTTCTAGAGACTCTGACCCTGATACCAGTAGTGGAGGAAGCAGGACTTTCTAGAGACTCTGACCCTGATACCGGTAGTGGAGGAAGCAGGGCTTTCTAGAGACTCTGACCCTGATACCAGTGGTGTAGGAAGCAGGACTTTCTAGAGACTCTGACCCTGATACCAGTAGTGGAGGAAGCAGGGCTTTCTAGAGACTCTGACCCTGATACCAGTAGTGGAGGAAGCAGGACTTTCTAGAGACTCTGACCCTGATACCGGTAGTGGAGGAAGCAGGGCTTTCTAGAGACTCTGACCCTGATACAAGTAGTGGAGGGATCAGTGGGCTTAAGGTGAGGGTTCCAGGTATGGTATGGACTTGGAGTGTAGCGGAAACCGGTAGCTTCTGTGCCTTACATCACCTGCTATACCACTGCATCGCCTGTCTTTCCCAGAGAACTTTTAATTTGCGGCTGTGATGAGAGCCTGAGTGACATCATAGAAACGGGGTGGGGTCGGAGTTGGCTGGGGAACTAACTGTCTTTTTTTAAATGTAATGGCTGCTGCTGAAGATGCAAATTTCTACCAGAATTATCCTTAGTTTTACGTCCTATTACAGAATTGGTAAAGAAGGATGTTGCTTGGACCTAGGGACCTCCACAGGAGGAAGTCTTTGCACTGGTCAAGTCAATGTTGGGGTCCCCTGTGCTGGGGTTTTATGACCCTTCTAAAGAGACAGTGGTTAGCGCAGATGCTAGCAGTTATAGACTAGGAGCAGCCCTGCTGCAACTAAATGAAGGCAAATTACAGCTCCTGCTCTTGTACACTGACAGGGGCAGAATCATGATGCACCTAGATTGAAAAGGAGTGTCTGGTTGCAGTTTGGGCCTGTGAGCACGTCCAGTGCTATCTGGTGGGCTTAGGAGGGTTCACTCTGTAGACTGACCACAAAGAAACATTGATAAACATGTATGACAAGGCACCTCTGAGATGCCAGAGACTTTTCATGAGATTACTAGGATTCAATATTCGGGCAGTGCATGTGCCGGGGAAGCAACTGCTGATGGCAGATACTATCCACTGGCTGCTGCTAAAGAGTTGTCAACAAAATCAGACATTAACCCCTTAAGGACACATGATGGAAATATTCCATCATGATTCCCTTTTATTTCTGAAGTTGTGTCCTTAAGGGGTTAAGGTATACGTAGATTTTATATTGGCATCCAAGTTCATCTAGTCTGGGAAACTAGAATAGATTAAGAGAGAGTCAAGTCTGGATACTGACAGGGGGGATATGATAGAAACATTTAAATATATAAAGGGAATCAACACAGTAAAGGAGGAGACTATATTTAAAAGAAGAAAAACTACCACAACAAGAGGACATAGTCTTAAATTAGAGGGACAAAGGTTTAAAAATAATATCAGGAAGTATTACTTTACTGAGAGGGTAGTGGATGCATGGAATAGCCTTCCAGCTGAAGTGGTAGAGGTTAACATAGTAAAGGAGTTTAAGCATGCGTGGGATAGACATAAGGCTATCCTAGCTATAAGATAAGGCCAGGGACTAATGAAAGTATTTAGAAAATTGGGCAGACTAGATGGGCCGAATGGTTCTTATCTGCCATCACATTCTATGTTTCTATGACCTCCAAGAATTTATTAACTACATAGAGAGTGGCCTGAAACCGCACTAAACCTTCCAGTTCTGTGAGATGCGCTCTCTCTGACTGGAAAACACTTAGCAGCATCTACACTTAAAGGTGACGGTATGGATGCCGCTGAGTGCTTTCCAGTATGAGAGAGCACATCACACAGAACTGGATGGTTTTGGTGCTGTTTCAAGACTGTATTGCTATACCTGCCAGTATGCAGCAAGTAATGTTAGGTCAAATTCATGATGACCATTTGGTGATTTCTAAGTGTAGAGAAAAATCAGCCATGGCGGATTGGTGGCCTGGAATCAGCACTGACATTGCAGAATACATATCAAGATGTTCCTTTTGCCGCAAACGTCGGCCTACACAGAGGATAGAGCATTTAATATCTACCCTGCTGCCTGCGGGCCCCTGGCAGAAGATAGACAGAAATAACTATCTGGTTGTTGTAGACTACTACTCCAGGTATCTTAAAATTGTACCCTTTGGTGTAGCAACCAGCATGGCTGTCATCACCCATCTTAAAAGCATGTTTGCCAGGCTGGATATACCATTGGAGATGGTAAGCTGCAATTGGATATCTTTCGCTTCCATGGATTTCAGATCTTTCAGTAGAGTATGATTTCCTTCACTCTACATCCAGTCCACATTACCCACAGGCCAGTGGGATGACTGAGAGAGCAGTTCAAACTACCAAGTTACTTTTGAAGCAACCAGAACCTTACTTGGCCCTCCTAGACTACAGGGTGACCCCAATTAAAGCCACAGGATGTAGCCCTGCACAGATGATGTTAGGACGACAGATTTGTACAACGTTACCTTCTGTGCGTGCATTCCAGCCTGCTTCTCTTATTCTTCCAGAGGACATTTAGAAGGGGGACGAGGAGGCATAGCTGAAGTACAGATTATTTTACAATAGAAGACACTGCACTCCCATTGCCTGAGCTGTACCTGGACCAAAGTGTCCAAGTCAATTTGGATGATGAAAAGAGTTGGAAAACACCGGTTACTGTATTAGGACATTCCCCCAAGTCAAGGTCCTATGTGGTTTGCACAGAAGGAGGGACTGTTGCCCACAGCAATAGAAGGCACCTTCAGCCAGTCCCCGAGGAGTAAGGCGCTAAGAATTTGGGACCACAGCCTAGGGAATCCCAGGTCATGAGAAGAGCACTTCCCAGTGTTGATACAGTGATCCCTACAGTAAAATCTCAACCACTTTCACAAGGACTTGGGGAAGGTCCTTGCAAAATAACTTTGAGTGGTAGAGATGTGAAGCTACCAGCGCACTACTGAGATTAGCACTGTAATTTCAACAGTGACTTGAAGAATGGACAGAATATTTATATAGTCACTGTAGACTAGGGTAGCCCACCCCGATGTCCAAGATAGTATAGTTATCACAGTATAGTTATCTCCTCTGCTGTTTATTTGTTTTGTTTGTCTGTAAAAAAAAATTAAATGTATTTTTATTAAAAAAGAGAAGATGCGATGAGAGTCTGAGTGACATCAAAGAACGGAAGTGGGGCTTGGCAGCTCACCATGTTATATCCATTTCATGACAGCGGCATAACTAACGTAATAGCATGATACTGTACATTAATAGTCTAATCACACATATTGAGTAACTCCTCATTTAAGATGGATACTAGTAAAGTCTCTGGTATGACATGCCAGTGATACACTCCAATATATTTCACCTAGTTTGAATCTTGATGCAATCTCTACCAGGGCAAATGTTATGTTGTATTTTATGTCTTTTTTATTTTTCTTTAAAGGACAACTCTAGGCACCCAGACCACTTCAGCTTAATGAAGTGGTCTGGGTGCCAGGTCCTTCTAGGGTTAACCCATTTTTTTTATCAACATAGCAGTTTCAGAGAAACTGCTATGTTTATGAATGGGTTAAGCCTTCCCTCTAATCCTCTAGTGGCTGTCTCATTGACAGCCACTAGAGGCGCTTGCGTGCGTCTCACTGTGAGAGCACGCAAGCGTCCATAGGAAAGCATTGTAAATGCTTTCCTATGTGACGGGCTGAATGCGCGCGCAGCTCTTGCCGCGCGTGCGCATTCAGCCCAGGAGAAGGAACGGAGGAGGATCGGAAGCAGAATGCTCCCCGCCCAGCGCTGGAAAAAGGTAAGTTTAACCCCTTTCCTTGCCATCCAGCCCGGCGGGAGGGGGTCCCTGAGGGTGGGGGCACACTCAGGGCACTATAGTGCCAGGAAAACGAGTATGTTTTCCTGGCACTATAGTGGTCCTTTAAATTTTAAAAATGAGGCCTCTGTGATCTGTGCATGAAATATTTTATTTTCTCATGCTACTCAGTATTCTGGTTGTTTCTCAGTACTCATAGTTAAGCCTTCAAGCTGTACTTTGAATCCTGCTTAATCATTGCATGTTTGTGTATATGATTGCTGCCACTGTCCACCTATGTATTTAAGCTTCGTGCCTCAAAAAAATGTTTGATTAACAAAACAAAAAAAATTTAATTAAAAACTTTTGCATTATCACTTTACTGCAAAACCCTGTATGTGAGAGAGACTTTAATGTTAATTATGGACTTACCCGATAGGTTGGCACCAAGATTATGTGCATAATTATACATCCTCTATTTGATGTTTTAGTGTGAGAATAAGAGATGACAATATTCTATTCTTTGCTCCCCCATGTGTGCGCACAATGGACACAACAATATAAAAACATGTGAGAATACTACAGCCAAACACACCCACGGCAAGCAAAGGAGATAGTGGATATCTGCCTAAAGCTTAATCTAACAAGAAACCCCTCATTCAGTGTTTGACATTTTTCTGGAGGCCTGTTTTCCCATAATCCTCATTATTAATGTGACATAGCATATGTTTTTCTATCAATGATACAGCTTATTACTAAGCTATAAGATGTTCTAGAGGCAGTGTTTCTATTGCTGTATTGAATGCATTTAAATATCAAGTGAGGTTGAAAGGACCCCTCTGGGCACCATCACAATTAATTTGTTATGGTGACAGGTGTCCTTGGTGCCATCTTACCTTACTTGGGTTAAACCATTAATGAACAATTTAACTCCATAAGTTTGTTTGCTTCAATCAGGAAAGCTTGGACTAGACACCACTGATCAGCTGATGCTCTCTCAGAAAACTGAGTGACAATAAGTATGTTACTTCCTGATTGAAGCATTGGACAAACATATGGAGTAGCTGGGCGGAGCAATCATGTGTAATCTTCAAAGTTTGCAGTTAAACCATTAATTTAAGGTAGGACAGTACCTGTGTCCTCCGCACACCATAACAACTTAATGTCAAGCCAGTGTCCCTTTGTTTTGTGCCAATAGCCCCTTTGCATTTAATACATATCAAAGGACACAAAGATCTTCAATATTATGTTAAAGGTCCACTATAGGCACCTAGACTATTTCAGCTCAATGAAGTGGTCTGGGTGCCAGGTACCCCTAGTTTTAACCCTGCAGCTGAAACCATAGCAGTTTAATAGCATAGCAGGGTTAATCCGGCCGCTTCTGCGATTTACTCGGAGTAAATTGCACTTATTTGATGCTGGACATCCTCACTGAGTCCATCATCAAATAAGATCCCCATAGGAAAGCATTGAGTAATGCTTTCCTATGGGCGGGTTTGAATGCACTTGCGCCTTCGACTCCACTTGGGAGGGGGAGGAGAGGAGGGGGAGGAGAGGTTACCAGTGCCGAGGGAGCCCAGCACTAGATTAAGGTAAGTGGCTGAAGGGAGTGCTGAGGGAGGGGGTCTCCGAGGGAGGGGGGCTCTCCATGAGCCTATATTGCCAGGAAAACAGGTTTGTTTTCCTGGCACTATAGGATCCCTTTAAGTTCTTCTTAACACGGCTGGAAGGAGGCACACGTGTATCCAAAGAAAGGGTTCTGAATGTCCACTGATTAATATGCAGTAATAATGCATTAGGCCAGCAGGCCTGTCACTGCATTCTAATGATGTCACAAATAGCATGTGCTTATCCTCTTATTCCTCCTCTCTGAGCAACTCCTTCAGAGTATTTTGTGATGGAGTCAGAATAGCCAGGGCAACCCACTCAATATAACAAGTCGTATCAGGGAAAATATATTTGTTACCGTCATAAGATAAAATAAAACACTGCTCAGCATAGCATAACTTAAAATTTAAAGAAATCTTGGCAGTTTTTTCCCCTAGGGTACTCCAAGATAAAAAATATTATGGCACTTTATCAAACCAACACATGGGCCTGGCAGGAGAGGATAAAATGAAAATAACATACACCCCACGAACCTTAAGCTTAACTAAACATTGACTTGATGGTTTGCATTTTTTCTATCTAAAAATTACCATTACTAATATGCATTTTTTAATATACTAATTATTACATTTGACAATCCATCACTCCTCTCCCACCATACTGATGTAAAACTGTTGGCAGAGCAGAAATTGGGGCATCTACTTTTCTGTGTTTTAGTGTGTGTATATTGGTATATCCCATATATGGCTACCACATAACTATTTTTATCTGTCTTTTTTTCAGTCCATGTCTGTGTTATATATTTTGACTGCCGTGGTTGGAGTAGATACCTTTCACAAACCTTTAGTATTTAATTTCTACATGACTCATGTATTAATAACATTTCTTGTAGGTAAGTTCACCTAAGAAATTAATATTTTAACACACTCAACTAGAAAGGCTGCTAGTAAAACTATCTTATAGCTTTCAATATACGTTAAGATGCATGATACGATGTATGCAAAACTATTTCTTTCCTAATTATCTTATGTTTGTCAATTGAGTGAACATTTTAACATTGGTGACGTAGCTGGGGGATTTAAAATGAGTATGTATGTTTAGATTTTTATATATTTGTTCATCCTTTGTGAAAATATTAGTGGCTATTGGGGTATTAGATGTTATTCTTTGTTACACAAGCTGGCTGACTCTCAGAAGAGTATGTGGCCCAACACTGTAGGGATGTGGCAACTCTAAATCAAACCTAGCAAGGTACATTATGGAATGAATAAATATATATTACTGATCCTTAGAGGTGGCCGGGTTGAACGTATATTAGCAAAAAGGAGAAATAGCGAGGTCAAACGGAATCAAGGATTAAAAAGGTACATAATAATGATAGACAAAGTCAATGTCTGGATTTATAGAAAATATAATAGTCAAAAAGACAAGCCAAAATCATTAAACCAGGAATTAGAACAAACGGTAAGAAACACATTCTCATTTCACCACAAGGAAAACCACGACAGGGCAAAGGCTAGCAGCAAAGGAAAGGTTTAAATAGCCCTAAAACACTTGTTATTTGCTTGTGTCATTCCTGTGATATCAAAAGATGTGCAGGTTATGTTGCAGAAATGACGCAGGAGGGTCTGTGTTGTAAATGATGCAAGGTTAGAGCAGGCAGTATCCAAAATAATGTCAGAATGTTAGCAGGGTTATGAGTGCGTGTGCACCAATGCTGGCACTGCAATGAAGTAAATATAGAGACTGCTACAGTAATGATGCAAAGAGGATAAATATAATTTTTATAACATTCGGTACTCCAATACTTGTATGTCACAACTTCATTCAACAAAGTATAGTTCAGTTACTATCTATTTCTGTTTGACCTATTTCAAGAATGAAATATAAAATATTTCATCTACCACATCTAACACAAGCCAAAAGTCAAAGCTATGAGGGTAAAAAAATACAAGATAAATAGCCGGGTCAAGATACTAGAAGTATAATTGGATACAAAGCCAAGGTTAAACACCTGACTAACAACAAGGCAATAGATGAACATGCTTATGTTAGCAAGAACCATAAAAGCCACATAGTAGGGGGGGCGGGGCCTGATCTCCAACATGGCTGGACGTGTTTGCCTGTAGCTCCTCACGATATGAGCCACAAACACACGAAAACAGCACAAATCCTGCAAAAACAAAAAGCAAAACAAGTTTTCAACTCTAAAGCTAACATCCCACAGGCAAGCAAGCCGTGGGGAGCCCGGGTCGGACGGACCGCGGGACAGCACGTCTGAGGCCTACTGCAGCTGGTGGACCACCGGTGGTGAGATGCGGCCGATCTCCTACCGGGAGGCGCACAACACACCGCTCACAGCTCCGTTATCCCCCCCCCTTTGGACTGGTGGGGGTTATCCCAGTCCCCACAGGGCCAGCTAAGCCTGCTCCGTAAAGCCTCAAAGAAAGAATCCCGCAAGCCACGCGGCTCAACTAAGATGGCCGCCACTTTGAAATCCCAATGCCACCAAACAAGTCTGATGGGACAGAGCTGGAGAGAGGCCTTCGATGCAAGGTTCGAGGCGATCTGCCAGGCCTTCTGGGACCGCCTCGCCAAGCGGAGACCCACTCACACCCCTCCCGAAATGGCAACTGTAAGTAAAGCAGCCACCGCTACCTGTCTCTCTTCCGGGCCGGAGGCCCAACCGGAGACTCCTCCATGCCACAGTCCACTGACCCAAGGGGTAAACCGTTACCCAGAAGCCCCGGGGGTTCACGATCCCGCCGCTGGGAGAAGGGGAATCCACGGACTAAGGGCACTGGCTCCCCTTACAGCCCGGAGCCGTAGAGACAGGGACCTGCCATGTGGCGATCAGCCAACCACATGCTTACTACACACGCAGCATTGCCCAACCTACCTAAAGCTGGAGAGCGGGACTGAAGAGAGCATACAGCACTCACCTGGACATCGTCCCACAAGGGAGCTGTATCCCAGACAAGATCATCACAAGTGGCAACCACGCACCCAGTGTGGGAATCTGCAGCCTCATGATGGCTACCGCGATCACAAGTGGGTCAGTACCTGTTACCAGAACGAACTCATACCACCCAAGGACAATAACCTGCCGCAGATAGGCATCGGCTAAACTGCCTCTCACAGGTCCCATGGGGTCAAGCTTCCGCTCAGGGCTTGGGGATCACAGACTATTGCTCCACTATAAGCAATAATTTTACCAGCCTAGTTCCCCAGTGGCTATATTATATTATTTTGTTTTATTCCTTCTTGCATTCTGTCTAGCAGTATAACACATTAATGTCTTGCATATTATTTTACTCAGCACCCTGGGGAATAACACCCATGGCATACAAAGTTAATGTTTTCGTGTTATATGTTCCATATTTACCGGGCCTGATAACTTGCAGGACCTTACACTGATAATCTCATTTAAGCATCCACAGGCAGTGATAGCATCACCCGGTTTCTACCTACAAAAAGTTACGCCTGTTACTCTTGTAATATCTTTTTATTTCATAAAAATGTGCAGAATTATCAAATGCCATACGAATGTCTATGTTTTGAAAAGCTTGCACTAGCTGTTGTGGCATGGCAAGACTGTTTGTAAAATCTATGCACACCCAAAATAAAGAATTAAAAAAAAAAAAAAAGCCACATAGTAAGATTGATCCAGAGAGTTTAAAAAGTTCCTGTGAATGATTCCATCAACCTGTTTCATCTCGGTGATGCCAAAAGATGCTTGTGCAAACATGTTTACTACAAGTAATTGTGAGTATAGATGTAGGAGCATCAATAAAGGATGCAAGTATGTGGCTTCCAGCAAGAGTGTAATTTTAGATACGCCAGGAATGATGTGGTTGGTCACTAGATTCTGCAAGTAGCATTGCACCCTATCCATGGAATGTGTAGTAATGCATATTTCCAGGATACCAGTTGGGTACAAAAAATGATGGCTGTATGTCTGCATGCATATACAATAGATACAGTATCAAGTTAAAACAACTTATGTGTAGTTCAAAGGACCTTAGAGGCTGGCACTTGGGTTAGTAAAATGCAAAGGTGAAAGGAGCAGTTCACAATGGAGGATAATCGCTCTGTCAGTTTAACCATATTTGTTTTACCATTCCTTTCCATTAAAAGTTTTAAGGAAATATATAAAAACATACAAAAGTCAGTTAAAAAATTAACCACTAGGCGGGGCGGAGCAAGCAAGGCAACGGAGCGGTCGCACTTCTCGGAGCTCCGACACTAAATCGTGCAATCTCACAGTATAGAGCGGAATCCGAGCCCAAAAAAAACAAAAAACCTACCTACGACAGGAGAGGAGATCATGGGCAGGAAAACGAAGAAGGCAAAAGCCGAAAAAAGTCCCCACGGGAGGGATATTGGAGATATGCTCCGGAGCACGCAGCAGGCCGCATGGGCCAAGATGGCGCTGACAGACGAGCTATCCTCATACTCCTCTGAGGATTTTTCCACGGACCTCCTGGAGGGAGCGTCCTCTGGGCACCCGCCGGACCGCAAAATTGATTCACAGATGGCACGGGATCCGGTCACAGCGGATCAGCTCAAAAAAATGCTGGCAGAACTCCGCAAGGACCTGGCAGCGGATATGGCCTATTACAGAGAGGCTATTGAAGGGGCAGTAACGAAAATCACACGGCTGGAGGCCTGTACTGACACCCATGAGACAAGACTTACAACGGTAGAGCAGCAAATAGCAGATCTAACAAAGCAGCAGACCATCACTACCGACAGACTGGATGCCCTGGAGGATCAGAGGAGACGCCACAACTTGAAAATAAGGGGGATATCCGAGTCAGTCGACCTCGATGGCCTTCCCCACTACATTAGGCGTTTCCTAGCAGTCCTGCTCCCACCAAAGCAAATGAAGTCCTTGAGACTGGATGGGATGTTTAGAATACCCAAGCCACCGCGAGCACCAACGAATGCAACACCAGACCTCATACTGCGCTTCCAAACCCTCTCCGACAAAACCGCACTGCTGACCGCACTGAGAGGGAAAACCCCTATGTCATTTGAGGGAGCCGCACTAACAGTGTTCCCAGATCTCACCAAAAACACCTTAACCTGGCGGAAATCCCTACAGCCTCTCCTACAACACCTACGGGCCAGAGGAATTCCATACAGATGGGGCACACCTCGAGCTGTAGTGTTTACACATAACGGGACTGTATACAAAGCGCAAGACTACCAAGAACTCGACCTACACCTGCAAACAACAGGCATCCTACAAACCGCTACAATACAGAAACAGGGACTATCCCAAATAAACCCGACCGCCATCCGAGACTTCGTCCCAAGGCACAACCCCAGAGCCTCACCTAGCAGCCTGCCTCCCTGAGGAGACGGAGGAAGACCACCCGTGGAGACCCTCCAACGTACTGCTCCCACCTTGAGTATACCATACAAGTTAAAGACTACGCCTTGATTTGTTGCAAAACCGTTTTGCCCACACACACGATTGTATTACTGCTACTTGTTCTTTAATATAACCCGCTCCTACATTATACACATACACCACAAGCTACTGGCACACTGGTAACAGAAGACCGACACATCCACAATGTCAGACCACATAGCCACACATATTTACAAGGCCATACCCCCCCCCCCCGGCCGAATCCTGGAAGACTCCGTTAAGTACACTCATAAGATATGTAGGCTGGAGGTAAACCCCACTGTGGACACCGTCTTCAGACCAACGCACCACTCTACTCATATCCACACGGGGCACAATAACTGCTTTCCACTACTGTTATACCTAATGTTATTTCTAAAAATGTGCAATGTTCCTTGAGGCCACTAATGTACTGTCTGATTGATATCCAAGCAAGCAACAACTGTTGTGGTGTTGCACTCACCTGTATCATTTCTTTGCACAAAAAATAAAGAATTTAAAAAATAAATTAAAAAAAAAAAAAATAAATTAACCACTAAAATATGCAGGCATTTTTATATGTAGAGTAATTAAAAGTTGTGTGAGACATAAGGAATTAAACTATAACAGTTTAAGTTGTATCTGTCATGGTACACACAACTTCAAGGAACACTAAAGGGTCAGGAACACAAACATGTATTCCTGACCTTATAGTGTTAAAACCACAATCAACCCCTCCTGCCTCCCTCTCCTTCCCCCGTAAGGGAATGATTATAGTCACCAGAACAAATACAATAAGCTGTAGTTGTTCTGGTGACTATAATGTCCCTTTAACCCCTTAAGGACCAAACTTCTGGAATAAAAGGGAATCATGAGATGTCACACATGTCATGTGTCCTTAAGGGGTTAATAAAAAATAAAACATAACATTTCACCAATATATTATGCTAACAAAATTGCATCCAGGGTAGAATTATCTGTTGTTTTTTTTTTTTTTTTCGTGGTGTGGAAATGGGAACTTTTTAGAGTGATGTAGAGTGATATCTATAATCTAAAAATAAGGATAGACTTATATTTAAAGTAATGAATATGGAGGAATAGTTTAAAGTTAAAATTTATATATATAGATACACAATTAGGTTCAGTTGTATGGAACGAATATAATGGTGCTTTGTGGTACTCACTAAAAGGGTTTTTTATAATTAATATTTATGAACTCAATAGCTATAGTATCTGTAATACACATATATTGATGACACATATATATAAGGTTTAAAGTAAAGAAAGTGAAGAATAAGGAGATAGAATCACATTTAAAGTAATAAATATGGAGGAAGAGTTTAAAGATAGTGATTAATAGACACATAACTAAAATTAGATGCACGAAATGAATGAAAAGGAGGTTCACAATATTCACAAGATTTCATCGATTTAACCAAATTTTTTTATTTTTTTTTGTTCAGGGTTGAAACTCAGATTAAGGGGGTAGAACGAGGTAAATGGCCCACTATCCTGGTTCAAGGTCCTGCGACGGCAGCAGGGTTAGATATGAAGACTGTATATAGTACTTCATATTATGGAACAAATGTTCTAAGTGATTGTTGTTTGAACTTCTCCAGGAGGTTTAATTATATATTACCAACTGGGGAAGGTATGAGTGGATGGTTGAATGGGGAGGGTATGGGGAGCGGATCGATGCATTGGATGATACCTGAGAGGAGGCTAGAGGGGAGGAGGGAGTGGGGCGAAGTGCGGCAGGATGACACTTAATATACTATCTATTAACGCAAGGGGCTTAAACTCAGGACAGAAAAGAGGTTACCTGTACAAGTTATTGATAGACAACAAAACGGATATTGGTTTCGTTCAAGAAACGCATTGTATTAACTCTACTTCTAATGTATGGAACTATAAAAAATTTCCAGTGGTACATAGATCTAATCTGGTAGGAAACAATAAGAAAAGAGGAGTGGCAATCTTCTTCTCAAGTAGTTTGAAATATGAGTTGATTTATGAAGAGGCCGACCTTGGTGGTAGGTTTCTCATAGTGATAGTTCGAATTAACGATATTTTATATACATTGGTAAATGTTTATGCTCCAAATCAACTTCCATGTAGATTTTTGGGTAATCTGATGCAAAAGGTTGACCGCGTGTCGTCTGGAAGCCTAATTATCGGCGGGGATTTTAATTGCACTATAGATAACAAAGTAGACAGGAATAGAACTAAACTTATGGATAAGGAAGATAATCAAAAAATAGGTCCATCAATGATGCAGACTTTTTTAGCAAAAAATTGTTTATATGATTCCTGGAGAACACTTAACCCAGAAGAACGAGATTATACGTTCTATTCAAATGTTCATCAGATTTACACCAGAATAGATTATTTCTTGGTTAAAGCTGAAACTTTAGCGCGAATTAATAAAGTGAAAATTGGGCCCATAACATGGTCCGATCACGCACCAGTAAGTTTAGTCATAAACAATAATGTGGAATATAAACGTAGAGATAGATGGCGACTAAACGAAACCTTATTAAAATCAGAAAGTAATGTAGAAGAACTGCGTATTCAGGCCAGAGAATTTTTTGAAATCAACGATACAGGGGATGTCTCTAAAGCTATGCTGTGGTGTACTTTTAAATCATATATGAGAGGATGTCTTATAAAATTGGGTGCCAATATAAAGAAAAAGAAGGGAAAAAAGTTGAACGAGCTTAATATTGACTTAGTAAAACAAGAACGATTACATAAGATTACTTTAGACTATAGAATCCTGGAGGATATTAAGGAGATTAGGAAAAAAATATTAATAAGAACTCAAGAAAAAATTGATAAAGCAATGTTAGTATTAAAGCAGGGATGGTATTATGGAAATAATAAAACAGGGAAAAATCTTTCAAATAAATTGAAAAATAAAAATAAACTTCAATCTATAAACTATATAATAGCTGGAAATAAAAAACTTTTTTCACCAACCCAAATAGCAAATGCATTTGAAGAATATTATAAAAGTTTATATAATTTAAAATTTAATGAGCCATCGGCAGGGGAAACAAAGAAAGTTCTGGATAAACTAGGCTTGCCAAAGATATCTATTGAGAAATTAAATCAGCTTAACGCTTCATTTTCCATCCAGGAGATTAGCGATACCATTAAAGTATTAATACCGGGCAAAGCACCAGGCCCAGATGGTTTTTCATCGATTTTTTTATAAAAAGTTAAACGACATAATTTCCCCATATTTACTGAAGACATTTAAAGAATTTGTCAGCCATAAAATTATCCCATCCGAATTACTCCAGGCCTCTATAATGCCAGTCCCTAAGGTAGATAAGGATCCAATTTATACTTCGAACTATAGACCAATTTCTCTTATTAATCTAGACATTAAAATATATTCTAGAATTTTGGCCGATAGACTCAAACCAAATATACCTGATATTGTTCATATAGATCAGAGTGGATTTGTAGAAGGTAGAGGTACATCGGATAACATTAGTAAATTATTGAATGTTCTATACCATGCGGACCAAAGTCTGTCCCCTTTCGCCATGGTAACCCTCGATGCCGAGAAGGCCTTCGACCGTGTTAATTGGAAGTACTTGGAAGAAGTTCTGAAGGCCTTCGGCATAGAGGGTCTGTTTAAAGATTGTACAATGGCGTTATATAAAGATCCTCAAGCTAGAGTTTCAGGATTTATGTTTCAATCAAACTGGTTCCCAATAAGAAATGGGACGCGACAGGGTTGCCCTTTGGCACCTCTGTTATATATCCTTTCTATAGAACCGCTGGCAGCCGTGATTAGACAGAATGATGACATTAGCGGACTAAAAGTGAATAGTCTGGAGAACAAAATTGCACTTTATGCAGATGATGTTCTATTGACTCTTACAGATCCTATTAGATCTATTCCAGCTGTATTTTGTCTTATTAATGAGTATAGTAAATATTCAGGCTATAAAATAAATATAAAAAAAAAACACAAATCCTGACAAGAGGTCTCAATGGGCCTGAAGTAAAAAAACTTAAAAAGGAGTTTAAATGTGATTGGGAAGCAAGGAATATAAAATATCTAGGGGTAAGACTATCCCTGGATTATAGGGAAATTGGGGAACTTAATTATACAGAAATAGCTATTCAATTTAGGAGTATCTTAAAAAGTTGGAAGGGACTGGAATTGTCCTAGTTGGGAAGAATTGAAGCGGTAAACTCTTATTTACTCCCCAAATTGATATTTTTGTTTAGTAATCTCCCGCTGAGGGTATCACCCCAGACGATACGCGGTCTTCAAAAACAGGTTTCGGATTATATATGGCAAGAGAATTTGGACCTAGAGTACCATTGGAGATCTTACAGAGACATTGGAAGGAAGGGGGAATTTCTTTCCCAGATATACAGAAATCATATATGAATAATATGGTAGCACACTTAATTAAATGTGATAATTTTACAATGTCAAGACCAGTTTGGTTAGATATTGAAAAAATGGATCTCTCTAATATTGAACCTTTATTTCTTTGGTGGTGTGATAGTGATTTAGTAAATAATATAAGATCTAGCAACCCGATGAATAACACAATGATCTACATTGTAAAATACCTAAAAAAAAAAAATATGGAACTAAACATATATCGAGAAATGCCCCATTAATATGTCTAAAATATTATCTAAAAAATATAAATTTTCAAGAATGGGAAAAATGTGGAATTGTAAAAATTGCGGAACTTTTAAATGATAACAAAATATTGCCATTTGCAATGATACAGTTCAATTATAATCTCCCTTCGAAGGAAATATTTAATTACTTAAGAATAAAATCTTTTATTATGGGAAATGTCTTTTCGGAAAGTTCCCCATTAGATCAGTTTGTAGCATTTCACTATAAAAAGAAAATTGTATCTAGATTTAATCAATTTACAAGATGCCAAAGGCAAATAGCTAAAGCATCGGCAATGAATAACTGGGAGCAGGAACTCCACTTTTCATCCTCGGTTGAAGATTGGATTTTAGCCCTACAATCGGTAAAAAGATATATACATGGGGTGAATATACAGGAAGTGTATTTTAAATTGGTGTATCGTTGGTATCTGGTGCCCACTCG
Source organism: Pelobates cultripes (assembly GCA_933207985.1). Taxonomy (NCBI): domain Eukaryota; kingdom Metazoa; phylum Chordata; class Amphibia; order Anura; family Pelobatidae; genus Pelobates; species Pelobates cultripes. The sequence goes on along the minus strand of OW240915.1, from coordinate 253,802,124 downwards.
CCTCCATAGATTTCAACCCACACTTCTACCAGATTGTTGGAGATGTGGTAGGGAGTTAGATTCTTTTTCCCACATCTGGTGGGACTGTGAGGAATTGAAATCTATGAAAACAAATTTATTGGATTTAGTGGACTCTATTTTGAAGGTCCAAACTGTCATTACGGCTCAAATGTTCTTGTTTCATTTAGATATGCCAATAGTTAACATAAGACAAAAAATCCTTATGATTCACTCTTTTATGGCAATAAAAATAGTTATGGCTAGAAATTGGAGAAACATGGGCTCGTTAAATTGGCATGACATATGTATACAATTAGATTATCAATGCAGGATGGAAGCTGGGGTAGCCTCAAATAAGTTATCCAGAGAAAAATATGATGAAACTTGGGCCCCTTGGGTTAGATATCTTAGCCGTAAAAACTTAACCCCCTTTCTATAGATAGCCACATTTAGGTAGCACCAATGCGAATTGACAGTAAGATAGAGGAAATGTATGTTATTTTCTCTTTTTCTTTTTTTTTTTCTCTGGTCTGAATGTTGATAATGCAGCTAATGTTCAAGTGTATGAATTATGGTTATATTAAATTTATGTGTAATTATAAATCTATCGTAAAGCAAAATGTTGTACCATAATGTAATATGTAACTATGAGGATGCATTTGGATGGAATTTTCTTTTAAATGAAAAATAAAAAATTTATAAAAAAAATGTATATAAATAAAAAAAGAATTATCTGTTGCGTTAATAATTTTGTTCAGTGTATATGCATATATTACAGTACTAATGTCGTTCATATATGTTTACTATTTTGTAGGGTGCAGCTTACTAATTTCAGTTCCTCAGACAGTGCACAACATATTTCGGTAAGCATATATTATTTTAATTATTTGGGAAAGTGTGTGGGGTTTGGTTATATGGCTATATTTTTTATAATGTACGTGGTTCTCTATAAACTTGTGTTGAGTAAAAAATTTATGTTTTCCCATTTTGTTGAGCAACTGGATATCACTTATGTTACTACACAAACAAATTCTTATCATTACAATAACTATTTCAGAAGTACGAATTGTTCCTACAATTTTCTGCGGGCATGTATTCTATTCTTTCCTAAACCTGTCTCTCAAATACTATAAAATGTGCTGTATGCTGACATTTCCTAACCACTATCCGCTTATGCAATGTTTTTACTTATACTCTTGTGGAATGTCATTATCTAGCTAATTGTTATGCTATGCACTATCAAAAATATAAAGAATATAAAAAAAAAAAAAAAAGCACTGTACCAGCAATTTATTTGCAGGTTACTGTTCTAAAATACCCACTGCTATAGCAAAATATATCTGTAAGATGCACATATAACCCCTTCAGTTTTAAACAGAGTAAATTTAATAATTATCCAATATGTAAAAAAAAAAAAAATTCAAACTGACATTATTTTGGGTGAAATATAGTTTACTTGAGTCGTTTTATGGTGCCACCAACCCCGTATATCTTGATGGAAGTGGAAATGTGATTTCTGTGAGTGCCAGTCTTTATGCTAAGAGTTACGTGAACCAGTCGCAGTCATATGTCTGAAGTACATTTCTCACATTAATGACTGAGCATCATGGGAAATGTAGTTTACAAGCTACTGCAATGCCAAGGTTAACCAGATCTAGCCATACTAGCTACAAATGCACTCTGATATGACCCCCCTTTTGTAAGACATCAATCATTATATTCATTTCTTCTAGTAAAATATCTATAAATGTTAAAATAAAATGTATCATTATTCTTGGCTGACTGTGCTTTGGTCATATAGTTAGATGTACTGGGAAACTTCATAAACAATGCATATGCTATAAACATGTGTCTCCTTTGCCGTAGAGGGTACAATCAGAAAACCTTGCTGAAGCCATCCCTGTATGAAGGACTTTTACCCTTGTTATCTCCATCCCTGTTATGCTTTTTGTTGAGCATTTGGGTTGCATATTCTCCATGTGGTATCCTCGAGAAACAGCCACGGTTATTTTTATGGATGCTAGGAGTAACATTTTCTAATGTCACAGTAAGTACTAAGCATTTTAATGTCCCAGATGTAGTCAGAATGAGACAGTCTGCATTTTTAAGTGTTTTTACATGGTAGTCGAGTGAGCAATTGGGTTCCCTGATACCAATGTAAAGTAATGTGAGCAATTGGTTGTAAGCCCTGAGATCAATGTACAGTCTAAAAGCCATCTATTAATGTGGTAGATTACTGCATAGATGTTAATAGAAAACTTTAAGGCAACATACAAAACATATTTATATATTATAATGTGAAATATAGAAATTAACCCAAATATTATTATAATGGTGGTTGAAGACCACCTTATGCCCCTATCTGCATATCTACTAACTATAGAAAGCTAGTGACATTACTTCCCAGTTGCTAGAATGGTGTGGCCGGTAAAATAATGAAAGGGATCTGGCTTCCTGCTCCCCCACACATGGGGGGACTTTAGTTCAAATATTGGGGTTTGACAGACCACTGTTCACCTCACTGCCCCCCCTCCCCCCATGGCCACCTGGTTGGAAATATTAACTAAACTGGTTTATGAATATTGTAATGTCATTCTGATGTCTCCCACTGCCCCCACCCATGGCATTAGGTATGGGCTACTTATTGTTAAAGGGGGAGACCTTTAGGTAGGGGCTCTATTTATAACAGAAGGAATGGTGTAGTGCCCCCCCCCCCTCCCAGACCCTCAGCCCCAGCAATATTCAGCTAGTTCCCATCTATTTATAATACAATGTGGGGATTTAGTGCCCCTCCAAGCCCCACCCATAAGAATTTACTGGGGGGAGGGGGGGGGGCTCTAATTATAATACAAGGAGGGTCCTTGTGTCCCACCCAGACCCCAGATATGGGCAATGTGTGGGAGCTCTAATTAAATATACAAGGGGGATATACCATGGTCCACCCACCTAATATTGTCTATAAGTCCTCTCTACCTGGGTGGCTAGGGATCTTCAGCTCTTCAACTCCTAACTTCAAATAAACTACCCTACCTATCCCCCTCACTTTAATAATAAAACTAATACCTGCAACAAGAAAACAAAAATCATTCTTATCATCAGATGTCTTCTTTCTTCTAAATATTTTCTTTAGCCCCCAATAAGACCAAATAAAGTGCATAATAATGTACTGCAACTATTACAAATAAAGAAAGAACCAATTTGGAAAAAAATGTGATAAAACATCAAAATAGCAACAAAATAAATAATATTGTATGTGAGCCCCAGAATCAGAATTAACTTACAAAGGGACATTTTCTCCACACTATGCAATATCAGTCTGAGTGTTCTGATTGGTTAGCTTGTATTTCTTATTTTCAATAGTAACATCGTGTTATTGTGGATTTTATTTGGTGTTTGAGGTTTTTTTGGGGGGTTGGAGAAAAGAAGAAAGAAGACAGATCTAAAAGAAGACAGATCACACAGAAGAGAAAACAACACAGTCAGTAAAAAAGGGAACAAAACATTTTTTAGATACATAAATGAGAAAAGGAAAGTAAAACAAGGATTAATTAGATTAAAAACAAAAGAAGGAAGGTATGTAGAAGAGGATAAAGGTCTAGCTGACTGCCTCAATGAATATTTTTGTTCAGTATTTTTTAGATGAAAATGAAGGAAAGGGGCCTTAGTTAGAAAAAAGGACTAATGAGTCATTTGTTACATGTGAGTTTACAGATTAAGAGGTTCTATTTCAACTGTCAAAAGTAAAGACAAATTGGTCACTGGGGCCTGATGGAATACACCCAAAGTTATTAAAAGAGCTTAGTGGTGTACTAGCAAAACCATTAACAGATTTATTTAACCAATCATTGTTAACAGGAGTAGTCCCAGAAGATTGGAAATTAGCGAATGTTGTGCCCATTCACAAGAAAGGTAGTAGGGAGGAGTTGGGCAACTATAGGCCAGTAAGCCTTACTTCAGTAGTGGGGAAAGTAATAGAAACCATTTAAAAGCATAAGATTGTTGAACATCCAAAATCTCATGGATTTCAAGATCAGAGGCAACATGGGTTTACTTCAGGGAGATCATGCCAAACTAATCTTATTGATTTTTTTGATTGGCTAACTAAAATAATAGATCAGGGTGGTGCAGTAGACATTGCTTAACTAGATTTCAGTAAGGCTTTAGAGCAATATCTTTAAACTGTTTTTACATTATTAATACAGTGTGTCCTGAATTATCAGTTATGCAATTTTCTCCTCAGTAGATATAAAGGTATACCAAGGGAGGTTGCAAGGTTGCACATAGAAGGCTTATCAATAAACTGCAATCTGTAAGTTTGGATTCCAATATTGTTGAATGAGTAAGGCAGTGGCTGAGTGACAGGCAACAGAGGGTTGTGGTCAATGGAGTATATTCGAAGCATGGTATGTCACCAATGGAGTACTTCATGGATCTGTACTTGGACCCATTCTCTTTAAATTTTTGTTAGTGATATTGCAGAAGGTCTTGATGGTAAGGTATGTCTTTTTGCTGAAGAAACTAAGATATGCAACAGGGTTGATGTTCCAGAAAGGATAAGCCAAATGGCAAATGATTTAGGTAAACTAGAAAAATGGTTGTGGCAATGGTTGAGTTGTGGCAGCTGACATTTAATGTGGATAAGTGCAAAATAATGCATCTTGGACGTAAAAACGCAAGGGCAGATGTTGAAGGGTTGGTCTCTAACTTTTCCTTACTAGGGGAGGTCAACATTATTATACATAGGTATTTACAAAAACCAGGGATTGGGATTTAGGGGTGATTATTTCAGATGACTTAAAGGTAGGCAGACAATGTAATAGAGCAGGAAATGCTAGCAGAATGCTTAGTTGTATAGGGAGAGGTATTAGCAGTAGAAAGAGCAGAAACTTACAAGGAAAGGTTAAAGGATCTTGGAGGAAAGACGAGACAGGGGGGATATGATAGAAACATTTAAATACATAAAGGTAATCAACAAATTAAAGGAGGAGACTATATTTAAAAGAAGAAAATCTACTACAAGAGGAAATAGTCTTAAATTAGAGGGGCAAAGGTTTAAAAATAATATCAGGAAGTATTATTTTACTGAGAGGGTAGGCGATGCATGGAATAGCCTTCCAGCTGAAGTGGTAGAGGTTAATACAGTGAAGGGGTTTAAGCATGCGTGGGATAGACATAAGGCTGTCCTAACTATAAGATAAGGCCAGGGACTAATGAAAGTATTTAGAAAATTGGGCAGACTAGATGGGCCAAATGGTTCTTATCTGCCGTCACATTCTATGTTTCTATGACACCTGATGGTAGGTAAAAAAAATTCTTTACAGCTGTTTTTTTGTACTCCTACTACTATTAGGGTGAGGGGGTACGTATATTTCTTTATTTGGGGTAGGGGGGATAAGGGGACACCAAGCCTTATCAATATTAGAGCCCCCACCTGACGCCCATGGGTAGGGACATTAGGTAATTCCAGTTTATTAATAAAGCCCCCACCTGCTGACTACATGTGGGGGTTGTAGGGACACTAAGAAAAACTTCCCATAATGTCTTGATTGAAAACAAATAGGCATATGGCAAAGAGTAATGTGATAACACTTCAAAGAGGCATGTCTTAATTATTAATACTTTTAAATAAAGTAACAAATTAAACATTTCCACTCTCTGACTAGGTCATTTTTATATATTATAATTTAATTTTGTAATAATGTAACAATGTTAATATGCAATGTTTGTTTCCTTCTTGTTCATGCTAATATAGCCAGAATCTGTTTTTTTAACGTAACTATTCTTTTTTATATGAAACAGCTGTTATTTGGGTTAATCACATTACTGGGTTTTAGCACACCTTTTTAATATTGTTTTCAATGTATTGAAATGAAAATAATTTAATATATTAAGGGTGTAATAGAAATTATATTTTCCTTAATTAAATTGTCAACTTATTAAAGCATATAGCAGTGGAAAAACAGACATGCAAAATATTTTTAATAGGACACATATTATGATAGCTTTTAGTAGCATTGTTATAGTAAAAGATGAGAAAGTCAATTAAGATAGAGCAATGAATAAATTTTTCATGATTCTTGGCCATTCATCTGGTTGCATGGGCATTATGAGAATATCTGCTGTGGCAGAGGTTATCCACTACTAACTTATGAAATTTCACTTCAGTATTTAGATTTATTAATGAATGTGTTTTTTTTTTTCTTAATACTAGTTGAATTTTTTATTTTTTTTTAGTGCCGAGTGATTATATCTCAAATGACAAACACAAGGTGTGAAGTCTTCCACTGGATGCTTTTCCCTCTTATTCTGCTAGTGGGCGCTGCTGTGTCAGGACTGCTTGGACAAGTGGAGGAAATTACTTTCATTGCTTTTACTCTCCTTACTACTGCAGCACATGTACACTATGGAGTTTGTGTGGTATGTTGTGTGTCCATAAAAGAAAAACTATTGTGTGCGTGACAAAACACCATTTTAAATATTTAATATATATAACCATTCACATTACATTAAATACACTGTCTCAGCAAAAGAGCAATATCTTTAAACTGTTTTTACATTATTAATACAGTGTGTCCTGAATTATCAGTTATGCAATTTTCTCCTCAGTAGATATAAAGGTATACCAAGGGAGGTTGCAAGGTAACAGATATGAAAAGATATACAAACCTACCAATTACACTGTCACATGTCAAGGTCAGAACAATAATTTATTATATTAAACTAGTATATGTCCTAGACTTTAATAATAATTACGCAATGTCCTCTCCAGGTATTTCACCAAGAACTGTTTTTTTAATGAACTCCATATAACTCATTAAAGCTGCATAGGCCATTTGTTCTTCAATACTTTCCCCTAAACCAGCTACAATGCAAACATACCTTTGCTCTCCCAAAAAATAAAAATGCCTTTGTCACCGGAGACATTTTCTGCATGTTTGTACATATATAAATAAGGTTTAGACTAAAGCGAATTCATCTCTTTGTAGGGAAGATGTAATTCATTTATACCTGTGACACACAGTTAAAATAATACGCATTCCCATCAATGAGAGGTATAGAAGTGGAACAGGCAGGTGAGCCGAGTAGAAGATGGTGTCCAGAATGGGTTTGTCCATCTATGAAACAAATAGGCACTCTGGCCAACCCAACTCAGGACAAAGCACTCCTAAAGTTATCTGTCAGTGGTTTAAGTTTTGGTTTTTAGATTTTCCTTGGGACCAAATTACCCTTTCCCCCATGTCCTTTTTGATAATAACTTCTGATATGGATGATGAGCAAATAAAAGTCTATAAACATATATATTTTATTGATGGTGTGTCTGAAGTTACAGCAATCAGTATTTGAAATTGCTGTTTTATCTAATTTTTATAGGCAATATATGCTTCCCATGTTTCAGACAGATCTTACAAATCTTTATTTATTTAAAAACAAAAATCTCAGTAGTGGAGGACAAATACAGCTGAATGCATAATTAGAATGATTTACTTATTTATAGTTGTACAGGTGACAGGTTCTCTAAAAACCAAAGCTGTTGTCTGAGTGATTGAATGATTGAGTGATTGAATGATAGAATACTTTCAAATGGTCTATAAATTGCTTGCAATAGTAACATATAACATATTTTAAATGTTTTATTTCAGGGGAAACAACTGAGCAAACATTTGAACATCTACGTCTTCTCTATAAGGAAGCGGTATGCAGATTGAAGGTCTAAAGAGTTAATCCACATCAGTGGTGGAACTAAAGTAGAGAGGACCCTGGTGCAAGAAATGTTTTGAGCCCCCTATCGCAAGGATGGCTAAAAGGTAGATCCTCATCCGTCATACAATTCTTAAAATGCTTTGCCAGCTGGGGATCTACCATTTGCCCATCCGTGCAGGGTTGTATTTAGCACTGAGCAGTGTTTTTGTGTTGGAATGTAAGCTTGTTTTTGTATGGAGTATGTGTTTGAATGTAGGTTTGAAAGCAGTGGTTTACTTGTATGTAATGTTTTTCTTTGAATGTAGGGGTGTGTCTGTATGTAGTGTTGATGTTTTCATATAGGGTTCAATTTGTGTGTAGTGTTGGAGTTTGAATGCTGAGATGTTAGCACATATACACTGCCATACACACTTAATGATACACATACTCACACATATAACACACACAGACACATGTGCAGATACAAACACACACACTGACACTCATACAAATAACCAAGTGCAGACATGCATATACACAGGTACAGACATGCAGATACACAGACACACAGGTGCACACACTGACACACATGCAGATACACAGATACACACAATGACACTCATACGAATACAAACACTTACACACATGCAGATACACACACTGACTCAGATAGATGCACACACAAGATACACATACACACAGATAGATACACACACTGACACACTGATAAATACACAGATACACATTCAGACACATAAACACGCATATACACAGACTCACATACAGATACACAGACACACATACAAACACACAGATACATGCACAGACACACATGTAAAATGTACACATTTTTAGCCTACATTTTGGGTGCAGAAGGGTGGCTTCTGTGGGGTCCAGTCTGATGGGTGAGACTGTTCGGAGTTAGAGGTCCTCCTGGACCACGCCCCCTCCTCTCTACCTTGACCTCTCTTCCGTGTGGCTCAGTCTGTAAGCTGGGAGGAAGTGATATGAGAGGGGCCTGGTTACACTGTTAAAGGGCCACAGTGCATAGACGAGCCCCTGAATACACGTCCATAAGGTGGCCCTAAATGCACGAGCCCCCTCAATGTGCACCAGCTGCATCAGCAGTAGTTCCGCCGCTGATCCACATGCAGGGTTTTTACACTTTGTTGTTTGATGAACAATAGCCAAATCGGTTGTGCTCAACTGGACTTTATGACTTGTGCTCTAAAACCAAATCTCCTGTATAGAGGAGGGGGCTGTGAAATAGAGATATTATTCATTCTTACACACCAATGGAAATCAAGAAATATCACACATGTACTATAGTTTATTTACTGTATTTTTCTTTTTTTCCAGTTTAAATTATTAGGTAGCAAATAGGTCATTCAACCTTTCTAAATCCTAGAACATTTCTGATATTGAAATATTAGTGACCTATATGTTGCCCTTTATTTATGACACGGTATGTTCTACCCAGTGGTGTATCCTGGTTTTGTGCTGCCCTAGGCAGGACAAAACTCAGGCGCCCCCCCGCGCCACCCCCACCCAACCCTTCCCCCCGCCCCACCTTCTAAATACACACACACACAGTCAGACACATACACAAACACACACACACACAGTCAGACACATACACACACACACACAGTCAGACACATACACAGACACAGTCAGACACACACACAGTCAGACACACACACACACACATACACAGTCAGACACAAACACACACACAGTCAGACACACACAGTCAGACACAAACACACACACAAACACACACAGACACACACAGTCACATACACACACACAGTCAGACACAAACACACACACACACACAGTCAGACACATACACAGACACAAACACAGTCAGACACACAACACACACACACACAGTCAGACACATACACAACACACACACACACTCACAAACACACACAGTCAGACACAAACACACACACACATTAACTTTTTTTTTAATTTAAATCCCCCCCCAACCTCCTTACCTTTGGGAGTGCTGGGGGGGGGTCTCTCTCCCTGGTGGTCCAGTGGCTGCAGGGCGGGCGGCGCTGGCGGGCGGGCGGGCGGCCGGCGAGGGAGCACTTCCCATGAGCTGACTGCTCAGCTCCCTCGCGCGTCGGCTGCAGAGTGAGGCTGGGAACCGGAAGATGACGTCATCTTCCGGCTCCCAGCCTCACTTTGCGGTGCGCGAGGGAGCTGAGCAGTCAGCTCATGGGAAGTGCTCCCTCGCCGGCCGCTCGGGATGTCAGTTAGCCGCAAGGCTAACTAGGCATTTGCCCTGGGCATTTGGGGGGCGGCGTTTTTTGCCGCCCCCTGAAAAATGCCGCCCAAGGCAAATGCCTTGTTTGCCTCGCGGCTAATACGTCCCTGGTTCTACCTGAAAATACACATGTGCCCAAGCTAGATTAGATGTTATGCGATTGCATGCTTAAAGTGTGGCATCCCTCTAATTACCAGGAAAAGAGGTTATATTTTTTTAATGTGTATGGCATTCAGGCCTACTGTATGCCTCTTAAAATATTTAGCAATGTTTGCCCCTTTGTGTTTGTCTTTTTTTACCCCATGAATGTGGTATAAGGGAGATAACACATATACAGGTGATATAAGAAAAATTAGAATATCGCGCAAAAGTTCATTTATTTCAGTAATGCAATGTAAAAGGGGAAACTTATTTATGAGATAGACACATTACATGCAAAGCAAGATAGTTTAAGCCGAGATGTGTCATAAGTGCGATGATTATGGCTTACAGCTCATGAAAACCCCAAAAGCCACAATCTCAGTTAATTAGAACATTGTGAAACGGTGCAATATTCTAGGCTCACAGTGTCCCACTCTAATCAGCTAAGTAAGCCATAACACCTGCAAAGGGTTTCTGAGCCCTTAAATGGTCTCTCAGTCTGGTTCAGTAGGAATCACAATCAAGGGGAAGACTGCTGACCTGACAGTTGTGCAGAAAACCATAATTGACACCCTCCATAAGGAGGGAAAGCCTCAAAAGGTAATTGCGAAGGAAGTTGGATGTTCCCAAAGTGCTGTATCAAAGCACATTAATAGAAAGTTATGTGGAAGGGAAAATTGTGGAAGAAAAAGGGGCACAAGCAGCAGGGATGACCGCAGCCTGGAGAAGATAATCAGGAAAAGGCCATTCAAATGTGTTGGGGACTTCCACAAGGAGTGGACTGAGGCTGGAGTCAGTGCATCAAGAGCCACCACACACAGACGGATCCTGGACATGGGCTTCAGATGTCGTATTCCTCTTGTCAAGCCGCTCCTGAACAACAAACAACGTCAGAAGCATCTTACCTGGGCTAAAGAAAAACAGACCTGTTCTGCTCAGTGGTCCAAAGTCCTCTTTTCTGATGAGAGCAACTTTTGCATCTCATTTGGAAACCAAGGACACAGAGTCTGGAGGAAGAATGGAGAGGCACACACTGCAAGATGCTTGAAGTCCAGTGTGAAGTTTCCACAGCCATGTCATCTGCTGGTGTTGGTCCACTGTGCTTCATTAAGTCCAGGATCAACGCAGCCGTCTACCAGGAGATTTTGGAGCACTTCATGCTTTCTTCCACAGACGAGCTTTTGGGGATGCTGACTTCATTTTCCAGCAGGACTTGGCACCTGCCCACACTGCCAAAAGCACCAAAGCCTGGTTCAATAACTGTGGGATTACTGTGCATGATTGGCCAGCAAACTCACCTGACCTGAACCCCATAGAGAATATATGGGGCATTGCCAAGAGAAAGATGAGAGACATGAGATCAAACAATACAGAAGAGCTGAAAGCCGCTTTTGAAGCATCCTGGTCTTCCATAACACCTTAGCAGTGCCACAGGCTGATAGCTTCCATGCCACGCCGCATTGAGGCAGTAATTGCTGCAAAAGGGGCCCAAACCAAGTACTGAGTCCATATGCATGCTTATACTTTTCAGAGGTCCGATATTGTTCTATGTACACTCCTTGTTTTATTGATTGAAGTAATATTCTAAATTACTGAGATTGGGGATTTGGGGTTTTCATGAGCTTTAAGCCATAATCATCGCACTTATGACAAATCACAGCTAGAACTATCTTGCTTTGCATGTAATACGTCTATCTCATATATTACTTTCCCCTTTTACGTTGCATTTCTGAAATAAATGAACTTTTGCACGATATTCTAATTTTTTGAGTATCACCTGTATATATTTTAAAGTATCTAATATTATGTAGGATTTTGCAGTTACAGTGATTTTCCTTCATAATCAAATCAAGAGTAAAAAAATGCTTGATTGTTTACTAATGCACTCTGCAAGTCTCCATAAAAGACCCTATAAAAATAAAACTAATGTCTGTTGACCTACTGAGTGCTCACCATTGTTTCTTTTTTTTTGTAAATCTTTCTTTTATTGAGGCATAGGTAAAGTGGGTACAGAAAAGAAAAAGGAGATATATATTAAATGGTCCCACATCCAATTTGCAATGATACACACATTGATATATCTTCCGCGACATGGCTGCCTCATTTTAAAGTTATAGTATACAGGCTAAACGGATACATCAAAGCTCCCAGTAAAACAGTGGTAGTAGGTAAAGATAGTAAGCTAGATTTGTATTGAAATGTACATGGTGGATAGTAAATTAGTAGCTAGCTATGGCTATGGAATCATCAGTTCCACCTAGATAATTAAGTAGATAATTAATGAAACATACTAAGCAAAGGTCAACTGTATGAGCCTAACTCACCGGCAATACTAAAACACATACATTGATAATAGCAAATATGCCTGGCAAGACAATTTATACTTAACAGTAGCAGAGTAAGAGGCATGATGAGGTGCCTGAAAGTGAGTACGAATTAGAATAAAATAACATAAAGTAAGTGCCAGCGGGAGTACTGTAGGTTAAACGTTAGCAGGAATACTGGCGTAATATATACGTTGCATGCTACCTACGTATAAATCTTAACCATCCTTAATTTACTTTAAATGCAAAATATAATTTGGTTATGTAATGGTATTAGAACACGCTTTTTTATTTTTTATTTTATTTCCCCTTTTGTCCTCTGAACCGATTCATCAGAACACAGCCTTATTTTTGTACATCATCGCTTTTTGTTTCATAAAGGTGCCATTCTGTATCTTTGCCTGTACTATTCTCTGAATAAAGTTCTGTGCCACTGAGCTTGCAATTCTAAATATATATATATATATATATATATATATACACACAGACGTTGCGGTACATGCTTTGGGTAATATGTTGAAGGACCACTGGGTCTGCACCACTACTGATTATAACAGTTTGCTAGACTTGGTCACCAGGTCTCCAGGTTGGTTACGATGGTGGATGCCTATGTATCGTGTGAGTTTGTCACCATGTCATGGCTGTTAAGTGATATCATAAATTATTTGCATTGCGTAAGAGCCTCAGCTAGATAACAACATACAATTCATCATTTAGCACTTGCATCCTTTTAAGCTGCACAATCATGGAACTACAAAGGCTTAACATGATCTCCTATTTCCTAGCATAAGATAGAGACGGCAACACATTATATTTGCAGCAAAAGTAAGCTACTCTAGTAAAATGGTGATCGAGATGAGCAAATAAAGAAAACCTGGAGAGTTATGTAAGTGTAGGGGCAGTCCAATAAGCGAGTCCTGTTATTGGCTATCTGGGGGCTTAAGGGGTGTTGGCTCGAGCCAGGGAGGCTGGGTGGATTTAAATTAAAATTAAAAATAATAATAATAATTTGTGAGTGTTGGGGAAAATGTGTGTGTGTGTGTCTGTAAGTGTCTAAGTGAATGTGTGTGTGTGTGTGTGTCACTTTTTTTATTAAAGGGTTTGAATTGTGCTGGTTCTGTCCCTGATCTGCCTCTTTGTCAGGCTCAGCCAATCCTATGGAGTGGCAATGTGATTGGCTCAGACCACCACTTCTGCTGATGTCAGCAGGCAGTGGGCAGGTCTAAAGGAAACAGGGACAAAATAAGCAGCTCCATACTTGAATATAAGTACGATTTTACTATATTTAGGGTGGCATGAGGGGACCAGGAGGGCTAGATGGTGGTGTTAACCATATAGGGTCAGGAATAAATGTTTGTGTTCCTTGACCCTAAAGTGCCCCCTTTTAAAGGACAACCTTTATAAAGGAATACTCCAGACACAAAGAGCAAGCTGAAATGCTCTGTGTGTCTGGAGTATTCCTTTATACATGTTATCATATTTTCAAACTATTTTTACTATTGGATTTCATAAAAAAGGTAAATAAAATTGTAATAAACCAAATAGCATGCCCAAATAGGAGGACGTGAATGAACAAACTGATATTTTTTCCAGTTGGGTGGTAAGGAGTGTGGTGAACATGATGGATAGTATACCTTATAGTCAATCAGTCCTTTTATTGTTTCACAGAATAGATCATATATGACTTTGGCTTATGTTAACAGATTCTTGACACTAAGAAAATAATGTAATCTTCCATGAAAATGAAAATGGTTGTAAATTTGTACCACCTCCATTATCAAGATCAGATCCCATTTTGAATAGGCGTGCATGATAAATGCAGATATTCTCTCCTGGCTTGCAATAACTCCTGATATATCTCGCCTACCTGCAATCTCTTGTGAGGAGTCTCCAAATCTAAAACTTGTGATGTTAAATCTACTATCTTTGCCATACTGTCTTTCTTTTAATTGGTGTCTATCTTAATGATAGAGCCCTTTATCACACATTTATGTGCCTCCCAAATTGTTAATAGCTTATCTGTGTCATTTTCCTCAAAGTAAGTATTTATACTCTGAAACAACTGGGAAACAACACCTACATTGGGAAGAAGGGTTTCATTCAATTTCCAAGTCCAGTCTCTAAGCCAGGTTAGCAGGCATTTCAGTGATATTTGATATTTGTATGGGGTTGTGGCTAGACCATATAGCTGAATCTTTCTGTGCACTTTGTAGTAAGTGCAGATTCTCCTGTTTTAGATATATATACAGTGGCGTACATACCAGTGGGCCCGGCCGCCCCTGCGACCCGGTATGTACCCACTGGGCCAGCCACTTCCCCTGGGGGTCCCAGGAGCCGGCCACCTCAGGGCCCCCCGAGGCTGGCCCTGCTGACACCCGGCAGGTGGGCGGGCGGGCGGGCAGGTGGGCTGGCTGTCTGTCTGGCCGGCCAGCGCGCGAGGGAGCACTCTCCCCTGAGTGCTTCCTCTTCAGCTCCCTCGCGCGCCACAAGATGACGTCATCTTCCGGCTCCGGTATCAGTGCGGTGCGTGAGGGAGCTGAAGAGGAAGCACTCAGGGGAGAGTGCTCCCTCGCACGCCGGCCACCCAGACAGCCCGCCCACCCAGTGACCGGCCACCCAGGAGACCAGCAGCACCACTGGACCCCAGGGAATCCCCTCAGCTCTCCAAAAGGTAAGGAGGCTGGGGGATTAAATAAAAAAAAAATGTGTTAGTGTGTGTTAGAGTGTGTGTGTGTGTTAGAGTGTGTGTGTGTGTGTTAGAGTGTGTGTGTGTGTTAGGGTGTGTGTGTGTGTCTACTAGTGAGTGTCAGTGAGTGTGTCTGCTAATGAGTGTCAGTGAGTGTGTTACTGTGTGTGTCTGTTACTGAGTGTGTGTTTGTCAAAGTGTATGTTTTGTAAGTGAGTGTGTATGTATGTCTGTCGCTGAGTGTGTCTCTGTCAGTAAATGTGTGTGTCTGTTAGCTAGTGTGTATGAGTCTGTTCGTGAGAGTGTGTGTCTTCAGCATTTACCTTTCTCCAGCGCTGGACTCCCTTGGCACTGGGGATCCCTCCGCCTCTCAGCTCCGAATGCACATGCGCGGCAAGAGGCGTGCGCGCATTTAAACCGCCCATAGGAAAGCATTACTTAATGCTTTCCTATGGACGTTCAGTGTCTTCTTACTGTGATTTTCACAGTGAGAATCACGGAAGCTCCTCTAGCGGCTGTCAATGAGACAGCCATCAGAGGCTGGATTAACCCTCAATGAAACATAGCCGTTTATCTGAAACTGCTAGGTTTTCAGCTGCAGGGTTAAAACTAGAGGGACCTGGCACCCAGACCACTTCATTGAGCTGATGTGATCTGGGTGTCTGTAGTGGACCTTTAGGTGTGTGTGCATACCGCGGTCGCGGGGTCCCAGCCCTGCGACCAGGTGCCCGCCGCCATGTGTTGCGGCCCCGACCCACGCGGGAGGGGAAGGGAGGGCCCACAAATCAATTTTCACACCAGGGCCCCATGGGTCATGTGTACGCCACTGTATATATAGTCAATTTGGGATTAGTTACCATGGAGGGCATATTAATATGTGTAGTCTTTGGTATACTGATTAAATGCTCTTCTGCTGTCCACAAGTAAGAACAACCCCCCCCCCCACCACAAGGGCCATCATAACCAACCATATATCTAAGTAGCTTTTTAGTGTAGAATCTAATTTTGGATCCTCAGTCATATTGAAATTCCCCCTAAAATCAGAAAACCCTCAACAAAGTTGCTCAAGAAATTGGCCTGCCCTCTATTAAATGCATATACAGAAGTTATGCTGGATTTGTGTTCCGCTATAAATCCTTTCTAAAACTGGTACCTGCCCCCTGGATCACACACAATTCCCAGTTCCCAAAATCAGATATCCTTAAATAGGAGTGTGGCAACACCTGCCTTCATAGCCCCCTATTGCTAGAGTATTCAGTAGGATACCTTCTGTTCAGTAACGTGGAAGTGTGCAGTTCGTTGAAGTGGGTTTCTTGGAGGAGTGCTATATTTGTGTGTTTGCACTGAAGTACCCTAAGGAGTGTGTGTTGTCACTCTGGTATGTTCAGACCACTACAACTGAGGGTCAATATTTGGAAGTTGGCTGGTTGGAATGACATATCTACTGCAACTATCATAAAACAGTGATAATTAAGTGAGAGTCCAAAACAGGTCTTAATCAACAGTGAGTGGGTTTTCCAACAGCTCCCCCATCAATGAGAAAGAGTACCTAGTAACTTGTCAGACAAAGAATATAGAAAGACCAAGATTTATTATTTTAAAAGGGGGAAAGAGGAAAAAAGATCTGGAGGAAAAAATAATCAAATCTTCGTCAGTTATATAGGGGGAAATGCCTGTAACCAAATGAGATATCTACAGCAGTGCTTCCTTACCCTACTAAATGTTATGATATTAAATTATTGTTGGATGATGACTTTAGAGCCTGTTCCAAATGTGCTGTAAATTAACATTGTCTCCTTGACCCTCCATGACCTCCATACACCAGCACATGCCAGTGCAGTAATGCATTAAATTAGCTTATGGGTGCTATCCCTACACAATTCTGTCACGGTATATTTTCGGCGTCGGTGGATAGGAGCACCATATTTCGTTTGCTAGTTACTGTTGTATGTATGATGTTAAGGGCTCGGATGGTATTATCCCTGGCCTCTCTCCTGGGTATGAACCCTACCTGGTCCGGGTGTATCAGGTCGGGGAGCGTCTGCGCTAATCTGGTGGCCATGGCTTTGGCAAAGAGTTTTAAGTCTGCGTTTAGCAGCGAGATTGGTCGGTAGCTGGCACAATTGGTTGGGTCTTTTCCTTCCTTCGGTATGATCGCGACCGTCGCTCTCAGGGTGTCTTTGGGAAAGCGTCCTCCTTCTTGAATGGAATTGATCCCGGTGAGGAGTCTGGGAAGGAGAATGTCCTTGAATGTTCGTATATACACGATATGGTGGCCGTCGGGTCCTGGTGCCCTGTGTGGCTTGGATGTTTTCAATGCTCCTGCTAATTCCTCAATTGTCAGGGGTAGTTACAGGTCGGCCTCTTGTTCTGGTGTCAATTTGCGGGTTATATGTTCTTCTAAATATGTTGCTATCCGGTCTTGATGATGCCTCGCCGTAAGTCCCGCTTTATTTTGTGTTTGGTCGTATAGCGTCATGTAATATTCTTTGAACGCTGTTAAAATGCCCTCCGGGAGCCGGGTGATGGCACCTTCTTTTGTGTGTATCTTGTGGACGTGTCGTGTTCTCCGTTTTTCTTGGTGCATCCTTGCCAGTAGTCTTCCACTTTTATTCGAGTGTTCGTAGAAGTATCGAGATGCTTTCCTGGCGGTGTGGAGCAGTCCTTGGGTTAGTATATCCCGGAGCTCTCTGCGGGTTTCCGTGAGGCGGAGGTACGTGCTGTCGTCCAGGGTGGATTTATGGGCTTGTTCAAGCTCCGCTATTCGGCTTGTCAGGTTAGCGATTTGCGTCGACCTTTGTTTTTTACGTCTGGTGCCGGTTGTTATGAGGTGTCCTCGGATTACACATTTATGGGCTTCCCAGAGTGTCAGCGGCTGCATGTCCGGACTTTCGTTCGTCGTGAAATAGTCGGTTAGGGCTCGGTTCATTGTGGTGGTAAATTCCAGGTCGTCCAGCATGGATTCATTTAGCTTCCACTGTCTTTCTCTTGGCTTGAAGAGCGGAGATTGTGTATGGATCAGTACCGGTGCGTGGTCAGAGTGGTCCATGATGCCTATGTCTGCACTACGTAGTAAGTTAAGATACTCTTGGGCTATGAAAATGTAGTCTATTCGACTATAATGTGTGTGGACCGCGGAGTAGTGGGTATAGTCTCGGTCGACTGGGTGGAACGTCCTCCAGCAGTCCACTAGCCCCATCTTGTGCAGGGATCGTTGTACGGCTCTCAGGCAGTGTGTGGGGATCGCGCTTTGGCCCCTCGAGGTGTCTCGTAGAGGGTCCAGCGGCATGTTTAAAGCTACGATCAGCAGGCCCTCTCTGAACTTCTCCAGTTTGGCTAGCGTCTGACTTAGGAATGTGTGTTGCTTTCTGTTTGGACTATACAAGCACGTGGTCTGCAATGGTGCCTCTCAGGAAGAGTCTGCTAATGGTACTGAGTGAGCGAACAAAATCGCAACTCCGGCTTTTTTGGTTTCAGCGTGGTTTGCGTAGAATCCCAGAGGAAAGCGTCGGCTCTCTAGTTTGGGTGCGTCGCCGCCTTTGAGGTGGGTTTCTTGCAGGAAAACAACAGAGGCTTTGGTGCTCCACAGTCGACGATGCAAGTGGGCTCGTTTTTCTGGGGTGTTGAGCCCCTGGACGTTATTAGACCAATACATCATTTGAGCTGGGGTAAACGCCCGTGTGGCTGCCATTTAAAAAAAAAAAAAAAAAGGGGGGGGGACCGGAGGAGGTTCCGCTCGCCGCGGCACTGGAGGGGTGAGGGGAAGGAAGTCGTCTAGTATGTGGAATCTAGAAGGTTGGGGTTGTCTGGGGTCCGGTGGCCCCGTTGGTGGGGTTCGTATGGGTGTGACGTCGACCCTGTACCGAGTTTTAGTGGTTCCCGGGAGTTGGCTACCAGTCCTGCCCCTATAGTTGTCCCCCGGACTGCCCATCCACCCCACCTAGGCAGGTCCCACCCTTGTCCCCTAGCTAGTGTTAGCAGTCGGCTTAGTGGATAAGTACATACCCCTGGCAGGCATTCGCGTGGAGAGGTCCGGGTTAGGGGGTTCTCGAGGGGAGAGGGGCCACGGCAGCAGGGTCCTGTTGTTGGAACGGCTCAGGGAGGAAGTCTCTGTTGCCTGTCAAGGATGGTGTTTGTTTATTCTTTGGCGTTCTCCGGGCCTCCCCTGCGCTGTGGTGGAGTAGGTCCTACACGGAGGTTATGCGCTACTTCTGACGGGCCCGTGGCCCGGGCTGGGGGACCCTCCAGGATCCAGTTCGGGATCTGTATCATTGGTAGGCCCGCTGCATGTAGAAAGCGGGGGACGTCGTTCGGCCAACGGATTATGTGCCAGACATTGCCTGACCGAGCTTGGAGGCTGAATGGGAACCCCCATTTATATGGTATCCTCCTCTCTTGCAGCATCCGAGTCAGTGGTCTGAGCGCTCGGCGAGCATCTAGGGTAATTGTGGACAGGTCTTGGTAGAGGGAGACTTGGGAGTCCATGTATGTGATCCTTTGCTGCGCCCTTGCTGCTTGCATTATAGCCTCTTTTAGTTGGAAGGATTCTAGTGAGCATATGATGTCTCGTGGGAGGCCATCTCTTCTAGGCGCACGCAGGGCCCTGTGCGCCCTCTCTATTCCGAAGTCACTGGGGGCCTCGTCTCCCATGAGGTGTGTGAACAGGCCTGTTAGGACTTCTTGGGGGATTTCCCCCTCCGTTTCTGGGAGGCCTCGGATCCTTATGTTTTTGCGGCGTCCTCTGTTGTCGAGGTCTTCCACTTGGCGGCGGACGTCCAGGAGAATGTTTCTTTGCCTCCCTGTTGCCAGTTCTGCCGCCTGCATTGTTTGGGCACTCTGCAGGCGGTCTTCTTCCAGGCTATTCACACGTTGTCCCAGGGCTGAGAGGTCTCTTCGGACCGCCGTGATCTCCTCCCGGATGACCGCCTTCAGTTCCGCGACCATTTCGGCTTTATCTTTGCGGGTAAGCATGTTATTAGTGATGGTTGCCAGGTCTGCAGATATTTGGGTCAGCGTGGGGGCCACCGGCGAGGTCCGGTCCGAGTGCGCCATGCTGGAGGCCGGAGAGGACGGCGTCGGCGTGGCGGTGCCGTCAAGGCCCCGCGGGCCCTGTGATGCCAGTAAAAATTCGTCCATCGGGCCAGGGTTATATTTCGCCGGTGTGACACCGGAGTTGCCAGCAGCGCTTCTTTTGCGTTTTGTGGTGCTGTTTTACGGGGTTTAACAGGTTGGGGCCTAGGAGCTCAGGAGTAGTGCGTCTCACTCCATCGGCAGTCCGGACACGCCCCCAAGAGATGATCAATCTTGTTTGGAATAGTCTGCTGATGGCAATCAACTGAATGGAGAGACATATATTCACAGGCAGCTTTGTTACTTTGCTCTGGTAGTCTATTGATGTTTATGTAGATATTTGTAATATAGTTTTTTAGCCTTATCACTTTTTTGTTTGTCCTTTTATATATTGTTATTGTTACAGTGATTTGTAAATAAAGGTTATTTAATATTAGCAATAGTTGATTTGAGATAGGTTGTTTGGATTTGATACTTGGGGAAGTATCTACTAAAGATTGCAACCTTTGCGCTACATTTTGATACAATTGGAGCTCTTCTATGCAAATATTTTTGTGGATACATTGCAGGGTTAAAACTAAACTGCCCCCGACCACTTAATTGAGATTAAAGGGTTACTCCAAACAGTATGGCCACTTCAATGATTTGAAGTGGTCTTGGTGGTAGGAGTATGTATGTGCTGTGTTTCAGCTTGAAACACTGCACATATTTAGTTACCTGCACTTGTGTGCTGGGAGCTTGTTTTTCTTTTCTGGGTTGCCTAAAGTCATCAAAAATGTCTGTCATCAGCGCACACAGGGCTTTGGCAACAAATGTAAAATCTTCCCCTTGCAGGCATGGCGCCTTCAAGGATAAGATAGTTCTCCTATCCCACCCTCCCTCACTATGTGCGCTACATACCATTCAATAAATGACAAAAATCCACCATCCCTTTGCCGATCTGGAGCGTGCATCTGCTCTCTGAGTTGGCAAATTGATCCAATTCCTCATAGATAAGCCTGTGGTGGGGGGTACATTCTTCATAGTGCCAAATAGAGCACAATACACAGAAAAAGGTGCCCCTCCTCAAAAGGATTGGAATTACACTTTAAGTGGTTTGGATGCCTTCAGTGGTCCTTTAACTCTATGCCAACACTCACCATCAACAAACGCGAGCCCACTCATATTAGTAGAGGGAATCGCCCCTGTCAATAAAAAGGTGAAACTTACCAACGAGACAGAGCAGATGCACATTTTGCAGCTCCTGTTGTTCCTGTTTAAAAAAAGCTGAAAATCTTTACCACATCGATCCATCCAGTCAGGAGTTACCCAATCCTTACCTTAGGGTATCCTCCTTAACAGGTAGATGCAGTTTTTGTGACAGCAAAAATTAAGCGACCGAAATGCAAAGCTGTGGCCTACTGCAAGCCAATCCTACCAGCTTTTGAGAGCCTCCATGGTGTTTTTTCAAAGGCGAAACATTTTGTGTGACAACCAATACTTCCTTGACCTCTGCCAATAGCAATCTGACTATGGGATGCCGACCACAGAGGATGCAAGCCACCGAAACGATGGATATTGCAACACTTCTACAGCATCAAGTGCGTGCCAAGATGGCTGCTGTGGAAATCCCTGGGGCCTCAGCTTCACCACTGCCTCCTTAACCTTGGGGTATACCCTTGCAGCCTGTGTTTCCAGCAGCGCTACTGCTCCATTAACCTTGGAAGGATCAACGCCAGCCACAAAACAGGATATAAAAAAATCTCTTACAGGATCTCCAGAAGCTATTGGCAGCAGACATAGCTATTTTGAAAGCTGACGTCCAAGCTGTCAAGGACATAACAGATCTTCATATTGGTATCTCTACCCTAAAGGATGTTGTCCATCAACTTCAGTCTGCCCAAAAACTGATCACTCTGAAAATTACAGTTATGGAAGACCGAAACAGACATTAAAATGAGAGGCATTCGAGATACCGTCACAACTGAGGAACTACCTCGCTATGTCAGACGTCTTGTGGAATCCATCTTATCCTATATTAGACTAGTTTGTCACACAACAATTGTAGAGAGCAGGAGTGGAATACAGATGGGCAACTCCTAGGACAATCATAGCAACACATGACGGGACTGTACATAAGCTCGCCTCTGCCACTGAGGCACCTGCCTTTCTCAAGATAGCAAGATAGTTCAAGCTGTGATTTGTCATAAGTGCGATGATTATTGCTTACAGCTCATGAAAACCCCAAATCTACAATCTTAGTAAATTATAATATTACATGCAATCAATAAAACAAGCAGTGTACATAGAACATTATCGGACCTCTGAAAAGTATAAGCATGCATATGGACTCAGTACTTGGTTTGAGCCCCTTTTGCAGCAATTACTGCCTCAATGCAGCGTGGCATGGAAGCTATCAGCCTGTGGCACGGCTTTGGTGCTTTTGGCAGTGTGGGCAGGTGCTAAGTCCTGCTGGAAAATGAAGTCAGCATCCCCATAAAGCTCGTCTGCGGAAGGAAGCATGAAGTGCTCCAAAATCTCCTGGTAGATGGCTGCGTTGAACCTGGACTTAATGAAGCACAGTGGACCAACACCAGCAGATGACATGGCTCCCCAAATCAACACAGACTGTGGAAACTTTATACTGGACTTCAAGCATCTTGCAGTGTGTGCCTCTCCATTCTTCCTCCAGACTCTGGGTCCTTGGTTTCCAAATGAGATGCAAAAGTTGCTCTCATCAGAAAAGAGGTCTTTGGACCACTGAGCAACAGACCAGGTCTTTTTTTCTTTAGCCCAGGTAAGACACTTCTGACGTTGTTTGTTGTTCAGGAGCGGCTTGACAAGAGGAATACGACATCTGAAGCCCATGTCCAGTATCAGTCTGTGTGTGGTGGCTCTTGATGCACTGACTCCAGCCTCAGTCCACTCCTTGTGAAAGTCCCCAACACTTTTGAATGGCCTTTTCCTGACAATCCTCTCCAGGCTGCGGTCATCCCTGCTGCTTGTGCACCTTTTTCTTCCACACAACTTTCTATTAATGTGCTTTGATACAGCACTTTGGGAACATCCAACTTCCTTCACAATTACCTTTTGAGGCTTTCCCTCCTTATGGAGGGTGTCAATGATGGTTTTCTGCCCAACTGTCAGGTCAGCAGTCTTTCCCATGATTGTGATTCCTACTAAACCAGACTGAGACCATTTAAAGGCTCAGAAACCCTTTGCAGGTGTTATGGCTTACTTAGCTGATTAGAGTGGGACACTGTGAGCCTAGAATATTGCACCTTTTCACAAGATTCTAATTTACTGAAATTGTGGATTTGGGGTTTTCATGAGCTGTAAGCCATAATCATCGCACTTATGACAAATCATGCCTTGAATTATCTTGCTTTGCATGTAATGCGTCTATCTCATCTATTAGTTTCCCCTTTTTATGTTGCATTACTGAAATAAATGAACTTTTACAGGATATTCTAATTTTTTGAGTATCACCTGTATGTTTTGTTGATTTTCTCATTATGTTTCTTGCTATATTTTTTGCCAGTTCTTTTCACATATGAGGAAAAACCCTGGTTAAGAAGGGCTCTCTACCATTCACTATGGTGCATTTTCTAACTCCTCTATGATCACCAGTTTTGGGGAAATTGCCACAAGCTCCTGTTGCCACCTTTGCTTAGAGGTACCTATCACAGCTGTGCCCACCAGTTCAAAATCAGGAGGGTTACATTATCTGCTGTACGGAAATTATTTTAATCAGCATAAGCCCTTCTTCTCTGGTTAGAATTGTTATACTACTCATGTTACTACAATTTAAAAACCAGGGGATAGAACTCATGGCTTTGTACTTTTCTGTAAATATCATCTGCATTGTCTATCGCTTGACATAAATGTAAAAAAAGATAAACTTAGATATTGACATCAGCAAATTAACCCAGGTTATCCACTACAGAGCATTATTTGAGTGCACTGGAATGTGTGATTGCAACAGGAGAGGGTATATATCTCATGACAAGCTGAAACACAATGATTTTTATCTTTCTGTCAGATTACACATTGTGATCAGTGCAGAGCTGCAAACAGAGCCCTGCATTGATCACACGTCAGCATATGTGATAGGGCAGAAACTCCAGAAAGGCCATGCAAGGAGACTCGATTAGGGTCATTTTAATCCCTTCTGGTCTCCCTCTAAGAAGAATATCTGGTGAGTGAAGAAGTCACCAGGTAGAGATCACGTTTTTACCATTATATACCAGTGTGTCACTGGTCCTCAAAGAGCAGTTTTAAATTATACAGCAGTAGGTCTCCAGTTCTTCGGGGGCTACAGAATGTTAGGTTTTTGTTATACGTACAGATACAGTGTATAGAGAAGCCTATTCCTCAGTCAAACTGTAGGTGGCAGTGTATACATACAGGAGAATTATTTCTAATGTAATGTGTTTACACAAATTGTAGTGAGCTCTAATCTTACTTAACGGATCACTATAGGCACCCAGACCACTTCAGCTTAATGAAGTGGTCTGGGTGCCAGGTCCCTCTAGGATTAACCCTTTCTGCTGTAAACAAAGAAACTGCTATGTTTACAAGTGGGTTAATCCAGCCTCTAGTGGCTGTCTCATTGACAGCCACTAGAGGCACTTCCGCGCTTCTCACTGTGATTTTCATAGGGAATGCTTTCCTATGAGACTGGCTGAATGCGCGTGCGGCTCTTGCCGTGCATGCGCATTCAGCCGATGACGGCAGAAGAAGGAGGAGATTCCCCAGCGCCGAGGGAGCCCAGCGCTGGAAAAAGGTAAGATTTTAACCCCTTCCTCACCCTAGAGCCCGATGGGAGGGGGGCCCTGTGGGTGGGGGCACCCTCAGGGCACTATAGTGCCAGGAAAATGAGTATGTTTTCCTGGCACTATAGTGG
Source organism: Pelobates cultripes (assembly GCA_933207985.1). Lineage (NCBI taxonomy): Eukaryota > Metazoa > Chordata > Amphibia > Anura > Pelobatidae > Pelobates > Pelobates cultripes. The sequence continues at coordinate 253,777,057 of OW240915.1, read as the reverse complement.
TCCTTTAACCCCTTAGGGACCAAACTTCTGGAATAAAAGGGAATCATGATATGTCACACATGTCATGTGTCCTTAAGGGGTTAAGCACATATCAACCTCCAATGGTGTTAAAAGAAGCTATAGTGTTAAGAATACAAATGTATCCCCCTTCTCCCTCACCTTACTAACGAATAAAGGATTAAAAATACCCGTTTCCAGTGCCGAGGTCCATAATTCCAATGTGCATGTGCGGCACATGCCATATTAGGTCTTCCCCGTCGAATCAATGCTTTCCTATAGGCATTGTGAAGACAGTAGATGTCCTCATGCAAAGTGTGAGAATGTCCAGCGTTGTTTTTACTGAGTTAAGCTCTGTGTGAATTAAAGAAGCACCTTTAGTGGGAAACAGCCACTAGAGGTAGTCTTAGCCCTGCAGTGTAAACATTGTAGTTTCTCTGACAGGCCACTTTAACCTTTTAACCCAAGCATATCAAGCTCAAAGTCTAGCACTGGCCACATAAACAAGTTTAAGTTTATGTGGGCTGCAAAAAAAAACCAACCTTACATTTTCATAGAAACGTAGGTTTATTTAGAAAAGTACAGTATAAAAAAACAACAGTATCCCCATCTACTAAACCACAGCACCCCCATCTACTGAATCCCAGTCACCCCCTCTACTAAATCCCATTCCCCCTTCTAGATAACAAACAGACTCCACTCACATTGCCACTGCCAGTATGCGACTCCGTATACCCCAAATGGCGCAGTCCGCACCCTGTGCCAAATCTGATCCTCCCGCTACTTCTTGAAACCGTGTGAAGGTGGAGCACGTGGATGTCATGTTGGAATGTGACGTGGCGTTGCGTGCCTCCATGCACCTCCAGGTACTCCAATGTCCAGTCGCAGCTAATGAAACACTTTACCAACACACACAATCACTGACAGACACACACACACACACACAGACACAGACAGACACACACACACACACACACAGACACAGACAGACACACACACACACACTCACTGACAGACACACATACAGACACACACACACTCACTGACACACACACACACACACACTCACAGGCAGACACTCACAGACAGACAGACAGACAGAAACAGACACACACACACACACTGACAGACACACTCACTGACAGACACACACTGACAGACACACACACTCACTGACACACACAAACTGACACATTCTTGTACACACATTTTCTTTATTGCTCCCTACCTTTTGGAGCTGATATGGGACCTCTCCCTGGGGTCCACTGGGGATCTTCTTTCTAATCCTTACTGCTCCCTCACGCGGCTGGGGTCTGCCTGGGAGCTCAGGCAGACCCCCTCTCTCCTATCTGGCCCCCCCGGCAATGTGATTGCGGGGTCCTTGCGATCACATGGCCGGAATAGCCAGCTAATGCAGTCCTTTTTCCGTCCACCGTCTCAGGCAGTCCACCTAATGCCTTTAAGAAAGCTTAGAAAGTTAATAAAAGTTACAAAAAGTTTCATAAAGTAAATAAAAGTACTTGGACCATATATATACACCCTGTTCCAAATTATTATGCAAATTATATTTTTCTCATTTACCTAAATAATTGATGTAAATAACAGTCAGCATAATTCTCATGTTATCAACTATCAAGAGTACAAATTTTATTGAACAAACCTCCTAATGATAACAGTGTATGTTTTAAACATAAAAAACTTACAATGCACTGTTCCAAATTACTATGCACAGTAAGTTTCAAAACACTTTATAGGTTGTAAAGAACTGAAAATTGTCATTTGTTGTGTTTTCAGCAGTTTTACTGAAATCCAAAGCTATTTCAATCAAACTTATAACAACATTTTAACTTTTTGTAAATAAAGTTTTTATTAGCAGTTCAGATAATAACAGATAGCAGAGCTTATATTTTCAGTGAGACTCGCAGGTCTCCAATTGCGTCTGACATGAGTACCACCAGTTTTAGGTGGGTCTTTATAGAGCATTATTGGAAGCGGATGGCTGCTGGCCCACACCAGTAAGGGCAGAACAATTCTATAGTTGATCCCCAATCAAATGGTGAGTAGTGCGGTAGGTCCCAGGTCACGTCCTCTAACATGGGGAGTGAGAAAGGGGTTGTTTTGCGGGATCGGGTCCTATAGTCTTGCACCTGGTCTGGAACTCCCTTTCCTGTTTGTCTTTTCCTTAGCTTCGGCGGTGCCTAGGTATGTTGTGAGTTCTCTCCTGGGTCAGCTACCCTCTCCTTCTGAGTCCGCGTCCCCTCCCCCGCCGCGAGGCGGTGCCATCACGACGGGAGGGGGGGAGCGCCCAGCGGTGTGGTTAGTTGCCTCTGTCGTTTTGCTTCCTTGTGGGTGGTAATCTTTGTCGTGCTCCAGTCGCTGTCCACGTGTGGTATCTGTGGTGTGTCTGGAGTGTTTCCCCCCTTGGGTGGGGATGGTGTGAAGTCTCAGTGCTCAGTTGTGTCAGTCATCTAGTGTTGACTTATTTTTGCTGTTTATTGTAGGAGTTCCCACGTCGTGGGAACCCCCCGAGTCTATTGAGCGATGTCTCGCTGGGCCCACAAATATTTTAACTTTTTAAACATTTTTTTTAAATTTGTATTTTTTATTAAGTTGAAGTCAACGTGTACATTTATGCAATATATGCGGTTATGCAGTATATATAGTTATGCAATATATTTAGTAATGAAATATCTTTAGTAATGCAATAATATAGTTATGCAATATATTTAGTAATGCAAGTTATGTAGTAATGCAATATATTTAGTAATGCAGTCTGTATAATTATGCAATATATTTAGTAATGCAATTAGCTCTAGTAATGCAATAATATAGTTGTGTGAGGGGCCAATAAGGTCGTATAGGAAGTGTACAAAGAGTAGCATAGTAAAAGTAGAAATAAGTTGGTTGAGGTGTGCCGGAACCGACGTCGCAGTAGGCCTGTAATGAAAGAGGACCCACCCATGAGGTGTAATGATTAGTATAGATAGAGTGAGTGGAGGGTGGGGACATGCGGATCACTAAAAGCACGTACGGAAAGGAGGAAGGTGAGTAGGGGGTTTAAGTAGGGTAACATGCCCCTCCCACAACTGCAGGCCAAGCCTTTGCATTTGTGTGAGGGGCAAATAAGGCCGTATAGGAAGTGTACAAAGAGTAGCATAGTAAAAGTGGAAATAAGTTGATTGAGGTGTGCCGGAACCGACGTCGTGGTTGGCCTGTAATGAAAGAGGGCAAAAATAGATACATGCCAGAAGCGTAGAACAATCAACAACTGAGAAGACAAAAGACCTTACATTGCCTAGCTACATGGAAAATGCCAGTTGAAAAACGTGACTGTACGTGGTACATATGGGGAATAGACGTGGTGGTTGTGGTAAATATGTGGGACCCAAGAAACCATGAGAACAGGTATAACGGCTCAACTACTAGGTTACATAGTTACATAGCCGAAAAGAGACTTGCGTCCATCAAATTCAACATTCTATACATTTGTACTTTGCAGTTGATCCAAAAGAAGGCGAAAAACCCAGCCTGAAGCACTTCCAATTTTGCAACAAGCTAGGGAAAAAATCCTTCTTGACCCAAGAATGGCAGTATGATTTATCCTTGGATCAAGCAGTTATAACCCTACATTGAAGGTTGGTGTCTGGTTCATAGGGACCGGCATCTAATAGGTCTGATATTGATTGAGATAATTGGATGCTGATGGGAAATCTGTAAAACTTGAAATTTACCCGGGAACCTGAAATGCCCTGAGTATGGTAATAATCTGGTATGAGGACATGAAACTGCGTATGAATGGTAAAACCTGTACAGCATGTGCAGTTGTAAACCTGATAAGTAGAGTTGATGCAAGTTAGAGGTGGCAAAAGAAGCGAAAATCAATCGTGGACAACATATCAACAGAGACAGTAACAGCATACTCGGAAAAAAAAAAAAGGGCCCCAAAGGAGAAGAAGGCCCTAACACATGTACCGCGAGCGTTAGAAAGAAAGAGCCAGACGTGAAAGAAAAAACGACCACAAGGCTGGAAGTCCGCGAGCAAATCCCGAAAACGTAGGGAACTGCCGCGGCTACGAGAGAGGCCGCAGGCAGAGCCATGTGAAATGCGTAGAGGAGGCACAAGACAGATCGAACGAAAAAGGTGCAGGAAGTCTGTCTCGGATCCAGCCAGAGTGGCAGATGCCAATTACCCAAACTGCCATCCGAAACTGCCCTCGTAGACAACAGTAGTGAAGACAAAATAGCATGCCAGTGCCTGGCAATGGAGACCCGATAAAAAGAGACGAATAGACAGCGTATGAGCGACCCACTGCGTGCGTGTATGTGTGTGGGCTGGCATACTAGCTAATGCCTAAAAAAAGGCGAAACAATTAAGACTAGGTTTGGTGACAGGTGAGGCCCTGCTAGATGCCAAGTGGCGTGAGAGGCTCTATCTATGCGTTGGCGCGAGGGGATAACGTAGCCACTGAACTTTGTGGGGGGTGTTGGCGTCTCGGTGACAGGTAAACATAAGATAGAATGGGAGTGACAAGTGAGGCCCTCTCTATGCCACAAGGCGAGGCGACTAACTATGATTTGGCCCGAGGGGCGCAATACCTCCGAGTATGAGGATGAGTGTTGGCCTCACGGGACCACTAACCTACGGCGAAGAAGCCAGGGGAATAACAACTAGGGGACACCTCGGACCCTGACAGCCAGCCACAGCTAACTAAGAGGGGAGGGAATGTAGCGTGAGAGAAAACGGATATGATGAATGTGCATCGAAAAACATGAGGGTGAACAAGGAAGTATCGCACGGCCAACTGTAACTGAAATGCAGAGTAAGCACGTCAGAGTCCAGGTGGTCGGCTGTATGGAGCATGCCTGGCAATAGGTAAGAGAAGTCACGCAGGCGTAAAGCCCACGGGGGTAAATGAGACCCAGCGTGAGTGTGTGTGAGAACGTGTGTTTGTTGGCATACTAGCTAAAGCCAAAAGGTGAAACAATTAAGACTAGGTTTGGTGACAGGTGAGGCCCTGCTAGATACTAAGTGGCGTGAGAGGCTCTATCTATGCGTTGGCGCGAGGGGATAACATGGCCACCGAACGTTGTGGCGGGGTGGCGGCCTCTCATGACAATTAAACATAAGATAGAATGGGAATGACAGGTGAGGCCCTCCCTATGCCACAATGCGAGGCGACTAACTATGATTTGGCCCGAGGGGCACAGTATCTCCGAGTATCAGGATGGGTGTTGGCCTCGCGGGACCACTAACCTAAGGCGAAGAAGCCAGGGGGAATTACAACTAGTGGACACCTAGGACCCTGACAGCCAGCAGCAGCTAACTAAGAGGGCAGGGTAATGAGTGAGAGAGGGGACGCACTGTGTGATGTAAATGAGGGGGGGGTCGAGGAAGTATCATAAGGTCGACGGTAACTGGAGGGCAGAGTGAGCCCGTCGGAGTCCAGGTGGTAAGGCTCTATGGAGTATGCATGGAAAAAAGGAAATAGAATGCGCGTATGTGTGTATAGCCCACGGGGCTAATGAGGACCAGATTGAGTGCCCGGGAACAAAAACAAATAACCCCCGTCCTGAAAATAATGTAACCCGAGCATGGCGGGCAAATGTGGGAAATGAGAAAAATAAAAATAAAAACCGGAGTTAAAACACAGGTCTGACTCTGCAACGGGACCGAAAACCGTTCTATAACAGCAACTATGTAGCTTGAGACCGCGCATTGACATAGTAGTAAAAGGAACTCCGATCGCGATAAACCGGGTATTTATCTTTTTTTTTATATATATATTTATATATATATATATATATATTTTTTTTTTTTTTTGAGGGGAGGGAAAAATACAGAAGCATACACCATCCAGCTGTGCTAACCTTAGGGGCATGAGGAAGAGTCAAATGTACACGCGATGGAAAGAGGGGCGGCCACATGGACGCGTGTTTGATAAGAGTGTGCAGGTAGTGAGTGGTTAACAGTCCGCAGTGCAGTAGACCTCGGGTTCCTATATGGTGGTGGATTAGCTAGAGCTGCCAGTGAGTAAGTGTTGTAAGACTCTAGCAAGCAGGTTGCTCATGGGGGTGATTGGAAAAAACTGTGAATAGTAAGGGAGGGATTGATGGCTGGGCTGCCCCCCTATACAAACAGTAGTCCCATTCCAACTGAGCCAGCCGATTAATGCTCAGCCTCACGCACGCGGCTGGCACTGTGGAATATCCCAGACTGCGGCTCACCCTCCTATTAGAGCAAGCTCCATTAGGCACGGATACTGTGGACACACAAAAACCCAATGGAAAATGAAAATAGTCTGAGCACATTAACGGCAGTACGAGCGAGGTATGCAGCAGGGGAACAGTAGTGACCAAAAGTGCATGAAACCTCTATCTGTCCATAGAGCTTACATGCAGGGAACCAACAGGCCGTTCCTGGGAAAACAAACGAATGCAACATCAAGAGGAACGAAGGAAAACACCCGAACAGGCAAACAACATGAGAAAGACATGCGAAAGGAGTAGAGAGGGACCGCAGCGCATCGGAAGGGTAAGTAAAGTAACTCAGGAAGCGGAGAGTTGACCGGACGGACAGCGGAGGTTTGGAGCGCCAGTGACAACATGAGAGCCCAGAAGGACCGTGAACAAAACGAAGAGCGGGGAAACAGCAGGCCAGGCAATGAAGCCACAAGGACCAGGGAGGTAATGGCGACTGGAAATAGTGACATGCGGATCACTAAAAGCACGTACGGAACAGAGGAAGGTGAGTAGGGGGTTTAAGTAGGGTGACATGCCCCTCCCACAACTGCAGGCCAAGCCTTTGCATCTATGCACTATATTTAGTAGTGCAATATATTTAGTAATGCAATATATTTAGTAATGCAGTCTATATAGTTATGCAATATATTTAGTAATGCAATATATTAATAATGCAGTGTATTTAGATAGGCACATATGCAGTGTGTTTAGGTAGCCGCTTTGTTTTATGTAGGTGTGCCGGCACCTGGGTCTCTATGGGACTGTCCATTGAGAGTGTCTGCTTGATAATTAATGGAGCACTAGTTACATTCGGTCCCTCATTCGGTCCTTCTCTGATGATAGTCATGGTTCTGCGGCTCTGTGTGCTTCACCTTAAAGCTGGATGGCTTGCTCTGTGTGTGGTTGTTCTCACTGAGACCCTCTGTTGTTTCGGGTCTCTTGGTGAGTGAGGGGGTTCCCCGTGTTGGGGGCAGACCCACCTTTTGCGGGAAGGGTTCCAGATCATCTTCTGATGTCAGGATCATACTCTCTCCCTCTATTTCTGTTAGGAGGATACCCTCCACTCCCTAGCGGTATCCTATTCCTGAGTCTCAGCTTCCTGAGTGTGCTCTCAGCTTGTGGGCATAGGGCAGGAGCTGTTCATCGGTCACTGATTCAGGGATCCCTCGGAGAAGGAGGTTCTTCCGCCAGTGCCTTGCCTCCCACCCACATGGATCTTTTGCTTGAGGATGCTCCAAAGATTACCAATAGGATTGAGGTCAGGGGAGGATGGAGGCCACACCATGACTTTCTCTCCTTTTATCCCCATAGCAGCCATGGACGCAGAGGTATTCTTTGCAGCCTGAGATGGTGCATTGTCATGCATGCAGATGATTTTATTACGGAAAGCATAGTTCTTCCTTCTGTACCAGGGAAGAAAGTGGTCAGTCAAAAACTCCACATACTTTGCAGAGGTCATCTTTACACCTTCGGGGACCCTAAAGGGGCCGATCAGCTCTCTTCCCATGATTACGGCCCAAAACATGACTCCAACACCGCCTTTCTGACGTCGCAGCCTTGTTGGAAAAGGGTGGCCGTCCACCAACCATCCACTACTCCCTCCATCTGGACCATCTAGTCGTCATGTATTTTTCTGCCCAATGCAGCCGTTTCTGCTTGTGAGCATTGGTTAGTGGTGGCCGAATAGAAGGTTTATGCACAGCTGCAAGACTCTGGAGGACTCCAGAGGCACCAGCAGCTTCAAATATCTGTTTGCTGCTATGTAATGGGATTTTAGAAGCTGCTCTCTTGATCCGATGCATGGATCTGGCAGAAATCTTCCTAAATGTGCCTTTATCTGCACGAACCCGTCTGTGCTCTGAATCAGCCACAAATCTCTTAATAGTGCGATGATCACGCTTAAGTTTTCGTGAAATATCTAATGTTTTCATACCTCGTCCGAGGCATCCTTTTTCTTCCCCATATATCATGAAAATGGTGCTCTGCTTAATAATGTGGAACACCCTCCTTTAGTAGTTTTTCCTTAAATTGGGCTCACCTGGCAATCTAATTATCACAGGTGTGATAAAAGAGCCCTGAGACACAATGCCATCCATGAGGTAAACTGAAAAACAAAATATTTAATCTATGTGACACTTAAATAGAATTTGAATAATAATTTGGAACAGGATGTGTATATATATATGATCTAAGTATATATTATTGAATTAAACTGTTTTTAACTTTTATACAGGCATCAGGGGGACTACGTGTCATTCCATGCACTCCCCCTGTTGGCACTGCTATGGATGGCTATTGCGTCTATGTGATTGTGAGGTCCTCGCGATCACATGGCCCAGGAGGGCTGGATCTGCAGCAGGGAGACTCCCTGGGATGCCAGGCAAGTCCCCCCATTGCAATCGCCAGCAAGCTGGTAAGTCCCCTGGACGGCGGGGACGTGCTATGCTGCCCGCCGGCGTTTAGAGCCTGGTCCCCAAGGACGGCATAGCACGCCCGCCGTCTTTAAGAGGTTAATAAAAGGACGGGGTCTGGGTGCCTATAGTGTTCCTTTAACGGCAAAAAATAATAAAAGAGAGAAAAAATATATATATATAGAGTGTGTGTAGTTCTTGTAGCCCTAGAACTGCAGTAATAATAATATTCACAATTGTATGGATTCCACCCTATTTTACTCTAGCAGTTACCTGACTGCAATACTCACTAAAGAATAATTTGAATAATAGAACATTCTTCCATATTTACCTTAATTTTATTTTCCTGATTAATCAAGATAGTGGAAATAACTAACTGACGACAATCAAGTTATACATTTAACAGGGAGATTGATAATGCAAAGAGTTCAGACATCTGCTAAAGTGTACAAAACTAAGCTGAATTTACCTAATGAGTGTATTCCCAGTCTGGTGTTAAATGTCAAACCTTCAAAGTGCAAAAAAACATCAAAAGGTGTCAGCAGTAAGACAATTGTTTAATCCATGGATGGTACAGCCACCACTGTTTCTGTGTAGACAAAGAAGTATACTATACAGCCTGCTGGTCAACAATCCAATAGTATTCAGTCAGAGACTGTCCAAAATAGCCAGTACAATAATGAGAACAGGAGATCTAGATGCCCACACCTATAAAAGGAACAATCGTTTCTAACAAGTTCCTGGAACAAGGCAATCGTCTCCAAAAAATTCAGGTGATCACTTTAGAAGGTAGAAGCAAAGTAAAATCAGCAGTATTATATTCCAGGCATAGCTGATAGATAAATAGATCATAGAAGCACCCTACTTTTGGTAACTAAAACACCTATAATATAAATGGCTATACAAACAAGCATGAATTTTATGGCTCATTTGATAAGGTGAAAAAATAGCAAACACAGGATGAAGGATGAAAAAGGAATAGCAGATATAACTTAGAAAAGACTTAATCTTCAGATGTTTTGCCATTAGAAAACATGTCCTGGATAATTCTCACAACAATGCCAGCAGGCCGGGGTTGGGAGCACATTTGGGTTACAGCTGTACACAGAGTCTCCCTTCAAACTTCCTTAAGATTAAGACAAAAACAACCAAATTTCCACTGTATTGCAAAACTATTAATCTCAAAAAAAAATATAACAAGGGATGAGAAGATAAAATGCCAAAGAGCTGTTTCATACTTGTGCACGTCACCTCTTCTTAAAAGTGCAACAAGGCAAATTATAATGAAAGTTTAGCACTTAAACATGTATTTTCACTCTGCTAAAATCATGGAAGTAATAAATTAAATTACCACAGATTGAAAACAATTGCTTGTTCCTCTATATAGATGGCATTCCAATTTCTTACATGAAAAAGTAAGCATACACTGTAAGGTACATGTGCAATATGTCAAAAATCATCGTTAACACTGTCAACCTCTGGTGAAGTCTGGACCAGAAGGCCAAGTTGCTTGGTGTACTTAACCCCTTAAGGACCAAATTTTTGGAATAAAAGGGGATCATGACATGTCATGTGTCCTTAAGGGGTTAAGTTACATACACAAATCAACCCCGACATATCTTCAACCCGTTCTGTGAAAGCTCATATGGTCCCAATCCCGCCTTCCTTCTGCCAGCATTTGGTCACATATACTCCCTATCTGGGACAAAACCTAAGGTAAAGAAAAAATTTATCAAATAATACATGGAAAAAGCTTCATGTACCCTTTTATAGACACTGAAAACTTTTTTGTTCTTTGCTTTCATCATTAGATACTGGCCAAGAAGTGCCTCTGAGGGCTACATAGTGGGTACTATTAATTGGGCTTACAGGTTCCTAGCTTATCTCCTTTTTAACTCTTGGGGGCTGGTGCTCTGCAGCTCATGGGGATTCCAAGAGGCAGTCTTGGTGGTCACAGCTTCAATTTGACACAGTGCCTTCACAGACTTGGATGTATGTAGCCACAGGGCGACTAGCAAGGCAAGGGGTCGTGTTAGAACCCACTGAACCTGGAGGCTCAGTTATCCAGGACAACAGACACTCTACAGTTGTTGCTGACATTGAGAAATGGGACTCATTTTATAATTTTGAGCCTTTACCGACACAAAAATAAAACAAAACTATAGAATAATGAAATATACTCTGGTACTTGTATTTCATAGATATATTATAAAGTTTAACATTTTCAAAGTTTGAATCAACATGTTATGAATATATTGTATTGTCTTCTTTTCCATTCTCCAGACTGTAGTAGTAAGTATGACACTTAAAGTGCTCTTATGTCAAACAATAATACTACATATAAATGATTTGCAGTGCTCACCAGTAACCTAAGTTTGACCTATCAGGATGGAAATGCTTGTTATCAGGCAGGAAAAACGAAACTAAGCAGCCATAAGAGGACTGGTGGACTCCTTTAGACCCAGCAAACAGAGTTTTAACATTCTGACTGCCTGAATTGTTTACATATGCTAATGCAACCCATATACCATTGTCATCTTCACAAGTACAGAAGTACTGTACAGAGTTTAGGTCAGATCATTGATCAAAAGGGGTATATCAGGACCTTCACCTTTCAGTATATGTTGATTACTACGTCTTCAAAAAATAAGAGGCTGCCTGGGTCTTTAAAAAAAAAAAAGTGACTTTGATACTATGACATATGATTCTGGCCTGCTAAACAGGTTTCCTCCTAATTTCTGTGGAAAACAATAAATGACTATACGACAGGGAGAGGGCAGTACTATTTATACTAGTGATTTTATAGTTCTGTTTTTTGTCTTTTCTAGGTGAGGAACTAATCTGTGAAAGGATGAACCTAAGAATCATAACCATTTTAGCTGACTGAAAGTTTTTTAAAGATAAGGGTATAGGGACTTGTACCATAACCACTTTAACAATCTGAAATTATTAAAAATGCCTAGAGTTTCCTTTATGTGAGTTTTGTTCCTGGTGGGTACTGTGATACACTCACACAACCTGCATATTATTACATTTTCTCACTGTGGTGCTCTGAAATATAGAAGGTATTACTAGTGTGGGTCTCTGTAATAAAATCGTAAATATATAAACACTGCATAAAACTCTCAACGGTGCCATCCTGTGAATTTATTGGTGAGGTTCTACTGATGAGGTTCTAGCTGATTTGGATAAATTCTCTAACTCAGCTGTAGTTGCAGGTTTGCCATTTTAGTCTGTATTTTGTATTTCCGTTCACTACATTTGGGTGTTTAGTACATAATCTTCTAATATATGCAGAAGAATGTGGCACTCAGTTACAATACCTTCTCAGGTCGACACTTGATGGCAGCAGAGGGCAAGCCACAGTGACACACTGACTACAAGTTACCCCAAATCTCAGGGTTTTGGACAAGCCCTTATTTTTACATGGTTATACAATTACATGTGAATTGTCAGGAATTCAAACTTAAAATCGGACGAATGAATAAAGCCAGCATTTGTTTCAACACAGCAAATCCCAGACAGTTCATACATTGATAGTGTAATAATTTAGTAAATAAGATCTGTAGGATTCCTAAACGAATGGATTTCCATTTTTAATGCAGTATGTAGATAATGCATTTAACTCACGTTAGAAAGTCCTGCTTTTGCTGTAAATCATGTCTTTACAAAATATGCAGTGAGCTACCCATACCATTTCATGTTTCAGACAAGCAGTACATTTCCAATATTTTCTGAATGGCCCAGCTTATGATGACGCTTTGCAGCAAATATATTGATTGCATAGGAGAAATAGAATTGTTGGCTATGCTGCTAACAGCTTACTGACAGCTCTGTTCATAGTTATGTGAGGGGAGATGATTGTTTACAAACGTTGTGAAGGGACCTGTTAGAGAAGGGGGGGCGGAGGGATATAAAGGTCTTCTTGTGACTGAAGGTATGGGATTAAAGGGACACTCCAGGCACCCAGACCACTTCTGCCCATTGGAGTAGTCTGGGTGCCAACTCCCACTACCCTTAACCCTGCAACTGTAGCTGACGTGCTGACAGGGAGGAGCGTGGGCAGACCAAGAAGCAGCGCCAAGGGACATTGTCGCTGCCTCTAGTAAGTCACTAAAGGGGTTTTGACCCCTTCAGCAACCGGGATGGGAGGTGGGAGGGAGAGGGGACCTGCAGTGCCAGGAAAACGGATTGTTTTCCTGGCACTGCAGAGTCCCTTTAAGGCAATGAGTTATCAACATTACAACAGTTTTATGTTTTTTACAGGAAGAGATAACTTGTATAAGGAACATGGTTTTTTAAAACTACATTTTATACAGTAAATAGTCACGGTGGTAATGGTAATTACTAATTTAATACAACTTCTCCTCATTCATGTAATTGTCAAAAACAGCATGCCATAGTAAAAGAGACATCTTGTTACAGTTTTTATTTGTTTTGTTCTTACAAATAATCATTAAAAAATACATTCAGGTTGTATTTAGGAAACAACAGAAGCCAATTTGGAAAGATAGGCTCTCTGTTTAGAAACGTATTAATATAGCATTTTCGTAGCTTTTTTGCCATAAGTTTAAATTAGATAGTGTCAGGACTGCCAAAAGCAGGTTGAGGTTCTACTTCAATACTCTTTAAACTTTTCTTCTTTAAATCCACTGGCCTTTCTATATACCATTACAAGGTTCCCTGAGCCATGAGTCTTAATAACATCATCTACCTTTTGTGTATCCCAAACATCCCCTAAGATAAATCCTTCAATGAAGAACACGGACATTTGTGACATATTTTTTCAAGCTTTCTTCATAGAGATCTTTCCCCCTAATTTAAAGGATCTAGGTTGCTTCTTCATTGCTTTATACCAAACAGTTAGTCATGCCGGCAATCACCTAGTGGCATCATGGCACCTTGTAATTTCAACAAGGAATGTAAGAGGGACGAACTAGGCCTGTGGCTACCTCAAGCCAAATAGTGCAACTGAAGGTCAGGTGTGCAACTGTGTCCTGTAAATAAATCTTTCAGCAAGGCATTGTATTGGTCTGCTGTTTGCCTACAAAATCCAAGATGAACTCAACTTCATTGTGACCTAGATAAAGCTCAGGGAGCTCCTCAATCCGGTCCAAACCCAATTCCACCACCAATGATGTCAACACATCCTCGTCCACCAAATCTGTATCTATCACATTAAGGGTGGGCATATGCTGATGGTGGCCAGGTGCCATCCTATAGCTTGGGTGCCCATGTGTAAATCCAGTATTGTTTATCATTGGATGTCCCTGATATTGAGTGTTGAGCTTCTGGAGGTGCATGGTTGCCATGAGCTGTTGGGTTCCAATGTATGATTGTGCTTGCCCTGGGTACATCATTTGGGATGGCATTTGCTGGTGCATCCCCATGCGTGTTCTTAAGTTCCCATCCGAATGGATAGCTCCATAATGCATCATCTGGTTGGAGGACATAGTTCTTTGTTGATGAGCAGGTGGTGCTTGCATTGGATTGATGCCCATTATATAATTTGGATGTCCACCGTGCATTACTGGCATCATCATAGGGTCAGACATCACCTATGAAAGAATGACGTGGGTTAAATATTAATGTTAAGGAAACAGTTGGCTGAACAGTTAACAAATTCCAAGAATGATACTCAGATAACAACCATCAAATTTAGTCAGGCTCTGTTAGGGACAGATAAAAAACAGCAGCATTCACACAGTCTATATAACCGAGTATGAAAAAAGTTGGTCACACAGTTGGGGACTTTTTTTAACCTTTTAAATTCGTTGTGGACATTATGGAATATTTACATATAAGCGCACACTGATAATTTGTCTTTTTTTGCTAATATAGTGACACAGTTTAATCCCAGGCCACACCAACAGGCCAGGATTTTCGGCTCTCCTTAACCTCCAAAAGCAATTTTAGAAAGGTTATTCACTGTTACCAAAGGCAATATTAACAGGGGTAGTCACTAAAGTGAGACATTTTATGAATTCAACGTAAATTATATCTTTAAGGTTAAAACTGATGAACTGGAAATATTATCCTAGTCAGCTATATTTCTACTTTAGCCTTAAATTTGAAATTCACTTTAAATGCCAGACAATGCTCACTATAGTTAATAAACCTGCAAATGTTTTATGATTATTTAGGCTTATGCAAAATGTCTCAAACAGTTACCTTAGATGTAACCAACTGACTGAGAATGTTTGCATATATTTATATGCTACAATAACAGTGAATAAGAAACATTTTTTTTCTACAATATATAATTTGATGGGATTGATTATATTCAAAATGCAATTCATTATATATAGTTAATAAAGTGCTACTAATTTTTTATTTTTTTATTATTAGGGTTATTCACGAAAATGAGAAATGTCGGATATTCAAAGAGAATTTTAAAAAATGGCCAAAATAGCTGATTTAGAAAAATTGTTCGGCGGTTTTGTT
>OW240915.1:253736418-253761865 GCA_933207985.1 Pelobates cultripes | reverse complement strand
AGATGTGGCCAAAATAGTTAAAAACAAAAAGTTAGCATTTAGGAATTATAAAAAAACCCAGAGTGAGGAAGACAAAATGATCTATAAGATTAGGCAGAAAAAGGCTAAGCAAGTTATAAGAGCTTCCAAATCACACACAGAAGAGAAAATAGCACAGTCAGTAAAAAAGGGGGACAAAACTTTTTTTAGATATATAAATGAGAAAAGAAAAAGTAAAACAAGGATTAGTTAAATTAAAAACAAAAGAAGGAAGGTATGTAGAAGAGGATAAAGGTCTAGCTGACTGCCTCAATGAATATTTTTGTTCTGTATTTACAGATGAAAATGAAAGAAAGGGACCTCAGTTAAGAAAAAGGATAAATGAGTCATTTATTACACGTGAGTTTACAGAGGAAGAGGTTCTATTTCAACTGCAACTGTCAAAAGTAAAAGACAAATAAGTCAATGGGACCTGATGGAATACACCCAAAGCTATTAAAGAGCTTAGTGGTGTACTAGCAAAACCATTAACAGATTTATTTAACCAATCATTGTTAACAGGAGTAGTCCCAGAAGATTGGAAGTTAGCGAATGTTGTGCCCATTTACAAGAAAGGTAATAGGGAGGAGTAGGGCAACTATAGGCCAGTAAGCCTTACTTCAGTAGTGGGGAAAGTGATGGAAACCATGTTAAAGGATAGGATTGTTGAACATCTAAAAACACATGGATTTCAAGATCAGAGACAACATGGTTTACTTCAGGGAGATCATGCCAAACTAATCTTATTGATTTTTTTGATTGGGTAACTAAAATTATAGATCAGGGTGGTGCAGTAGACATTGCTTACCTAGATTTCAGTAAGGCTTTTGACACTGTTGCACATAGAAGGCTTATCAATAAACTGCAATCTTTAAGTTTGGATTCAAATATTGTTGGGTAAGGCAGTGGCTGAGTGACAGGCAACAGAGGGTTGTAGTTAATGGAATATATTCGAAGCTTGGACTTGTCACCAGTGGGGTACCTCAGGGATCTGTACTTGGACCCATTCTCTTTAATATTTTTTATTAGTGATATTGCAGAAGGTCTTGATGGTATATGTCTTTTTGCTGATGATACTAAGATATGTAACAGGGTTGATGTTCCAGGAGGGATAAGCCAAATGGCAAATGATTTAGGTAAACTAGAAAAATGGTCAGAATTGTGGCAACTGACATTTAATGTGGATAAGTGCAAGATAATGCATCTTGGACGTAAAAACCCAAGGGCAGAGTACAGAATATTTGATAGAGTCCTAACCTCAACATATGAGGAAAGGGATTTAGGGGTGATTATTTCTGATGACTTAAAGGTAGGCAGACAATGTAATAGAGCAGCAGGAAATGCTAGCAGAATGCTTGGTTGTATAGGGAGAGGCATTAGCAGTAGAAAGAGGGAAGTGCTCATGCCATTGTACAGAACACTGGTGAGACCTCACTTGGAGTATTGTACACAGTACTGGAGACCGTATCTTCAGAAGGATATTGATACCTTAGAGAGGGTTCAGAGAAGGGCTACTAAACTGGTTCATGGATTGCGGGATAAAACTTACCAGGAAAGGTTAAAGGATCTTAACATGTATAGCTTGGAGGAAAGACGAGACAGGGGGGATATGATAGAAACATTTAAATATATAAAGGGAATCAACACAGTAAAGGAGGAGACTATATTTAAAAGAAGAAAACTACCACAACAAGAGGACATAGTCTTAAATTAGAGGGACAAAGGTTTAAAAATAATATCAGGAAGTATTACTTTACTGAGAGGGTAGTGGATGCATGGAATAGCCTTCCAGCTGAAGTGGTAGAGGTTAACACAGTAAAGGAGTTTAAGCATGCGTGGGATAGGCATAAGGCTATCCTAACTATAAGATAAGGCTAGGGACTAATGAAAGTATTTAGAAAATTGGGCAGACTAGATGGGCCGAATGGTTCTTATCTGCCGTCACATTCTATGTTTCTATGTTTCTATGTTTCTATGTTTCTATGTTTCTATGTTTCTATGTTAAAATATATTCTAGAATTTTGGCCGATAGACTCAAACCAAATATACCTGATATTGTTCATATAGATCAGAGTGGATTTGTAGAAGGTAGAGGTACATCGGATAACATTAGGAAATTATTGAATGTTCTATACCATGCGGACCAAAGTCTGTCTCCTTTCGCCATGGTAACCCTCGATGCCGAGAAGGCCTTCGACCGTGTTAATTGGAAGTACTTGGAAGAAGTTCTGAAGGCCTTCAGCATAGAGGGTCTGTTTAAAGATTGTACAATGGCGTTATATAAAGATCCTCAAGCTAGAGTTTCAGGATTTATGTTTCAATCAAACTGGTTCCCAATAAGAAACGGGACGCGACAGGGTTGCCCTTTGGCACCTCTGTTATATATCCTTTCTATAGAACCGCTGGCAGCCGTGATTAGACAGAATGATGACATTAGCGGACTAAAAGTGAATAGTCTGGAGAACAAAATTGCACTTTATGCAGATGATGTTCTATTGACTCTTACAGATCCTATTAGATCTATTCCAGCTGTATTTTGTCTTATTAATGAGTATAGTAAATATTCAGGCTATAAAATAAATATAAAAAAAAAACACAAATCCTGACAAGAGGTCTCAATGGGCCTGAAGTAAAAAAACTTAAAAAGGAGTTTAAATGTGATTGGGAAGCAAGGAATATAAAATATCTAGGGGTAAGACTATCCCTGGATTATAGGGAAATTGGGGAACTTAATTATACAGAAATAGCTATTCAATTTAGGAGTATCTTAAAAAGTTGGAAGGGACTGGAATTGTCCTAGTTGGGAAGAATTGAAGCGGTAAACTCTTATTTACTCCCCAAATTGATATTTTTGTTTAGTAATCTCCCGCTGAGGGTATCACCCCAGACGATACGCGGTCTTCAAAAACAGGTTTCGGATTATATATGGCAAGAGAATTTGGAGATCTTACAGAGACATTGGAAGGAAGGGGGAATTTCTTTCCCAGATATACAGAAATCATATATGAATAATATGGTAGCACACTTAATTAAATGTGATAATTTTACAATGTCAAGACCAGTTTGGTTAGATATTGAAAAAATGGATCTCTCTAATATTGAACCTTTATTTCTTTGGTGGTGTGATAGTGATTTAGTAAATAATATAAGATCTAGCAACCCGATGAATAACACAATGATCTACATTGTAAAATACCTAAAAAAAAAAAATATGGAACTAAACATATATCGAGAAATGCCCCATTAATATGTCTAAAATATTATCTAAAAAATATAAATTTTCAAGAATGGGAAAAATGTGGAATTGTAAAAATTGCGGAACTTTTAAATGATAACAAAATATTGCCATTTGCAATGATACAGTTCAATTATAATCTCCCTTCGAAGGAAATATTTAATTACTTAAGAATAAAATCTTTTATTATGGGAAATGTCTTTTCGGAAAGTTCCCCATTAGATCAGTTTGTAGCATTTCACTATAAAAAGAAAATTGTATCTAGATTTAATCAATTTACAAGATGCCAAAGGCAAATAGCTAAAGCATCGGCAATGAATAACTGGGAGCAGGAACTCCACTTTTCATCCTCGGTTGAAGATTGGATTTTAGCCCTACAATCGGTAAAAAGATATATACATGGGGTGAATATACAGGAAGTGTATTTTAAATTGGTGTATCGTTGGTATCTGGTGCCCACTCGCCTCCATAGATTTCAACCCACACTTCTACCAGATTGTTGGAGATGTGGTAGGGAGTTAGATTCTTTTTCCCACATCTGGTGGGACTGTGAGGAATTGAAATCTATGAAAACAAATTTATTGGATTTAGTGGACTCTATTTTGAAGGTCCAAACTGTCATTACGGCTCAAATGTTCTTGTTTCATTTAGATATGCCAATAGTTAACATAAGACAAAAAATCCTTATGATTCACTCTTTTATGGCAATAAAAATAGTTATGGCTAGAAATTGGAGAAACATGGGCTCGTTAAATTGGCATGACATATGTATACAATTAGATTATCAATGCAGGATGGAAGCTGGGGTAGCCTCAAATAAGTTATCCAGAGAAAAATATGATGAAACTTGGGCCCCTTGGGTTAGATATCTTAGCCGTAAAAACTTAACCCCCTTTCTATAGATAGCCACATTTAGGTAGCACCAATGCGAATTGACAGTAAGATAGAGGAAATGTATGTTATTTTCTCTTTTTCTTTTTTTTTTTCTCTGGTCTGAATGTTGATAATGCAGCTAATGTTCAAGTGTATGAATTATGGTTATATTAAATTTATGTGTAATTATAAATCTATCGTAAAGCAAAATGTTGTACCATAATGTAATATCTAACTATGAGGATGCATTTGGATGGAATTTTCTTTTAAATGAAAAATAAAAAATGTATTAAAAAAATGTATATAAATAAAAAAAGAATTATCTGTTGCGTTAATAATTTTGTTCAGTGTATATGCATATATTACAGTACTAATGTCGTTCATATATGTTTACTATTTTGTAGGGTGCAGCTTACTAATTTCAGTTCCTCAGACAGTGCACAACATATTTCGGTAAGCATATATTATTTTAATTATTTGGGAAAGTGTGTGGGGTTTGGTTATATGGCTATATTTTTTATAATGTACGTGGTTCTCTATAAACTTGTGTTGAGTAAAAAATTTATGTTTTCCCATTTTGTTGAGCAACTGGATATCACTTATGTTACTACACAAACAAATTCTTATCATTACAATAACTATTTCAGAAGTACGAATTGTTCCTACAATTTTCTGCGGGCATGTATTCTATTCTTTCCTAAACCTGTCTCTCAAATACTATAAAATGTGCTGTATGCTGACATTTCCTAACCACTATCCGCTTATGCAATGTTTTTACTTATACTCTTGTGGAATGTCATTATCTAGCTAATTGTTATGCTATGCACTATCAAAAATATAAAGAATATAAAAAAAAAAAAAAAAGCACTGTACCAGCAATTTATTTGCAGGTTACTGTTCTAAAATACCCACTGCTATAGCAAAATATATCTGTAAGATGCACATATAACCCCTTCAGTTTTAAACAGAGTAAATTTAATAATTATCCAATATGTAAAAAAAAAAAAAATTCAAACTGACATTATTTTGGGTGAAATATAGTTTACTTGAGTCGTTTTATGGTGCCACCAACCCCGTATATCTTGATGGAAGTGGAAATGTGATTTCTGTGAGTGCCAGTCTTTATGCTAAGAGTTACGTGAACCAGTCGCAGTCATATGTCTGAAGTACATTTCTCACATTAATGACTGAGCATCATGGGAAATGTAGTTTACAAGCTACTGCAATGCCAAGGTTAACCAGATCTAGCCATACTAGCTACAAATGCACTCTGATATGACCCCCCTTTTGTAAGACATCAATCATTATATTCATTTCTTCTAGTAAAATATCTATAAATGTTAAAATAAAATGTATCATTATTCTTGGCTGACTGTGCTTTGGTCATATAGTTAGATGTACTGGGAAACTTCATAAACAATGCATATGCTATAAACATGTGTCTCCTTTGCCGTAGAGGGTACAATCAGAAAACCTTGCTGAAGCCATCCCTGTATGAAGGACTTTTACCCTTGTTATCTCCATCCCTGTTATGCTTTTTGTTGAGCATTTGGGTTGCATATTCTCCATGTGGTATCCTCGAGAAACAGCCACGGTTATTTTTATGGATGCTAGGAGTAACATTTTCTAATGTCACAGTAAGTACTAAGCATTTTAATGTCCCAGATGTAGTCAGAATGAGACAGTCTGCATTTTTAAGTGTTTTTACATGGTAGTCGAGTGAGCAATTGGGTTCCCTGATACCAATGTAAAGTAATGTGAGCAATTGGTTGTAAGCCCTGAGATCAATGTACAGTCTAAAAGCCATCTATTAACCCCTTAAGGACGGAGCCAAATGTACACGTTGTGAACAAAACAAAATGTAAACAAAACCTGGCATTTGCGCTACATGTCTGTCCAACCGTAATACACCTCTTTCATAGTAAATGCACCCACCCTTATTATATATCATTTTATTCAGGGGAAACAGGGCTTTCATTTAATATCAAATATTTAGCTATGAAACATAATTTAATATGAAAAAATGGGAGAAAATAAGATTTTTTTTATTTTTTTAGTTCTACATGACATTTTAACTGTCAATGTCATAATACTGTTTGCTTTTACTGCAATAAAATACACATATTTGTATTCAGCAAAGTCTCACGTGTAAAACAGTACCCCTATGTACAGGTTTTATGGCGTTTTGGGAAGTTACAGGGTCAAATATAGCACGTTACATTTGAAATTGAAATTCGCCAGATTGGTTACGTTGTCTTTGGGACTTTATAGTAGCCCAGGAATGAAATTTACACCCATAATGGCATATCATTTGCAATATTAGACAACCCAAGGTATTGCAAATGGGGTATGTCCAGTCTTTTTTAGTAGCCATTTGGTCACAAACACTGGCCAAAGTTAGCGTTAGTATTTGTTTGTGTGTGAAAAATGCAAAAAACGCCAATTTTGGCCAGTGTTTGTGACTAAGTGGCTACTAAAAAAGACTGGACATACCCCGTTTGCAATACCTTGGGTTGTCTACTATTGCAAATGGTATGCCATCATAGGGGTAATTTTCATTCTTGGGCTACCATAGGGTCTCAAAGGCAGCGTAACCAATCTGGCGAATTTTAATGTGAAAAAAATGAAACGCAAGCCTTATATTTGACGCTGTAACTTTTGAAAACACTATAAAACCTGTACATGAGGGGTACTGTTGTACTCGGGAGACTTCACTGAACACAAATATTTGTGTTTCAAAACAGTAAAAGTATCATAGCAATAATATTGTCCGTTTAATGCTGTTTGTGCGTGAAAAATGCAAAAAACGTCACTTTTACTGGCGATATCATCGTTGTAATACATTTTACTGTTTTGAAACACTAATATTTGTGTTCAGCGAAGTCTCCCGAGTAGAACAGTACCCCCCATGTACAGGTTTTATGGTGTCTCGGAAAGTTATAGGGTTAAATATAGTGCTAGCAAATTAAATTCCCTTTACTTTCGGCATGGGTTGTCATGCAGGTCCTGCTAATTGTAATTAATTAAGATACCTAATTATGTAAAAATATTACATAAATATATATGTAGAATCAATATATGTATATATATACGTATGTGTATATATATGTATATATCTATATAATTTTTTAAAAATATTTTTATTTATATATAGGTATATATATAGTGATATATAAGTATATATTTATGTGTATAAATATATATATTATTTCGTTCTATGTGTATTTTGATATATATATATATATATTAATTTCACAATACAGTTAGAACGAAATAACACACATCTATATATTTTTTAATTATTTATTTTTAATTATTTTTGTAATTTTATTTTTTAACGTATTTACATTTTAATTTTTTTTATAATATATATAAATATATATATAACAATAATTATATATATATTTAATCAGTATCAGTCTACGTGTAATTTGATATTAATATATATATATAATTATATATATATTAATAGTAAAATACACCTAGACACTGTACATGTGTGTATGTATATGTGTATATATATACTTTGATCATATATATATAATATATATATATGATCTAAGTATATATAATTTTATTTTTTTACACTTTTAACTTATTTTACTTTTATTTTCAGCCAGCAGGGGGACCCCCTGTAATTACAGGCAGCCCCCCTGCTGGCAATACAGAAGCCAGCTATACCCGGCCATGTGATTGTGGGGTCCTCGCTAGGACCCCACTCTCACACCGCCGGGGGGCTTCCTGGAGGACGGTCGTGCTGCGGGGGGCTCCCTGGGAGTCCCCCCCACCGCGATCGCCGGCGTGGGACCGCCGGCGACCGGGTAAGTACAGAAAGACCGGAGGGCGTACTATTACGCCCGGCGGCGTTTAGAGCCGCCTATTAGAGGACGTAATAGTACGCCCTGCGGTCTTAAGGGGTTAATGTGGTAGATTACTGCACAGATGTTAATAGAAAACTTTAAGGCAACATACAAAACATATTTATATATTATAATGTGAAATATAGAAATTAACCCAAATATTATTATAATGGTGGTTGAAGACCACCTTATGCCCCTATCTGCATATCTACTAACTATAGAAAGCTAGTGACATTACTTCCCAGTTGCTAGAATGGTGTGGCCGGTAAAATAATGAAAGGGATCTGGCTTCCTGCTCCCCCACACATGGGGGGACTTTAGTTCAAATATTGGGGTTTGACAGACCACTGTTCACCTCACTGCCCCCCCTCCCCCCATGGCCACCTGGTTGGAAATATTAACTAAACTGGTTTATGAATATTGTAATGTCATTCTGATGTCTCCCACTGCCCCCACCCATGGCATTAGGTATGGGCTACTTATTGTTAAAGGGGGAGACCTTTAGGTAGGGGCTCTATTTATAACAGAAGGAATGGTGTAGTGCCCCCCCCCCCTCCCAGACCCTCAGCCCCAGCAATATTCAGCTAGTTCCCATCTATTTATAATACAATGTGGGGATTTAGTGCCCCTCCAAGCCCCACCCATAAGAATTTACTGGGGGGAGGAGGGGGGGCTCTAATTATAATACAAGGAGGGTCCTTGTGTCCCACCCAGACCCCAGATATGGGCAATGTGTGGGAGCTCTAATTAAATATACAAGGGGGATATACCATGGTCCACCCACCTAATATTGTCTATAAGTCCTCTCTACCTGGGTGGCTAGGGATCTTCAGCTCTTCAACTCCTAACTTCAAATAAACTACCCTACCTATCCCCCTCACTTTAATAATAAAACTAATACCTGCAACAAGAAAACAAAAATCATTCTTATCATCAGATGTCTTCTTTCTTCTAAATATTTTCTTTAGCCCCCAATAAGACCAAATAAAGTGCATAATAATGTACTGCAACTATTACAAATAAAGAAAGAACCAATTTGGAAAAAAATGTGATAAAACATCAAAATAGCAACAAAATAAATAATATTGTATGTGAGCCCCAGAATCAGAATTAACTTACAAAGGGACATTTTCTCCACACTATGCAATATCAGTCTGAGTGTTCTGATTGGTTAGCTTGTATTTCTTATTTTCAATAGTAACATCGTGTTATTGTGGATTTTATTTGGTGTTTGAGGTTTTTTTGGGGGGTTGGAGAAAAGAAGAAAGAAGACAGATCTAAAAGAAGACAGATCACACAGAAGAGAAAACAACACAGTCAGTAAAAAAGGGAACAAAACATTTTTTAGATACATAAATGAGAAAAGGAAAGTAAAACAAGGATTAATTAGATTAAAAACAAAAGAAGGAAGGTATGTAGAAGAGGATAAAGGTCTAGCTGACTGCCTCAATGAATATTTTTGTTCAGTATTTTTTAGATGAAAATGAAGGAAAGGGGCCTTAGTTAGAAAAAAGGACTAATGAGTCATTTGTTACATGTGAGTTTACAGATTAAGAGGTTCTATTTCAACTGTCAAAAGTAAAGACAAATTGGTCACTGGGGCCTGATGGAATACACCCAAAGTTATTAAAAGAGCTTAGTGGTGTACTAGCAAAACCATTAACAGATTTATTTAACCAATCATTGTTAACAGGAGTAGTCCCAGAAGATTGGAAATTAGCGAATGTTGTGCCCATTCACAAGAAAGGTAGTAGGGAGGAGTTGGGCAACTATAGGCCAGTAAGCCTTACTTCAGTAGTGGGGAAAGTAATAGAAACCATTTAAAAGCATAAGATTGTTGAACATCCAAAATCTCATGGATTTCAAGATCAGAGGCAACATGGGTTTACTTCAGGGAGATCATGCCAAACTAATCTTATTGATTTTTTTGATTGGCTAACTAAAATAATAGATCAGGGTGGTGCAGTAGACATTGCTTAACTAGATTTCAGTAAGGCTTTAGAGCAATATCTTTAAACTGTTTTTACATTATTAATACAGTGTGTCCTGAATTATCAGTTATGCAATTTTCTCCTCAGTAGATATAAAGGTATACCAAGGGAGGTTGCAAGGTTGCACATAGAAGGCTTATCAATAAACTGCAATCTGTAAGTTTGGATTCCAATATTGTTGAATGAGTAAGGCAGTGGCTGAGTGACAGGCAACAGAGGGTTGTGGTCAATGGAGTATATTCGAAGCATGGTATGTCACCAATGGAGTACTTCATGGATCTGTACTTGGACCCATTCTCTTTAAATTTTTGTTAGTGATATTGCAGAAGGTCTTGATGGTAAGGTATGTCTTTTTGCTGAAGAAACTAAGATATGCAACAGGGTTGATGTTCCAGAAAGGATAAGCCAAATGGCAAATGATTTAGGTAAACTAGAAAAATGGTTGTGGCAATGGTTGAGTTGTGGCAGCTGACATTTAATGTGGATAAGTGCAAAATAATGCATCTTGGACGTAAAAACGCAAGGGCAGATGTTGAAGGGTTGGTCTCTAACTTTTCCTTACTAGGGGAGGTCAACATTATTATACATAGGTATTTACAAAAACCAGGGATTGGGATTTAGGGGTGATTATTTCAGATGACTTAAAGGTAGGCAGACAATGTAATAGAGCAGGAAATGCTAGCAGAATGCTTAGTTGTATAGGGAGAGGTATTAGCAGTAGAAAGAGCAGAAACTTACAAGGAAAGGTTAAAGGATCTTGGAGGAAAGACGAGACAGGGGGGATATGATAGAAACATTTAAATACATAAAGGTAATCAACAAATTAAAGGAGGAGACTATATTTAAAAGAAGAAAATCTACTACAAGAGGAAATAGTCTTAAATTAGAGGGGCAAAGGTTTAAAAATAATATCAGGAAGTATTATTTTACTGAGAGGGTAGGCGATGCATGGAATAGCCTTCCAGCTGAAGTGGTAGAGGTTAATACAGTGAAGGGGTTTAAGCATGCGTGGGATAGACATAAGGCTGTCCTAACTATAAGATAAGGCCAGGGACTAATGAAAGTATTTAGAAAATTGGGCAGACTAGATGGGCCAAATGGTTCTTATCTGCCGTCACATTCTATGTTTCTATGACACCTGATGGTAGGTAAAAAAAATTCTTTACAGCTGTTTTTTTGTACTCCTACTACTATTAGGGTGAGGGGGTACGTATATTTCTTTATTTGGGGTAGGGGGGATAAGGGGACACCAAGCCTTATCAATATTAGAGCCCCCACCTGACACCCATGGGTAGGGACATTAGGTAATTCCAGTTTATTAATAAAGCCCCCACCTGCTGACTACATGTGGGGGTTGTAGGGACACTAAGAAAAACTTCCCATAATGTCTTGATTGAAAACAAATAGGCATATGGCAAAGAGTAATGTGATAACACTTCAAAGAGGCATGTCTTAATTATTAATACTTTTAAATAAAGTAACAAATTAAACATTTCCACTCTCTGACTAGGTCATTTTTATATATTATAATTTAATTTTGTAATAATGTAACAATGTTAATATGCAATGTTTGTTTCCTTCTTGTTCATGCTAATATAGCCAGAATCTGTTTTTTTTTTTAAATTCTTTATTTTGAAAAATTTTGTCATTTAACGTGGGGATACAGAAAAGAAAAGTTGGCGGTACAATTGTCATACAAAGTTTACAGAGTTATCACATTCTCATGTAGCATATGATCAGGCTATATCATGTGGCATATCTTTTAACTTTCC
Organism: Pelobates cultripes; assembly: GCA_933207985.1. Classification (NCBI taxonomy): domain Eukaryota; kingdom Metazoa; phylum Chordata; class Amphibia; order Anura; family Pelobatidae; genus Pelobates; species Pelobates cultripes. Next base: position 253,750,116 of record OW240915.1, on the reverse strand, counting down.
TTTGGGAATTGGGAATTGGGTGGGGTACAGAAAAAAGAAGAGGGAAGGTGAGTGGGGTACATATACATACAGTTTCGATTCTTCCTTTACATCAATCCAGTTCTCTTTATGTTGGTGGGTCTGGGTGGTTATGGGAATGAGTTGGCTTGTGTGAGCCTTTTTGCGTGGTGTAGTGTCCGTGATGGGTTGCGTCGTACGCTGTCAGCGCATATTGTTCAGTTGGGTAGGAGTGAGGGGGCAGGTGTTTGGGGGTATTTTTTCCTGCTTGTTTTGCGTTGTTTCCTAGTTCAGGTGTTGTCTATGCTCGGTTTTGGTCGAGTTGCCTGGTTCACTATGATGTCTGGGGGTGTAAGAGGGGTGCCGGGGAAAGGGGAGGTGTGGGGTGGGTTATCTTCACTTGTTGTTTCCGTTTTGTTTTTCAGGTTGGGTGTGGACCCAGTTATAAGGGGTGGTCTGGTAAGTCGATGCGAGTGTCAGCCAGCGTGGGTTTTCCCGTTGGTGAGTCTGAGATGTTATGGGTATTGAGGTTGTTGTCGTATGTAGCTTCTATTGTGGCCCTCTTTTCTGGTTTCCCATCTGTATGTTTTCTGTTATTTAAGTGTGTGCTGGGTACCTCTCGTTGGGGTTGTGCTGTGGTTTCGCTTACCTCTGGGGTTGTTGGTATGGTTGTTGTGTTGTGTGGTCACTGGATTTAGGCTGTTTCAGCTGTTTTCTTAGTTGGCGGGTATGTTTGGTTCTGTTGTATTTGTTTCGGGGTGTCCGGTTTTGGGGGATTTGTTCGGCCCTTTGGGGTTTCTTATCTGGGGGTTCTCTCAGTTTGTGTGGTTGGGGGTTATGTTTGGTGGTCTTGGCTCTTTTATGTTTCCGTGTGTGTGGGTGGCTGGTGCTAGAGGGGGTGTGTCTGGTGGTTCTGGGAGGTGTTGGTGGTTTAAGTGTCTGCGGAGCGTTTTTGTAGCGTGGGTGTGTGTGTGTTTCAGGTGGAGAGAGGGTTTTCGTAGAACCATGGGTCCCAGATTTTGTGGAAGTGCTTAGTCGAGTCGTGTACCAGTGCGGACAATTCGTCCATTTTAATTGTCTCTTTTATTTTTTGGGTTATTGTACCCACGGTCGGGGTTTCTGGGCTACCCCATTTTTCGGCAATGGCTCTTCTAGTGGCCAGTGCTATTTTGGCAATTAGTTTGTTTTGGGCCCTAGGTGTGTTGGGAAGCGGTTTGGATAGGAGCCATGTCCAGGGGTTTAGTGGTATGTCTGTGTGGAGGATTTTCGATACCATGGACGCTATTTGTTGCCAAAGTTGTGCGGTGGGTGTGCATTCCCACCACATGTGGAGGTATGTGCCCTTCTGTCCGCAACCTTTCCAGCATATGTCCGTGTCTGACCTGCCCATCTGCTTGAGCCTGAGGGGGGTAAGATACCATCTCATAAGCGTCTTGTACGCCTGTTCTTTGTGGTTGACACAGATTGATATAGATGCTGTGGCCTCCCAGATCCTGGCCCAATCAGTCGGGTCTTCTGCCGGACCTAGATCCCTCTCCCAAGCCGACACATATGTAAGGGCCCCGTCTTTAACATTTTGGATTAGGTGTGTGTAGAGTGCGGATATTTGGCCTTTTTGTGTCGGGGATTGCATGCATTGTTTTTCGAAGGATGTGAGCTCTTTAGTTCCTGCTTGTTTGGTTATTGGCATGTCTAGGAAGCTTTTGATTTGTATGTGGCGGAACATGTCAAATGTACGGTATGGTGTTGTATGTGGGAGCTCTGGGAAAGGTATTGGTTGTTGGTTTTTGTAGTAGTGGAACAGTCGAGTGAGATCGTTTGCCTCGAAGCGGGCGAAGTCTTTGGGTGTCATGCCCGGTGGGAAGTGGGTGTTGCGAAGTAGCGGGGTTAGTGGTGAGTGTTGGGTTGTAAGGCCGCTCTTGTGAGTTGTTTTGTCCCATATGTTTATGGTGTTGAGTATCGCCGGTGATGTGCGGGGCAGCGGGGGCCTCGCTGATTTCTGTAGCCAGATGTATAGTGAGGGGAAGTCTCTGCCGAAAATGTCGTGTTCAAGGTCTACCCAACGTTTAACTCCGTATGGGGCGTGCCAGTTTTGGGCCTGCGTTAGTTGGGCTGCCTGGTAGTAATGTGTAAGGTGGGGTAAGCCCAGGCCCCCGGCTCTATTGGGTACATATAGGGTTTGGCGTTTTATTCTGGCGCGTCTGTTGGCCCATATAAATTTGTCGATGGTTGTTTGCAGTGTTTTGAAGTCGCTGCTCCGGATTGGGATCGGTAGGGTTTGGAATAGGTATAGAAGCCTAGGGAGCACGTTCATCTTGACTGACGCTAGTCTGCCCAGCCACGAGATCGGCATGTTTTGCCAGGTAGAGATGTCGTGGGTTATTTTCTGTATCGTGGGTGTATAGTTCAGAGCATAGCATTGGGGTAGGTCTGCCGGGATAGCGATCCCTAGGTATTGTATGTGGGTGGGTTTTAGTCTGAAGGGGTATTTTTCTTGGATGGCTGCTGTTGTGGAAGGGTCTATGTGTATTGAGAGGGCTTCTGTTTTATCTATGTTTAGTTTGTACCCTGATACCGCCGCATATGCTTCTAGGGCGTGTAGGAGTGGTGGTAAGGAGGTTATGGGTTCCGTGATTGTGATGAGTAGGTCGTCTGCATATGCCGCCGTTTTATATTCTTCCTCTCGTACTCTGAGGCCGGTTATGTCGGTGTTGAGCCTGAGGCTCTGTAGGAGCGGTTCAAGGGAGAGTGCAAATAGGACTGGGGATAGTGGGCATCCCTGACGCGTGCCGTTGTAAATCGTGAAGGAGGGTGGTTGTGTATGTGGGAGGAGTAAGTGTGCTTGAGGTGTGGCGTATAGTACTGTCAGCGCGTTCCTGAATTCTTGTGGGAATCTGAGTTTTTCGAGAGTCGCGAATAGGAAGGGCCAAAGTAGTCTGTCGAAGGCTTTTTCTGCGTCAAGCGAAACTATTAAGGTCGGGATTTGTCTTGTGTGAGCTGTCCAGATGAGGTCGTATGTCCGTCTAGTGTTGTCGCTAGCCTGTCTCGTGGGTATAAAGCCCACCTGGTCTGGGTGGATTAGTCGGGTTAGATATGGGTTGAGGCGGTCTGCTAGGAGTTTGGTGAGTAGTTTGATATCAACGTTGAGGAGTGATATTGGTCGGTAGTGTCCTGGGTCTAGGAGGGTTTTGTTGGGTTTGGGGAGGAGGCATACATTGGCCTGTAGCATGTCTGGTGGTAGTTGGTCGCCTGCCAGGATCGCGTTGTAGAGGTTGCAGAGGTGGGGGATCAGGGTGGATGCGTAAGTTTTGTAATAGAGTCCTGTGAACCCATCCGGGCCCGGGCTTTTATTGGGTTTCAGTGTTTTGATCGCTCCTGCGAGTTCTTCTGGCGTGATGGGGTTGGCTAGTGCTTCCTCTGCTTCTGTTGGGAGGGAAGGTAGTGGTACCTGTTGTAGGTATTGGTCAATAAGTGTGTTGGTGTGCGTTGGGTTTTGTCGGGTTGTAGGTGAGTGGTCGTACAAGGCTTCAAAGTATTTCTGAAAGACGCCGGCTATCTCGCTCGGTTTTTCTGTGAGAGTCCCTTCTGGTGTGTTAATTTTGGTGATCTGTTTACGTTCTGTTCTCTGTTTGAGTTTCCTTGCGAGTAGTGTGTCTGCTTTGTTTGCTTTGTCATAAAATAGTTGTTTTGACCACAGTAGTGCTTTGGTTGAATCTTTCGCCATGTATTTTTTTATTTTTGTTTGGCATTCTGCAATTTTTCCGTTTGTTTCTGGCGTTGGGTTAAGTTTATGTTGGGCCTCTAGGGTCCTAAGGGTCATTAGTGTCTTTTCTAGGTGTGCTACCTGTTTTCTTTTGTGTATGGTCGCTTGATTTATCATGACTCCCCGGATTACTGCTTTGTGTGCTGCCCATAGAGACCCTTCGGAAGTTGCTGAGTCCTTATTTAGTGTGAAGTATTCTGTAATAGCTTGGGCCACATTTTGTCGGATTGTTGGGTTGTGTAGTAATGTGGGGTTTAGTCGCCAAGACCAGGGTCTTGTCGTGCATGGTAGGTTAAGTGTCAGGGTAATATCTGCGTGGTCGGACCACGTGATGGAGCCTATGTTCGTGTTGTTTACCATGGGTGCCAGTGCCGGGGAAATGAGGAACAGGTCTATGTGGGAGTGGGATTGGTGAGGGTGCGAGAAGAATGTGTAGTCTAGGGATGAGGGGTGATGGGCTCTCCATGCATCGATCAAGCGAGTTTTTGAGATGAAGGTGGAGAGCATTTTGTCTGCTTTGGCTGTTGGTTGTTGGTGGTGCGTTCGTGATTGTGTGCGTCGCCTGTCTACCATTGGCGAGGGTGTGGCGTTGAAGTCTCCGCCCAGTATAGAATGGTGGGAGGGGAAGAGGGCTAGGTGGGCTTGTATCGTATGCCAGAATGCTTTGGAAGGGGTGTTCGGAGCATATATTGACGTGAATGCATAGAGGTGCGTGCCTATTTTGCCTGTTACAGTGAGGTATCGGCCTTGCGGGTCGGCTATAGTTCGTTGGATCGAGAGAGGGCATGATTTCCGAATGATGATGGCTACTCCATTGTGTTTGTCGTGGGGGGAGCTGGCGAAGTGGTTAATTCGGTAGTGTCGGCTTAGGAGAGGGAACTGCTTGGTCCGGGTGTAATGAGTTTCCTGCAAGAGTAGTATGTCCGCCTTAGATCTGTTTGCCCAGCGCATTACTTGGTGCCGTTTGGTGGGGTTGTTTAGGCCCTTGCAGTTTATTGATAGGCAGGTCAGGGTTGCCGGCATGCTGGTGGGTGCGGTGTTGTTCTGCTGGTGTGTGCCTTCTTGTTGTAGTGGGTTTGGTTCTGAATCTGTATGTTTGATGTACCTTGGGGAGGGGGGTGGAAGATGGGGGGGGGAGGTGGCAATGTAGGATGTAGGGCTGTGGGTGGGGGGGTGTTGGGGAAGGGGTAGATGGTTTGGATCCTGGTCTTACTAGTTTGTTGCCAGGAGATGGGCGAGCGGGAGGGTGTGCGAGTTTCTGTCTGTTGTAAGGGGTGTTGGTCTCCTCTAGTTCTCACTGTATGGTTGAGGTGAGATTAGTTGAGTTGGTTTGTGTGTTCGTGGGGGGGAGAATGGACTGTAAGCGTGCCCTTCGCTCCCCGCCCCGGGGTGTCTGCGTGGGTGCATCTCGGTGGGGTGTGATGTGTGGGTGGGGTTGGTCATGTTGTGCGTTTGGATTGCTTTTGTGAGTACGTGGATGTACTGCAGCTTTAGTGGGGGTGAGTGTGTGACTGTCCCATGGTGTCGTTGTGTGCGTACCTGGTGAGTCGGTTTCGCTGGTCTAGGGGTTCTTGTGTGTTGTCATGGATCGCCGGTCCTTTGTGTAGGTCAGCTGTTGTACGGAGGGGGCTGGCCAGGGTCTGTCCGGTAGCTGTAGGATCGTCCGCTTCCCTCATCACTGTTGGTTGGTGCTTGTTGTTGGTCTGTGGAGGGGGTGTTTTTGGACCGCTCTGAGGAGCCGTGTGTGGTATGGTACCTGTGTTTAATATACATGCACAGTAACATTTTATAATACATAGTAATGGTTAGTTAAGTCTTGCGTGTGGGTTACATAATAAGTAGCATTGCGGTAATTTTTCTTGTTACTATCAAAGTCACATGCTGCCCTGGTATGCCTTGGACATGCCTTTCAACCTGAACCCATGTGCCGACATGTCTGTTGTGTGGCATCCTTTTCCTAACCCAGCAGTGCTTGTGGCTAGTAGTGGGGTCTGCATTTAGTCCCTTAGGCCTTGGTGTAGTAGCTTAGGGCCTCCTGTGACAGTCTACAGGTTGTGGCCCTGAGATTCAGTTGGGGACTGGGGCTAGCTGTGCGCACCGGGTAATATGTTAGCGTAACAGGTGAAACTGAACTAAGTATAGCTTTGGCGTGCTTGTGAGACATGTATACTGCTAGGCGACCCATGGCCTCTCGTGGGAGACGTCGTGGGTGGTCCAACCGTGCGGCTGAGGGGGGTGCTGTCCGCCACTCTGAGGTGGTGTGAAGTCCCTGAGTGCCCTGTCTACTCGGGGGCATTTTGTGCTTCGTTACGTAGTATATGTTAGCATGATAATTCAGGCTTGGTTGTTGAGTACCTGTTGGTTTGCAGTGGGAGATTTGTTTTTTTACTATCTGGGGGGGGGTCGTGTGTTGCCCCTGAGGGCCTTGGTCGTGCCTTCCAGAGGGGTTGCCTATGCTGCCATAGCTGACCTGCGGTATCCTATCTCAAGATTGTGCGGCGGGGTCTACTAGTTAACCCCTGCGTGCGGTTATTGTGTCGTATGGGCACTGTCTACGGCTTATGGGTGTTCAGCCTTGGGGGTGTATCGGGTCCCAGGCCCGGCAGTACGCTCAGATAAACATTCAAGCATAACGGGTGTATTTTAACTATATACAGCATTGAGATAACATTGAGATAACATTAGAGTAACATTGTGGTGTGCATACTACCAGTCTTTTAGAGTCCGTGGTTTGCGGCCTTGGGTTGGTTTCAGGTTCCCGGTATGGGGTTGGTGCCAGTAGCCGTCTTTTGAGCCTATCAGGTGTTCATGTCGTCTTGCTCTGGTTGCGTTGGCGGGGACCCTCGCTTAGGTTGCGGGCGTGTTGGGAGCGTATGGGGCCCTCCTCTGCGGCTCGCATTCTCTTTCGTGGCTTGGTTGGGGTCTTGTGCTGGGTAGCGTAAGGTTATCCCAAGATGGTCGGCAAAGTCTTGCATATCTGCTACCTGGTGGAGGGTGAATGATTGTTCCCCCTTTTTCACCGACAGTTTGAAGGGGTGTCCCCACATGTAGCGCCATCCGGCTTCGATCAAGGCTGTGGTAAGGGGCTTGAGCTCCCGGCGTTTCTTCAGTGTGGTCGGTGCTAAGTCCTGATAGAAGTGTATTTGTTGGTCTTGGTAGGTAGGCTGGTGGGCTCTTGCCGCTTTCATAAGCTGTTCTTTGACTGGAAAGTATAGGAGTTTCGTTATGATATCCCGTGGTGTGTTGGGGTTGTAGGTTGGGGGACGCAGGGCTCTGTGTGCCCTTTCTATGTATAATTCTTGATCTGAGGCGTTAGGGAGGAGGGACTGGAAGATTGCTTTGATTGTGGGGAGAATGGCGTTTGGAAGGACTGTTTCAGGTATGCCCCTGATGCGTATATTTTGTCTGCGGGATCTGTTATTGAGGTCCTCCAGTCCGTCTTCAAGGTAGAGCATTCTGTCTTGCAGGAGCTCTGTGTCCTTGTGGAGGGCTGTGGTTTTTGTTTGGGTGTCCTTTATCAGGCGTTCATTGTGGTCTGTTCTTGAGGTCAGTACCTCCAGCTCTTTCTTGAGGCCTGTGATTTGTTTCTCCAGGGCTGCTGCAGTGTAGGCTTTGATGTCTGCTGATGTCTCCCTGAGCATGGCCCGGAGGTCCTCTTTGGTGAGGGGGGTGGCCGGGGTTTTTTCTGCTTCGCTCCCCTCTGAGTCTGAGCCGGAGTCTGCCTGGCTGTGGGCCAAAGATGGCCGCCCGTCTTCTTTGGCGCGAAACATCGTCGCCACCGACGGCGTGGATTCCTTCCGTTTTTTGTTTCCCCCCATCGGTAAGAGGTGTGTGGGGTCTTTGGGGGCCCGTGGGAGGCGTTTGGGGGCGAGATGCACCTGGTAGCCGGCTGATGTGCGCGGGTATTTCGGCCGGGGCGGGAGAGCTGCAGGCCCGTGCGTCTTACTCCATTGAAGGTTAGGCTCCGCCCCCCAGAATCTGTTTTTTTAACGTAACTATTCTTTTTTATATGAAACAGCTGTTATTTGGGTTAATCACATTACTGGGTTTTAGCACACCTTTTTAATATTGTTTTCAATGTATTGAAATGAAAATAATTTAATATATTAAGGGTGTAATAGAAATTATATTTTCCTTAATTAAATTGTCAACTTATTAAAGCATATAGCAGTGGAAAAACAGACATGCAAAATATTTTTAATAGGACACATATTATGATAGCTTTTAGTAGCATTGTTATAGTAAAAGATGAGAAAGTCAATTAAGATAGAGCAATGAATAAATTTTTCATGATTCTTGGCCATTCATCTGGTTGCATGGGCATTATGAGAATATCTGCTGTGGCAGAGGTTATCCACTACTAACTTATGAAATTTCACTTCAGTATTTAGATTTATTAATGAATGTGTTTTTTTTTTTCTTAATACTAGTTGAATTTTTTATTTTTTTTTAGTGCCGAGTGATTATATCTCAAATGACAAACACAAGGTGTGAAGTCTTCCACTGGATGCTTTTCCCTCTTATTCTGCTAGTGGGCGCTGCTGTGTCAGGACTGCTTGGACAAGTGGAGGAAATTACTTTCATTGCTTTTACTCTCCTTACTACTGCAGCACATGTACACTATGGAGTTTGTGTGGTATGTTGTGTGTCCATAAAAGAAAAACTATTGTGTGCGTGACAAAACACCATTTTAAATATTTAATATATATAACCATTCACATTACATTAAATACACTGTCTCAGCAAAAGAGCAATATCTTTAAACTGTTTTTACATTATTAATACAGTGTGTCCTGAATTATCAGTTATGCAATTTTCTCCTCAGTAGATATAAAGGTATACCAAGGGAGGTTGCAAGGTAACAGATATGAAAAGATATACAAACCTACCAATTACACTGTCACATGTCAAGGTCAGAACAATAATTTATTATATTAAACTAGTATATGTCCTAGACTTTAATAATAATTACGCAATGTCCTCTCCAGGTATTTCACCAAGAACTGTTTTTTTAATGAACTCCATATAACTCATTAAAGCTGCATAGGCCATTTGTTCTTCAATACTTTCCCCTAAACCAGCTACAATGCAAACATACCTTTGCTCTCCCAAAAAATAAAAATGCCTTTGTCACCGGAGACATTTTCTGCATGTTTGTACATATATAAATAAGGTTTAGACTAAAGCGAATTCATCTCTTTGTAGGGAAGATGTAATTCATTTATACCTGTGACACACAGTTAAAATAATACGCATTCCCATCAATGAGAGGTATAGAAGTGGAACAGGCAGGTGAGCCGAGTAGAAGATGGTGTCCAGAATGGGTTTGTCCATCTATGAAACAAATAGGCACTCTGGCCAACCCAACTCAGGACAAAGCACTCCTAAAGTTATCTGTCAGTGGTTTAAGTTTTGGTTTTTAGATTTTCCTTGGGACCAAATTACCCTTTCCCCCATGTCCTTTTTGATAATAACTTCTGATATGGATGATGAGCAAATAAAAGTCTATAAACATATATATTTTATTGATGGTGTGTCTGAAGTTACAGCAATCAGTATTTGAAATTGCTGTTTTATCTAATTTTTATAGGCAATATATGCTTCCCATGTTTCAGACAGATCTTACAAATCTTTATTTATTTAAAAACAAAAATCTCAGTAGTGGAGGACAAATACAGCTGAATGCATAATTAGAATGATTTACTTATTTATAGTTGTACAGGTGACAGGTTCTCTAAAAACCAAAGCTGTTGTCTGAGTGATTGAATGATTGAGTGATTGAATGATAGAATACTTTCAAATGGTCTATAAATTGCTTGCAATAGTAACATATAACATATTTTAAATGTTTTATTTCAGGGGAAACAACTGAGCAAACATTTGAACATCTACGTCTTCTCTATAAGGAAGCGGTATGCAGATTGAAGGTCTAAAGAGTTAATCCACATCAGTGGTGGAACTAAAGTAGAGAGGACCCTGGTGCAAGAAATGTTTTGAGCCCCCTATCGCAAGGATGGCTAAAAGGTAGATCCTCATCCGTCATACAATTCTTAAAATGCTTTGCCAGCTGGGGATCTACCATTTGCCCATCCGTGCAGGGTTGTATTTAGCACTGAGCAGTGTTTTTGTGTTGGAATGTAAGCTTGTTTTTGTATGGAGTATGTGTTTGAATGTAGGTTTGAAAGCAGTGGTTTACTTGTATGTAATGTTTTTCTTTGAATGTAGGGGTGTGTCTGTATGTAGTGTTGATGTTTTCATATAGGGTTCAATTTGTGTGTAGTGTTGGAGTTTGAATGCTGAGATGTTAGCACATATACACTGCCATACACACTTAATGATACACATACTCACACATATAACACACACAGACACATGTGCAGATACAAACACACACACTGACACTCATACAAATAACCAAGTACAGACATGCATATACACAGGTACAGACATGCAGATACACAGACACACAGGTGCACACACTGACACACATGCAGATACACAGATACACACAATGACACTCATACGAATACAAACACTTACACACATGCAGATACACACACTGACTCAGATGCACACACAAGATACACATACACACAGATAGATACACACACTGACACACTGATAAATACACAGATACACATTCAGACACATAAACACGCATATACACAGACTCACATACAGATACACAGACACACATACAAACACACAGATACATGCACAGACACACATGTAAAATGTACACATTTTTAGCCTACATTTTGGGTGCAGAAGGGTGGCTTCTGTGGGGTCCAGTCTGATGGGTGAGACTGTTCGGAGTTAGAGGTCCTCCTGGACCACGCCCCCTCCTCTCTACCTTGACCTCTCTTCCGTGTGGCTCAGTCTGTAAGCTGGGAGGAAGTGATATGAGAGGGGCCTGGTTACACTGTTAAAGGGCCACAGTGCATAGACGAGCCCCTGAATACACGTCCATAAGGTGGCCCTAAATGCACGAGCCCCCTCAATGTGCACCAGCTGCATCAGCAGTAGTTCCGCCGCTGATCCACATGCAGGGTTTTTACACTTTGTTGTTTGATGAACAATAGCCAAATCGGTTGTGCTCAACTGGACTTTATGACTTGTGCTCTAAAACCAAATCTCCTGTATAGAGGAGGGGGCTGTGAAATAGAGATATTATTCATTCTTACACACCAATGGAAATCAAGAAATATCACACATGTACTATAGTTTATTTACTGTATTTTTCTTTTTTTCCAGTTTAAATTATTAGGTAGCAAATAGGTCATTCAACCTTTCTAAATCCTAGAACATTTCTGATATTGAAATATTAGTGACCTATATGTTGCCCTTTATTTATGACACGGTATGTTCTACCCAGTGGTGTATCCTGGTTTTGTGCTGCCCTAGGCAGGACAAAACTCAGGCGCCCCCCCGCGCCACCCCCACCCAACCCTTCCCCCCGCCCCACCTTCTAAATACACACACACACAGTCAGACACATACACAAACACACACACACACACACACAGTCAGACACATACACAAACACACACAGTCAGACACATACACAAACACACACACACACACAGTCAGACACATACACAGACACAGTCAGACACAAACACACACACACACACACACACACACATACACAGTCAGACACAAACACACACACACAGTCAGACACACACAGTCAGACACAAACACACACACAAACACACACACAAACACACACAGACACACACAGTCACATACACACACACAGTCAGACACAAACACACACACACAGTCAGACACATACACAGACACAAACACAGTCAGACACAAACACACACACAGTCAGACACATACACAGACACAAACACACACACACACTCACAAACACACACAGTCAGACACAAACACACACATTAACTTTTTTTTTAATTTAAATCCCCCCCAACCTCCTTACCTTTGGGAGTGCTGGGGGGGGGTCTCTCTCCCTGGTGGTCCAGTGGCTGCAGGGCGGCGCTGGCAGGCGGGCGGGCGGGCGGCCGGCGAGGGAGCACTTCCCATGAGCTGACTGCTCAGCTCCCTCGCGCGTCGGCTGCAGAGTGAGGCTGGGAACCGGAAGATGACGTCATCTTCCGGCTCCCAGCCTCACTTTGCGGTGCGCGAGGGAGCTGAGCAGTCAGCTCATGGGAAGTGCTCCCTCGCCGGCCGCTCGGGATGTCAGTTAGCCGCAAGGCTAACTAGGCATTTGCCCTGGGCATTTGGGGGGCGGCGTTTTTTGCCGCCCCCTGAAAAATGCCGCCCAAGGCAAATGCCTTGTTTGCCTCGCGGCTAATACGTCCCTGGTTCTACCTGAAAATACACATGTGCCCAAGCTAGATTAGATGTTATGCGATTGCATGCTTAAAGTGTGGCATCCCTCTAATTACCAGGAAAAGAGGTTATATTTTTTTAATGTGTATGGCATTCAGGCCTACTGTATGCCTCTTAAAATATTTAGCAATGTTTGCCCCTTTGTGTTTGTCTTTTTTTACCCCATGAATGTGGTATAAGGGAGATAACACATATACAGGTGATATAAGAAAAATTAGAATATCGCGCAAAAGTTCATTTATTTCAGTAATGCAATGTAAAAGGGGAAACTTATTTATGAGATAGACACATTACATGCAAAGCAAGATAGTTTAAGCCGAGATGTGTCATAAGTGCGATGATTATGGCTTACAGCTCATGAAAACCCCAAAAGCCACAATCTCAGTTAATTAGAACATTGTGAAACGGTGCAATATTCTAGGCTCACAGTGTCCCACTCTAATCAGCTAAGTAAGCCATAACACCTGCAAAGGGTTTCTGAGCCCTTAAATGGTCTCTCAGTCTGGTTCAGTAGGAATCACAATCAAGGGGAAGACTGCTGACCTGACAGTTGTGCAGAAAACCATAATTGACACCCTCCATAAGGAGGGAAAGCCTCAAAAGGTAATTGCGAAGGAAGTTGGATGTTCCCAAAGTGCTGTATCAAAGCACATTAATAGAAAGTTATGTGGAAGGGAAAATTGTGGAAGAAAAAGGGGCACAAGCAGCAGGGATGACCGCAGCCTGGAGAAGATAATCAGGAAAAGGCCATTCAAATGTGTTGGGGACTTCCACAAGGAGTGGACTGAGGCTGGAGTCAGTGCATCAAGAGCCACCACACACAGACGGATCCTGGACATGGGCTTCAGATGTCGTATTCCTCTTGTCAAGCCGCTCCTGAACAACAAACAACGTCAGAAGCATCTTACCTGGGCTAAAGAAAAACAGACCTGTTCTGCTCAGTGGTCCAAAGTCCTCTTTTCTGATGAGAGCAACTTTTGCATCTCATTTGGAAACCAAGGACACAGAGTCTGGAGGAAGAATGGAGAGGCACACACTGCAAGATGCTTGAAGTCCAGTGTGAAGTTTCCACAGCCATGTCATCTGCTGGTGTTGGTCCACTGTGCTTCATTAAGTCCAGGATCAACGCAGCCGTCTACCAGGAGATTTTGGAGCACTTCATGCTTTCTTCCACAGACGAGCTTTTGGGGATGCTGACTTCATTTTCCAGCAGGACTTGGCACCTGCCCACACTGCCAAAAGCACCAAAGCCTGGTTCAATAACTGTGGGATTACTGTGCATGATTGGCCAGCAAACTCACCTGACCTGAACCCCATAGAGAATATATGGGGCATTGCCAAGAGAAAGATGAGAGACATGAGATCAAACAATACAGAAGAGCTGAAAGCCGCTTTTGAAGCATCCTGGTCTTCCATAACACCTTAGCAGTGCCACAGGCTGATAGCTTCCATGCCACGCCGCATTGAGGCAGTAATTGCTGCAAAAGGGGCCCAAACCAAGTACTGAGTCCATATGCATGCTTATACTTTTCAGGGGTCCGATATTGTTCTATGTACACTCCTTGTTTTATTGATTG
>OW240915.1:253693537-253736318 GCA_933207985.1 Pelobates cultripes | reverse complement strand
TCAATCAGTCCTTTTATTGTTTCACAGAATAGATCATATATGACTTTGGCTTATGTTAACAGATTCTTGACACTAAGAAAATAATGTAATCTTCCATGAAAATGAAAATGGTTGTAAATTTGTACCACCTCCATTATCAAGATCAGATCCCATTTTGAATAGGCGTGCATGATAAATGCAGATATTCTCTCCTGGCTTGCAATAACTCCTGATATATCTCGCCTACCTGCAATCTCTTGTGAGGAGTCTCCAAATCTAAAACTTGTGATGTTAAATCTACTATCTTTGCCATACTGTCTTTCTTTTAATTGGTGTCTATCTTAATGATAGAGCCCTTTATCACACATTTATGTGCCTCCCAAATTGTTAATAGCTTATCTGTGTCATTTTCCTCAAAGTAAGTATTTATACTCTGAAACAACTGGGAAACAACACCTACATTGGGAAGAAGGGTTTCATTCAATTTCCAAGTCCAGTCTCTAAGCCAGGTTAGCAGGCATTTCAGTGATATTTGATATTTGTATGGGGTTGTGGCTAGACCATATAGCTGAATCTTTCTGTGCACTTTGTAGTAAGTGCAGATTCTCCTGTTTTAGATATATATACAGTGGCGTACATACCAGTGGGCCCGGCCGCCCCTGCGACCCGGTATGTACCCACTGGGCCAGCCACTTCCCCTGGGGGTCCCAGGAGCCGGCCACCTCAGGGCCCCCCGAGGCTGGCCCTGCTGACACCCGGCAGGTGGGCGGGCGGGCGGGCAGGTGGGCTGGCTGTCTGTCTGGCCGGCCAGCGCGCGAGGGAGCACTCTCCCCTGAGTGCTTCCTCTTCAGCTCCCTCGCGCGCCACAAGATGACGTCATCTTCCGGCTCCGGTATCAGTGCGGTGCGTGAGGGAGCTGAAGAGGAAGCACTCAGGGGAGAGTGCTCCCTCGCACGCCGGCCACCCAGACAGCCCGCCCACCCAGTGACCGGCCACCCAGGAGACCAGCAGCACCACTGGACCCCAGGGAATCCCCTCAGCTCTCCAAAAGGTAAGGAGGCTGGGGGATTAAATAAAAAAAAAATGTGTTAGTGTGTGTTAGAGTGTGTGTGTGTGTTAGAGTGTGTGTGTGTGTGTTAGAGTGTGTGTGTGTGTTAGGGTGTGTGTGTGTGTCTACTAGTGAGTGTCAGTGAGTGTGTCTGCTAATGAGTGTCAGTGAGTGTGTTACTGTGTGTGTCTGTTACTGAGTGTGTGTTTGTCAAAGTGTATGTTTTGTAAGTGAGTGTGTATGTATGTCTGTCGCTGAGTGTGTCTCTGTCAGTAAATGTGTGTGTCTGTTAGCTAGTGTGTATGAGTCTGTTCGTGAGAGTGTGTGTCTTCAGCATTTACCTTTCTCCAGCGCTGGACTCCCTTGGCACTGGGGATCCCTCCGCCTCTCAGCTCCGAATGCACATGCGCGGCAAGAGGCGTGCGCGCATTTAAACCGCCCATAGGAAAGCATTACTTAATGCTTTCCTATGGACGTTCAGTGTCTTCTTACTGTGATTTTCACAGTGAGAATCACGGAAGCTCCTCTAGCGGCTGTCAATGAGACAGCCATCAGAGGCTGGATTAACCCTCAATGAAACATAGCCGTTTATCTGAAACTGCTAGGTTTTCAGCTGCAGGGTTAAAACTAGAGGGACCTGGCACCCAGACCACTTCATTGAGCTGATGTGATCTGGGTGTCTGTAGTGGACCTTTAGGTGTGTGTGCATACCGCGGTCGCGGGGTCCCAGCCCTGCGACCAGGTGCCCGCCGCCATGTGTTGCGGCCCCGACCCACGCGGGAGGGGAAGGGAGGGCCCACAAATCAATTTTCACACCAGGGCCCCATGGGTCATGTGTACGCCACTGTATATATAGTCAATTTGGGATTAGTTACCATGGAGGGCATATTAATATGTGTAGTCTTTGGTATACTGATTAAATGCTCTTCTGCTGTCCACAAGTAAGAACAACCCCCCCCCCCCACCACAAGGGCCATCATAACCAACCATATATCTAAGTAGCTTTTTAGTGTAGAATCTAATTTTGGATCCTCAGTCATATTGAAATTCCCCCTAAAATCAGAAAACCCTCAACAAAGTTGCTCAAGAAATTGGCCTGCCCTCTATTAAATGCATATACAGAAGTTATGCTGGATTTGTGTTCCGCTATAAATCCTTTCTAAAACTGGTACCTGCCCCCTGGATCACACACAATTCCCAGTTCCCAAAATCAGATATCCTTAAATAGGAGTGTGGCAACACCTGCCTTCATAGCCCCCTATTGCTAGAGTATTCAGTAGGATACCTTCTGTTCAGTAACGTGGAAGTGTGCAGTTCGTTGAAGTGGGTTTCTTGGAGGAGTGCTATATTTGTGTGTTTGCACTGAAGTACCCTAAGGAGTGTGTGTTGTCACTCTGGTATGTTCAGACCACTACAACTGAGGGTCAATATTTGGAAGTTGGCTGGTTGGAATGACATATCTACTGCAACTATCATAAAACAGTGATAATTAAGTGAGAGTCCAAAACAGGTCTTAATCAACAGTGAGTGGGTTTTCCAACAGCTCCCCCATCAATGAGAAAGAGTACCTAGTAACTTGTCAGACAAAGAATATAGAAAGACCAAGATTTATTATTTTAAAAGGGGGAAAGAGGAAAAAAGATCTGGAGGAAAAAATAATCAAATCTTCGTCAGTTATATAGGGGGAAATGCCTGTAACCAAATGAGATATCTACAGCAGTGCTTCCTTACCCTACTAAATGTTATGATATTAAATTATTGTTGGATGATGACTTTAGAGCCTGTTCCAAATGTGCTGTAAATTAACATTGTCTCCTTGACCCTCCATGACCTCCATACACCAGCACATGCCAGTGCAGTAATGCATTAAATTAGCTTATGGGTGCTATCCCTACACAATTCTGTCACGGTATATTTTCGGCGTCGGTGGATAGGAGCACCATATTTCGTTTGCTAGTTACTGTTGTATGTATGATGTTAAGGGCTCGGATGGTATTATCCCTGGCCTCTCTCCTGGGTATGAACCCTACCTGGTCCGGGTGTATCAGGTCGGGGAGCGTCTGCGCTAATCTGGTGGCCATGGCTTTGGCAAAGAGTTTTAAGTCTGCGTTTAGCAGCGAGATTGGTCGGTAGCTGGCACAATTGGTTGGGTCTTTTCCTTCCTTCGGTATGATCGCGACCGTCGCTCTCAGGGTGTCTTTGGGAAAGCGTCCTCCTTCTTGAATGGAATTGATCCCGGTGAGGAGTCTGGGAAGGAGAATGTCCTTGAATGTTCGTATATACACGATATGGTGGCCGTCGGGTCCTGGTGCCCTGTGTGGCTTGGATGTTTTCAATGCTCCTGCTAATTCCTCAATTGTCAGGGGTAGTTACAGGTCGGCCTCTTGTTCTGGTGTCAATTTGCGGGTTATATCTTCTAAATATGTTGCTATCCGGTCTTGATGATGCCTCGCCGTAAGTCCCGCTTTATTTTGTGTTTGGTCGTATAGCGTCATGTAATATTCTTTGAACGCTGTTAAAATGCCCTCCGGGAGCCGGGTGATGGCACCTTCTTTTGTGTGTATCTTGTGGACGTGTCGTGTTCTCCGTTTTTCTTGGTGCATCCTTGCCAGTAGTCTTCCACTTTTATTCGAGTGTTCGTAGAAGTATCGAGATGCTTTCCTGGCGGTGTGGAGCAGTCCTTGGGTTAGTATATCCCGGAGCTCTCTGCGGGTTTCCGTGAGGCGGAGGTACGTGCTGTCGTCCAGGGTGGATTTATGGGCTTGTTCAAGCTCCGCTATTCGGCTTGTCAGGTTAGCGATTTGCGTCGACCTTTGTTTTTTACGTCTAGTGCCGGTTGTTATGAGGTGTCCTCGGATTACACATTTATGGGCTTCCCAGAGTGTCAGCGGTTGCATGTCCGGGCTTTCGTTTGTCGTGAAATAGTCGGTTAGGGCTCGGTTCATTGTGGTGGTAAATTCCAGGTCGTCCAGCATGGATTCATTTAGCTTCCACTGTCTTTCTCTTGGCTTGAAGAGCGGAGATTGTGTATGGATCAGTACCGGTGCGTGGTCAGAGTGGTCCATGATGTCTATGTCTGCGCTACGTAGTAAGTTAAGATACTCTTGGGCTATGAAAATGTAGTCTATTCGACTATAATGTGTGTGGACCGCGGAGTAGTGGGTATAGTCTCGGTCGTCTGGGTGGTACGTCCTCCAGCAGTCCACAAGCCCCATCTTGTGCAGAGATCGTTGTGCGGCTCTCAGGCAGTGTGTGGGGATCGCGCTTTGGCCCCTCGAGGTGTCTCGTAGAGGGTCCAACGGCATGTTTAGATCTCCAGCTACGATCAGCAGGCCTTCCCTGAACTTCTCCAGTTTGGCTAGCGTCTGGCTTAGGAATGTGTGTTGCTTTCTGTTTGGACTATACAAGCACGCGAAGGTGTATACGTGGTCTGCGATGGTGCCTCTCAGGAAGAGATATCTCCCGTTCGGGTCTGCTAGAGACTGTGTACATCGGAATGGAACTGAGTGAGCGAACAAAATCGCGACTCCGGCTTTTTTGGTTTCGGCGTGGTTTGCGTAGAATCCCAGAGGAAAGCGTTGGTTCTCTAGTTTGGGTGCGTCGCCTCCTTTGAGGTGGGTTTCTTGCAGGAAAACAACGGAGGCTTTGGCGCTCCACAGTCGACGGTGCAAGTGGGCTCGTTTTTCTGGGGTGTTGAGTCCCTGGACGTTATTAGACCAATACGTCAGTTGTGCCGGGGTAGACGCCCATGTGGCTGCCATTTAAAAAAAAAAAAAAAGTGGGACCGGAGGAGGCTTCGCTCGCCACGGCACTGGAGGGGTGAGAGGAAGGGGTTCGTCTAGTGTGTGGGGTCTAGGAGGTTGGGGCTGTCTGGGGACCGGTGGCCCCGTGGGAGGGGTTCGTATGCCAACTCAGCATTTTTAGGTCTCTGCTGCGACGCAGAAATAATGGTGATAAAATATGGGGATTCTCACTAGATTTAGACTCTAATACAATATTGTGCTGACATGTCATTCATTCACAATCAAAAGTTATTATTTATTAGACCTGTGCTGTTCCTGATTAAAGGATCTATTTTACATGAAAAGTGTGTGCCTTCTTCCATTCAGTGTGAAGGATTGCACTATGCAGACACTTTTGCAGGTTTATTTTTAGAAATCTTATAATGGCCCTTCTGATCACTTTTAACAATGTGCTTTGTTTCAGTATCCATCTTCTAGAAAACACACTATAGCTGTGTCATCATATCGCATAATGCATCACTGAGTGCTACAGCCTTAGCTAGCCTATATCTGCACTAAAATAATAAAATCAGCATGATTTCACTAATCAAGGTGTCTGCTTACTGCTGCTTTTACCTAGCACTGAAATATTTACAGCTAAGATTTACAAAAATGGTAACAATCATGTTGGAGTAAGAATCCTTATATGTAACAACAAAGACTAACGAAAAACAAAATTGGAAACATTTAGAATTAGTTGACTAGATATTGCCAGGATTAGGCAAATTAATTGCTGATTTTAAGCCAAAAGAGCAGAGATGGGGGAAAAAGGCTACTATGGATATTTATTTTTCCAATTAGCTTATTTTGGCCTAAATTTCAGGATTACCAAGTTGATTCACGTTTGGGGAAAAAATTCAAGTGAGAAACCTTGAAGTTTTGACATGAGTTTTGACATAACCATTACAATGCAGTGTTTTCTAACTCCAGTTATCTTTATATACAGATGAATTCATCTCATGTAAGATTCAAGATCCTGGTTATTCCCCCAAAGTAAGAAATGTTGAGAATTCAAAGTACGTTTGAGGCCGAAATAACTGAACTAGAAAATTCCACTTCCACTGTGGGTACTTTGGCTTTAAATGTGAAAATCACTTTGAATTCCCATCAATTCTCACTTTAGTAAACAAACCATGACTGTTTCTGAATGAGTGCAGTACAGCCACCATAGAATCAGACTAATTAAATCTACAATATAAAATCATGGTTTGAGACTTCACTAGGTTGTTGCTATGCATGCCCATTAGGTAACACAAATAGAATTTTGTTTCACACAGTAATCTAAGTATGCTAGATATTTATTATTTTAATCTATCTTTTAGGGAGGACATCTGACAATGTCGCCCTTGAAGAAGCAAGACTTGAAAGACTAAGATCTATTATTACATGAGTTGGTGACTTGCAGTTCTCAATCTACATTACCGTTTATTAATAACATCTATTGATTGCATTTATTGGTACACACGGAACATGCAGTTGAAGCTAGTTATTGATATAGTCATTAGGCATTGTATTTTGTCACATAATGATACTTTATAATTCCCAAGACAAACATGGGAATAAAATTACATTCTCTGGGAAAGTTAATGTTTCTGCAAGTTTTTCTTTGTGGTTTTTTATTGCAAGAGTTTATAGACAGCTAAAGCATTACATTCTATGAAAAAGTAGATGTTATTCAAATTCCTCAGCACTATCACTTGTGTAAGATATGATAAACAGAAAAAGGACGCACGATTGTTGATGTTTGATCAAAACTACAGAATGAAATGAAAGGGAAATCGAGGGACAATAAATAGAAACTTCATTATTTACCGGTAATTACCAGCCAATGAATATAGGGCACTTTAGAGACTTTCCTACAATACTGACTGCTGTACTAACAATATTGATCTGGTGACAGATCAGGCAAGAGAAAAAATGTTGAATGTGGCGGTGCACAGTCTTATCTGTGTATTTTGGAATTTGTGTGTATGTTTCTGTTATTTGAACCGTGTTGTAGAGTTTTCTGTTAAACATTGGAGTCTGTGATTACAGAAAAAGGCTCACTGACTTTTGTGCCATTGAGACACCTTTATGAGGTTATTGAAAAGCATTTTGTTAAAACAAATATATATTTTGTTGCCTGTTGCATCACAACTTGATATGGCTTTAATCATGATTCATTTTTAAATTTTTCCCATTATGAAAGCAGTTCTCTTACAATTTCACTATAAAGCCTGTTACAATTTTTAAGAAAGCAGTCATTTTGGTGTCATTTATAATGGTGATTCTCCCTCCATCCACAAAATTGCCAAACCACAGCTGTGTATTCCATAACAATTATGGACATTGGAGATACAACTGATCACAGCATACCGAGGGTGCGTTTCCACGAAATAAACGTGGACATTAATATTAATGGTGATTTTACCAACAGAGCTGTAATTGCACTGTTAAAAACTAAGCTCAGTCTGGTTATTTGGTGATAATGAGGGTAAAGAGTATGAATCTGCAATCCTTACATCTTTCATATCTTTTTCTAGCAAGTCTACATGTTACCGGAATTATTTGTAATTTAAAGTATCTCTGTCATTGGAAATAGTCCATGCCCTGTCATGTACATTTTAAACACTGTCTGCACCTTCTGTCAAATATACCAACTGTCCCGTTTTTGGCCAGACATTCCCTATTTTAGAGTTCTGTTCCACCATCCCAATATTGGGACACCAAGGAACTGTCATCAGCCTACACCCTTTCAAAGGTGAGTTCGTCAAGTAGTGGCACTGACGACTCCACCAGGTCCCACCCACCCAATCCTGATCCCTTACCTCTCAATGTATGTTTTGTTGATCATTTATCAATATGTTCAGCAGATATTTTTTATTAAACAAAAACAAACAAAAGTTATCCAGCTAACTTTGAGCATCAGATAGATTTTGATTGGCTGGTGACATCCCATTTTGTTATTTTTTTCTTAGGTTTGTTTTTTGTTTTCTCAGTAATTTTGACTGAAGGTTCGATAACAATGATGCAATTGCAAAATGGCAACCTCCATTGGTAAACACTGACAAATTGTAAATTGGTAGTTCCACCATAGCTTGGTTAGATTAAAATGATATCAATTTATTGACATTATTGTTTAAAACTTGTTTATGTAAAATACATTTTCATGTGACAGTGCCTCTTTAACAGTGGGTATGGTTGGCATTCATTGTACATTATTAATATTTTTTAGTTTATCTTCCCGAAACCTGTTTGTATTACTTTTTTGTTTGTAAATAAACAAAACTTGAAAATAAAAATGTTCTAATGTGTGCTTAAAATTCTAATTTTGTAAAGGTACAATGCATTGAAATAAGCAGTTTCATATACAATAGAATGCTATCCATCTGCTATAAGTACTAAATTATAGGGTATCAGTTGGTCTATGTGTATCATTTGTGTCTTTTGGTGATGAATAAATAATAGTACATTTTTTTTTATTGCAGGCTGTTTGTTTTTTGGTGTTCCCCTGTTGGGATCCAATTTGAATATTGCACTGTGTTGTTGGTAGGTGGAACCTCACGCCACTGCATTCTCTGTATTGTTATATATATAAGGCTGGGCCTATAGTTGTGGGAGGGGCTTTGGTCCCCTTTTAAGGGCTTCCAATCCTCACTCACATACCGTTATTGGTCTGGCGAGTTGAGTGTGACTACTTCCGGTCACTCACAAGTCGCCGTCTTGTTGTTCTTACCTGTGTCCTCTTGGTCTTGGTTCCTAGCTTCCTGACCATCTGGTTCTACTTACCTGACCGTTTACCGAACGCTTCCAGCCCGCTTCCTCCTCCAGCTTGTTCCCTAAATCCTACCTCACATGTATTACTGTTATGTATTTTGCTGAACTATTAAGATACCACCCCTTACAACACTTGGTTAACTGTCTCATTGATGGGTTATTACAGGGGTTTCACACAGGTATCATGCACTTGCCATCTGGTACACTGGAATGCAATAATTTGCAGACTGCACTAGCAGGTCCAGAATCGATTGATAAACTAATTAAGACTAGGTTGGAACAGCGATTTGATTTTGGCCTTTTAGGCCCCCTCCTTTCACTTTTTTTTTACTTCCTTTTGCCACCTTAAACTTAAAAATATCCTTTGACGTTACCACACTCATTTCAACACCACATGCTGTTACAACACCCTAACAAAACAGGATTCCTATCATCCTACCAAATTAAAACCCTACTAAAAGGAATCCCAAATCTGACACAACTTTACCCTCTAAGAGACTACCCATCCATAGTAACTGTTCCAATTATTATCCGATTCGTTAGTCACCTTTCAAACCTATCACTAATATGGTAATTAAAACCACCATAAACCTAGCTTTTACGGATTCCTATGACCAAAAGAAGTTCACCACCATTAATCTAACTTCCACGGATTACCTTAAAACTTTCAATATATCCACAAATCTATAGATCACTACAATCTACTCTAAACCAGCCAGATGGGACCACCTGTCGACATCCTTATACCCTATTACATAATGGTGCCCAGTTAAGGTATTGGATAATTATTTCAGCACCACTCACAAACATCCACACCAACCACTACTAGAATTACATGGTTCCACACCCACTACTGCAAAATGTGCTCACCATGAATCATATGCTATTGACAGGGCTTAGCCTTAATTCATCTTATTACTCAGGCCACTGTTTCCATATAGGGGCAGCATCATGTGCTCCCTCCAATCACATTCCAGCACATATCATCAAGGCCCTGGGACGCTGGGAATACATTTATACATTATACATACCAGAACCGGTTAAAGGGATTCATCAGACATTTCGTAACTTATCAAAGTAATTTTGATGTATTGTAGAGCAAAGACAATTTGTACACTTTTTTTTGTCCTCTTTATTACAGGCCTACTGCTTTGTCGGTTTCGGCACACCACAGCCGACTGGTGTTCTTAACTATGATATTTAATGATGTGTTATCTAACTCTTACGGCAATATTGCCCCGACCACACATTTAAGGCTGGGCTTGTAGTAGTGGGAGGAGTTTGGGTCCCCTTTTAAGGGCCTCCAATCCTCTCACATACCGTTATTGGTCTGACAAGTTGCCTCTCTCACCACTCCCTCTTATAGCATCACTCTCTAAGGTGGACCCTCTTTATTACAGGCCTACTGCATTGTCGGTTCCCGCACACCACAACCGACTAGTGTTATTAACTATGATATTTATTTATTTGTTATCTAACTCTTATGGCAATATTGCCCTGACCACAAATATATATATATATATATAAATATATATATATATATATATATATTTCCTTTTTAATGTGTGATAATTCACTCCTGGTGAATTAGAAATTCACCTCTGATGAGTGTGACATAGATCCTCCATACTTGCGGTAGTGGGTAACTTTAAGGCCTGTCTAGTAGTGTAAGACTTGAAGTTTTGAGTCCTAGCTTATATTATGACTCATTAAATAATCTTTACTGTATAGTATACAAAGTCTAATTCATGTACTTTGGCCCAGGATCTAAGGAGTTACCTTATTCTATCAAACACTGAAACTAGATGTTACCTGGGCAGAAGCATAGGGTTAATATTTAACGAATACACAGGTGTGTTAGAGATAAGCAATAAGATTATTCAGTATATACAACACACTGATCCTTATGATACCTGCTGGTGTCAAATAATGAAAACAATTATTGCAAAATCTAAAATATAATTGTGCAACAAAGGTGCTAATGTACCATATACGATTAACATAATTTACCAGCAAACAAGACTCTGGTGCCAAACACTTTCAGAAATAATATCACAAACTTTTAAACCAAAACCATAAAACATTGAGTTGTGTGCTAAGCACACAACATACCTCTAATTGAATTATTGTTGAATTTTCTTCTGTTGTTCCAATATACAAAAGGAACCAAAAAGAAAACAAAAAACATAACGTAGAAATGTCTTCAATCTTCCTGGGAACCATATAATGTTTTGAGTTAAGTTATGGCGTACTGCTTTCTCACTTATCCCTATGCATGTATCATTCTGTGGATTTAAAAAGACAGTACATTCGTGACATAAAAGTAAGATGAATTTGATTTCCATAACTCGTGTATATTGGTAGGACAAACAAAGGCATTTTGCCGAAACGTTGGGAGCGTTTTGGTTGCCTCTGTCCCTGCTTCTCACTAGGTCTGGTATGCTTTTTGTACTTTTTCTATATGTGTCTATATGTGTCTGTTTTTGTGGGTTTGAATTGTATGGGTATCGCATTTAGTTACCTATGATATCGATACTTAGTTATTTCATGCATTACACCCTTGGCGTGTATATATATCCAGAATTCTTCTGGCAGTTGCTTTACAACATGCTATGATTTTTTACTTTGGTTTCATATTTAATGAGATATGTTGTTAGTGTGTACCCATCTAATAAAGATTTTTTTTTTTTGTATATAAACATTTATGGTTGTGCTCCTTACTCAATTTGTATTTGCATTTGGTTTGTTTTTTGGGGGACAGAGCTTCATGTAAGTGAGCACCCAATATCTAGTTTTTACAGAGCTCCATTTAAAGGGGCTACCGTGTATTACTTATTAGAGTGTGCTACCTTCCCTTATTTTCTACAAACAAAATTTTAAACCTGCATGAAATGTATTCCCAGGAAGATTGAAAACAATTTTACAATACTGTATTTTTGTGCTTGCTTACCCAATTGTGTCTAAGGTGTTGTTGTTTTTTCTATAAACACCTTAAACACAACTAGGTGTCCTAAATCCTGGACTGGCAGAGGTACATTGAATATCTCTCTACTCTATCCTGGTTTTTCTGTTTGTAATAGTGATATAAATTAGTTTATTATACTTGTGGTTTTACTTTTACGTGTTGCTTTTTACATGAGATGAAAATGTAAGTGTTTTAATACTTTCAAGGTTTATAATATTCTTAACAGAGTACAATAGTGACCCAGTGTGGTACAAATAGAATACTACACCGATATAACTTGCTAGAAGGTTATGAATTCTAATTAGGTAGGCACTTCTCTCTCCTGTATTTACTGTCCTTCGTATATATTTCAGTTTTCACTATTTGAAGGGATTTGCGGTTATTGATCAATTAAAGGGGATAGAATTATTTGGCATACAAACTGTTAAGAGCTATCATAATTGAATTTGCTTTTACTAACTTGAATTTTAATGTGTAATTAGAAAGAAAGGTTATATTTTTTTTATTTCCTGACAATTTCTTAGTGTTCTGTTTGAGAATACAAATACAGGTTAACCCCACTTTTTAACAGGTCTGATTACACCTATTTAGAGCTTGTTCTTCAGTGTTGTCTATGGGGTAAATAGTTCAACCCCCAAGAGTAGCTCCACTCATTGCAAATGATGTTTGAAAGTTCTCTATAAATTAATAATCATCATAGCACATAGCCTAATTCACTGTATATATATATATATATATATCTTCCTAACAATATAACATAGTATCTTTTATCTTCCTATACTCACTTGCAAACATGGCTCCACATTTATTTATTTTGGATTAATATTTTGGATTTTTTTGGGATTAATACATATACCATACTCCTGGTGATACAACTTTTACAAGTTCCTAACTCGGCCTTACCTAACTCTACTTTCAATAAGATAGAATGCTGGCCTTGGGGGATACACCATTCAAAGAATCAACTGGAGCTGATATGATATAATTACAGCCTTTTAATCTTGTTATGTCACATGGGTGATCTTCTGCAACAAGGCAGCATTGAAAGCATTCACATTGTTCTGACCTTCCCCAGCACTTTATTGCATGTTTAATGGAGTTCAGTTTATGTACCTGCTGCATATTTAGTTCCCGCCAAAATAGTTACCAATCACCAGGAGACAGGTTGGGATACAGCCAGCACAAGCAACGTATCACAGCTTAAAAATAGAAGTCCACAGGCATCGCAATGCAGTGTGAAAGCAAAAATAGTATTTATTGTGGATCAAATTGACAAAAAATAAAACAACGTTTGGTCATGAGACCCTAACACACTCAGGGCCTGTGCAAAGATTTTTGGCTACACAAGCGAAGATGAGTTTTGCCGTCTCTCCCTCCCTCCCAAAAATGAATCTTCAGCTGTGTGTCCCTTTATCCCCCCTTTAATTTCTTACCCCATTTTGTGTATATCTTTCTACCTGTGAAGAAAATAGACTTTTATTTGCCATTTTCTTCTTTGTTCTGTCTTTTTCCTGTTTATTACATGTATATTGAATATATTTGTTCGGTAGTTTGAAACTACTGAACAGCGACCCCCCCTCCTGGCTCATTAACTACAAAGGAACCATCTATTAAGTGCTCCCTGGGCGGCCGCTGTTCGTATAGCCGAACGCCACGTGGAATAGAAGACGGCGGCCATCTTGTTCGCACAAGGGGAGTCAGCGGGACTTGGTCGTCGAGTGTCTGGAACTAAAATCAGACACTCGACCTCCCGAACCACCGCTGAAACTACCAAACGCCGGCTTCCTTTACTTCCCAAACAGCCAGGAGAGTGCCATTCGGTAGTTCTGTGCGAACGGACAAGGGGAGCAATCGCTCCTATGAGCCAGGAAGATCCATTCGGGACTTTGTTCGGTTTTGTACCTGTTTCTGAATTGACCGACCGCACACGCTGAATTCATGGAACTGTTTTGGGCAGGAGCCGCGTGTGTGGTCGGTTAAAGGTACCCTCCATACTTTTTAAGAACCCCTGAACCGACCTGGGTGAAATTTGGATATGTTTGTCCCCCAGATCGGGGCTATCAGGGGATATGTAATTTGTGGGGATACCTTGTGGGGAAAGGGGTGTTCTAAGTTTTGGGGAAATTGTGTGCTCTCTGCCTGGAGATAATTGGTTTATCCCTTAACTTATCTCAATATCTCCCAGGCAGAGGGAAGGCGTGTATTACTGTAAATCTGTACGTTGATTGGCTGTTGTCTTTGTTTGCTGTGGGAGGTCCTCTTGCAGGAGGATTTCTCATAAAAGCCTGTGTGTTGTCAATAAAATGCATTCCTGTTACACCCTTCATGAAGTCTAGGCTCATGTTTGGGGGATATTCTATTTGCTGGGAAGAATCATCTTGGAACTGCATTCATCTATCCTATTCCTCTACTGCCTGCTGCAGCTATAATCACTTATGCTCAGCTGTTGGGAAAAGGAACAGAAGACCGCAGCACCATAACCACTGCAGGTCTTAACACTACCCTTCCCCATCCCCCTTCCCCATATGTCTCTTTATCCCACCATCCCTTCTGTGTGTCACATCCCCCAGCACCTTGTCAATTTCTCCCCACAGCACCTCTGTGTCTCTTTGTCCCCTCCAGCCCCTCTGGTTGTCTCTTTCCAGCCCATGTCTGTCTCTTACCCCTTCCACAGCCCTTATCTGTGTATGTCTCTTTCTTTCCCCAGAACCTTTTGTGTGTCTATCCCCCCTTTAAGCCCCACTGTGTGTCTCTTTCCCCCAGAACCTTGTCTATTTCTTGTGTCCAACCCCAGCCACTTCATGTGTTTCATTCCGACAAGCCCCTCCATTCCATGCTTCACTCCCCCCAAGCTCACCAATGTGTATTATTCCCCCAGCCCCCTCAATGGGTCTCATTCCCCACAGCCCCTCCATTCCATGTGTCTTTATCTCCCCCCAGCGCCCCATGTCTCATTCTCCCAGTCCCACCAATGTGTCTCATTACCCAAGTACCCCCTATTTGTCTCATGCTCCAGCTTCCCCATATGTGCCTCATTCCCCCAGTTCACCCTAAAAGGGCCTCATTCCCCCTGCTCACCCTATATGTGCCTCATCCCTCCCCTTCCACCCACTTGTCTCCTCACCACCCTCTTGTAGCATAGGCGAGCTGCAGACGAGGGTAGAGGATCTTCAATAACCTCTTCTCCCCAGTCTAACAGGAAGCAGTTCTGTTCTCTCAATGAGCATTTCATGTCAGACTGAATTTTTTCTGCTCCTCCTTCCCCTCATACTCGTTTAAATAAGTGAAAAAATAAAGGGACAGGATCTCAAAAGCAGAATAGTGTGTTTCCCTTGTTTGAGCACCAGAAACACCTTCCAGAGAAATAGGACACATTTTGTTGGAGGTTAGATAGTCCTTCTCCTTCCTCTTCTAGAGTGTTTGCTCATTCTTCCGCCCAAAGTTGATCCAGTTTTAGACACGGCTCTTCAGAAATAGACTAGGAATCTGAGGAAGTGGTCCGTTCAGCAACTTCCACTGAGTGAGGGAAACTTAGCAACTTCAGATGGCTAGAGTGAGTCTCCTAGGAAAGACTCTCCCTTAAAAATAATTTCACTCCAGATGGACTATAGAGCATGATTCTGAGGTTAGAGATTTTGGCAAACTAGCCTTTAGATCCCCCTTGGTTAAGGAGGATGACCGTCTCCTCAGGAACCACATTTGTATCCCGGACATCCAGGCTTTGATGGCTTTTGAGGTAGATCCTGCTCTGTTATCTATCACAGGGAGCAGTCACGGCCGTCTTTAATGCGGGGCAAATGGGGCAGCTGCCCCGGGCCCATTTACTCCTGGGGTGCCCAAAGCAGCTGCCTCGTCGCCCGCATTAAAAAAAAAAGTTTAAAAAAAAGATTTCCCTAATGGGCCTGCGGTGCTGGTATTGCGGCTGCACCGGGGCCCGCACCCTAAGGGGGCCCACCTGGTGGCTCATACACTTAGGACCACCCGGTGAGCATGTTTCAGCAGGGGCCCGATCGGCACTGTGGCCCTTTAACAGCGCGACCGGGCCCCTTGCTTAACAGCTGCATGGGAGGAAGTGACGTCCGCGAATCACTTCCTCCCACCTTAAAGACATCGGGCCATGTGGGAGGCTGTGCCAGCATCCAGTGAGGAGGGGGAGCAAGGAGAACCAGACCCCCAACTCCCAACCACCCCAGCCAGCACACTGGACCCCAGAGAAGGAAGCCTTTTGCACAGGTAGGAAACTGAAGCGTGTGTCTGTCTGTGTGTGTGTGCCAGTATGTTTGTTTGTGTCAGTATGTCTGTCTGTGTGTGTGTCAGTATGTCTGTGTGTGTGTGTGTCAGTATGTCTGTGTGTGTGTCAGTATGTATGTCTGTGTGTGTGTCCGTATGTATGTCTGTGTGTATGTGTCAGTATGTGTGTGTTTGTATGTGTCAGTATGTATGTCAGTATGTCTGTGTGTGTGTCAGTATGTATGTCTGTGTGTTTCAGTATGTATGTCTGTGTGTGTGTGTGTCAGTAAGTATGTCTGTGTGTGTACACACAAATAAAGTACAGTGACTAAATAAAGAAAAAATGGTGTTGCTACAATCACCAGTGTTGGTTACCCAAACAACACAAAACAATAGTAAAGCAATAAAATAGATAGGTGAGAGCAAACACACAGGGAAAACACAATACTACCACTTTCAACATTGGTAAATGGCAGTGTTCACTTTTCTGTAGAAAAACATAAAGTGCAGTACATAGTGTAATTTATAAATAGCTATTACAATGTTTAAATAGAAGTTGAATCAACTCACATGGTGCTGAGCCTCTAAATAGCAGGCTCAGACTTTCAGGCTCATCATAAAGAAACCTCTGGATTGCTGGAGCTGCTTCCCAAGAAGTGATTTTCCAAACTCTCAGTAAAGAAAAAATACTATTTATTGGGTATAAATATATTGCAGAAAAAGGTCAGCAAGATAAAAAAACGAAAATCATCAAGCACAACGCGTTTCGACTCTATGGTGAGTCTTTTTCAAGTGATCCAACTTAGATTTAAACATTGTAATACTCCCCCTGTGTCATCTTCAGCCCCCCCCCATAATATGAAAGAGGCAAATTACGCCTGAACAGACATATAGCGCAAATACAAGTTTTTGTTTACTTTTTATTTGATCACAACGTGTACATTTGGCTCAGTCGTTAAGGGGTTAAAACAGCAAAGAAACCCTGACAGGAAGTCCCTTTGGATGAAACACATAGGATCTTATACAGCACCAAAATATACATACATTTTATTTGTTTGTTTATACTTTTTATATTAAATAAAGCAGAATTTATATACTCTTCGACTTGAGTTTGGCCCTTCATGCTGCAGCACCATTGCCAGGGAAAGTCTTGGATCAGCCCCCCACTTTCATCAGGGGAGGCAACCTAAGGCGATAACATCTCTCTCCATTCTGTGAGCGTAACCCAATAGTGAACATTAACCAATTTTCAACAGTGTTGCACTATTATATGTTTTTATGTTTTGTAGATTTACAGCTCTATCCTCTATACTGCTGCTGTTGGATTTATATTTATAATTTAAGAAAACATACAGCTGCCACAACCATACTAGAAGATACAGGTGAAAAAATATATAATCCCCAATACATAGCCAAGCATTTTATGGCATAGTATATGTGACGGTAGTCACGATCACTGGGGATGGAAGACAGACACTATGGGTGGGCTCCCAAATTCCTTTTGTGTTTTGTCACATTGTGCCTATTATTTATGCAGGGTATGTATGTTGAATGTATTGCTGGTCTGTGCATCTCCCCCTCCCCCCTTTTTCCTGTCCTATTGTTTCCCCAGCAGGGCGTTGTCCCAGGGACTCTGCCAGACCAGTTTAAACTAGCTGTTCTGTCCCTCCTCAATCTCCCATCAGCCCTTGCTATTGTCTGACCCCACCCTTCCTTGTACTATAGTAATCTATGTAACCTATTGTATGCAAATTAGGCTGTTGGGGGCTTAAATTATGTGTGCTGCATTCATTAAAGAGTTGCTGTTTAACCTTCACCATGTGTCGTCTGGTCTTTGGTCCAGGGTGGAAAAGGCCCTAAGTGATCCCAGTCAAGCCTTGGCGTCTGGGTCTGAAGTGTTTCAGGGTCCTTGATAGCTACAAGGAAGCAGACTTGGCGGAGGTACTCGGTTGGAGTACTGGAGCTCCGTTACATTGGTGGCAGCGGTGGGATGGCGACCTAGTGCGAGGTAAAGCAGCTCAGAGACACCGTTTGTGGATTTACAAATTGAGGGCGACGCTCGTGTTCATACAGCGTCCCTGTCTATAGAAAGATTTGGGAAAATTGGGTTCGTGGACCCCTGGGCAGCACACACACCTGAGGAAGAGAGTGAATTGGAATGGAGAGATATTGCCTGGAAAGAATTATGGTACAATGCCCTAGAAGAAGTCCAGTATCAACGGCAGCAGTGATTTTCTGGTGTCGCATACCAGTTAGAGGAACAAATGGCCTGGCGCATGCCACTTCTGGGAGACCAGCCCGGAGGGGAGCGGGTAAGACAACTTGAGTACCTCGTGAAAAGGGGGGAGGGGGAGATGCACAGACCAGCAATACATTCCCTGCACAAATTATAGGCACCATGTGACAAAACACAAAAGGAATTTGGGAGCCCACCCATAGTGTGTCTTCCATCCCGAGTGATGGTGACTACCGTCACAGTATCTAACCTGTGGGAATGTCCAATGACTCTTTAGAGCAGTATAATGAAGATAGAGTATTTTTAAAATGCAATTCCATTCGCACAAGATACTAGTTGACAAGCGGAGGAATTGACAGCTACAACTACTACTCAGGAAGTATTACAAATTATTAAATCATTGCTTAAGGGAAAAAAACGAAACAGGCCCCGCTGGGTACACAGCCGGTTATTACAAAGTGATGCCAGCAGAGCTAAACACACATATGTGCACCCTCTTTAATATCTGTATGAGATCATTGAAGATACCACAAGAAAT
Organism: Pelobates cultripes; assembly: GCA_933207985.1. Classification (NCBI taxonomy): domain Eukaryota; kingdom Metazoa; phylum Chordata; class Amphibia; order Anura; family Pelobatidae; genus Pelobates; species Pelobates cultripes. The sequence continues at coordinate 253,717,784 of OW240915.1, read as the reverse complement.
GTTAAATGCACACCAGGTTATGCTAACAAAGCCTGGGAAACCACCAACAAAGTGTGCCCCATACCTTTATTAAATATTCATTACAAGATATACACAAAGGTGGGGGACAGGCGATAGGGAACACATACACACCCCATTGTATACCTGGCAATGGTATTTTATTTGTTCACTTGTGTTATGTTCTTCCTGTTTTTATGTTATGGACTGCATTAGACAAACAAATCCCTTCCGCCTGCTGTGGGGCTGCTCTTTTTCAAACTATTGCCACAATCACTGGCCTGCCCATGTGAGCAGGGATCGAGTCCTTCAGGAAAGTGTGGGAACGGCGTTCCAGCACTTTGCCACAGCAGGAACGCCGTTCCTGTTGGTGGCCCTGCAGGCAGGGCCGGCGCATCCATAAGTCAGCCCAAGTGGCCACCTCAGGGCACATTGGAAATATCGGCCCGGAGGGCGCTAGATTGGAGTAATCCGCAGGAGGTGGGCGCACAGCGCTCCCTCCTACCAGTCACTCTGGGTAGCGTGGCCGAGCAGAGCAGTGTGCACCGCGGTCCGCAGTACAGGAACATCTGTTTCCTGTACCTGGCTGGACTGAAAGGAAGTGCTCACTGAGAGAGTCCGGCTGGGTACAGGAAACTAAAGCTCCTGTACCGTGGTCTGCTCCCCTTGGTAACGCTACAAAGAGGGGGTGGGGAGAGAGGGGCATTAAGGGTTGGTAAGGAAGAACACTATGGGACAGGGAAGGGTGGAAGAACACTATGGGAGAGGGGAAGGGGGTGGTAAGGAACACTAAGGGACAGCGGAGGGCGTGGTGGTAAGGAACACTATGGGGGAGGAGGGGAAAGAACACTATGGTACGGGGGGGCAGGAAAGAACACCATGGGATGGGGAGGGTGGGAAAAAACACTATAGGACAGGGGAAGGGGGTGGAAGTATACTATGGGACAGGGGAAGGGGGGTTGGTAAGGAACACTATGGGATGGGGAGGGGGATGGTGGTAAGGAACATCATGGGACAGGGGTGGAAGAACACTATGGCACAGGGGATGGAGGTAAAAAAAACACTATGGGGAGGAGGGGAAAGAACACTATGGGACATGAGAGGGGGGTGGTAAGGAGCACAATGAGATGGGGGGGTGGAAGAACACTATGGGGAAGGAGGGGAAAGAATACTATATTATATATATGCATACGTGCATATATTTTTTTTTGTGGGGGGTGGATCTTGGGTGAGTTCCCACACTTTTCCCCCCAGGACTTGACCCCGACATGCGAGGCCCTCCAAAGGCTATCGCCTGGCTTGGCCCCTCTGGCTCTGCATATTTCTCAGCATAATCTTCCAAATTAGGAATGGCACCATCTAGATTAAAGTTTTTTTTTTCATATTATTCTTATGTTGTTGCTATTTTTTTTATATTTTAACACTGTGATAACTTCCCTTTAACTTGTAAATTCACATTTCAACATTTATGTTTTATATAAGATGACTACTAGTGCGTGAATTTTCATGCAATGACTGCTTATTAAATATCAATAAAAACAATTAAAGAAATTAAGAAAATAAATCTTTACTAACTTTTTTCCAGCACTGAGACCCCCTCGGCGCTGCTCACCTCTGTCTCCAATGTCATGGAGAAGGCATGGCCTGCTTTCTGATGGTCTAATCCAATGTTCTTCATAGAGGAGCATTGGGGACCAGATGTGCATGCACAGAGGGCACCACATGCACATTCAAACTTCCCCATAAGAAAGCATTGGATTCAATGCTTTCCTATGGGCTTTTAGGTCACTTGACAGAGTTTTACCAGAAATGGATTTAACATTGCGATTTTTACCTGCAGTGATGGCTGTCAGCAAAAAAAAACCAGGATGGTATCAGACCTGAATTAGACTTTTATAAAGTCATGTGAAATGGACAATGGCAAAATACATTGGAAATTTAGGACAAAGTTTAAGCTAACAGAGTCTCTCAAAAAGGTTGGATGATAAAAGGTAGTGCTACAGCAATGGACACCAAAAACTATGTTGTGGAATTTCTAAATTGGAGAATGGGCAACAATATTGCGTGCTGGAGACAGACCCTATACATGAGTTGCAGGCTTGCATTAAAACAATTAACTAGTTAATCGTTTGAGAGGGATATGATTGATAGAAAAAATGTTGAATGCCTGAATGTACAAGGATCGTGATTGTGTCAGGCCGTGGTTCAGTTTTACAGTTTATATAATTCTAGTGAGGAATCTAACAGTTTTTCATTGAATTACTAAGCATATTTGGAGATCCTGCACGCCTGATGTGCAACATGGGTGCAAGCTCACAAGGCTTCAAAGTATGAAATTTAAGAAAGGAGAGCTGCAACACCAGATAGTTTGCTAATGGAGATTTATTCCACCATAAGACTGGACTCAGCAACTTGTCAACACACACAGTGTCTTTATTAAGGCTCCATTTTCTTTATTTTCATATTTTTATTTAATTAATGTCATTTGTGCTCTGCAGGAATTATTTCACCTTTGAAATAGTTCAACCTGCAGTTACAGGGAATAGCGATGGGGTCCAGAGTGGCACTATCATACATATGCTAATCTTTTCATGCCCGCTTGTAAGGATGCATTGTTTCAGAAATACATACAATCTTGGTATTGATATATTGATGATATATTTTATATTTGGACAGGGGTGTTGAGCCGCTTCTGACATTTAAGATTGAATATTCTGTTGGAGACTATTTCTTTTTTATTACAAATCTCTACACAATGCTGCTCCGACCTTTTTATCCTCACTAATACACAAATATGTCCCGTCTTTAGAAAAGCATATCAATTAAACTGTGAACAGCTTTCTCTCCCCGCACCCCGATTCCTCTCCTGCAACTGTCATGAAAAAACAACACTAAGCCCTCAGTTAATACTATCCTAGTCAACCTATTTTTCTACCCTAACCTTTGTGTCACTATACCCCACTCCCTCTAGCATGCAAGCTCTCATTGAGCAGGGCCCTCAACCCCTCTGTTCCTGTGTGTCCAACTTGTCTGGTTACAAATACGTGTGTTAGTCCACCCATTGTACAGCGCTACAGAATTTGTTGGCGCTTTATAAATAATAATTGGAGCTTGATGATAAGAAGATGATTTTTTGGATGTTGTCGTGGAAGTACGAGAAGGAAAGGTGTTTATAGATAATCATCAGAAATCTAGATTGACTTTCATACCTCCATAACAGTTCCTTTCATCCGGGTTGTCTTGTGGAATAATAACCAGTTGCACAATTTATTAGGGCCAGACTAGTAATATTGGAGGATGGCAAGTTTTGATTCAAATGTGGAATAAATAGTTTAGGCATTTTCATACGTAGGGTATAACCAACTGATGGTGCTTGACTGTAAAAAGAAAGTGTGGCTCTTTTTGGAAAAACAGAGTGGCCATCAAGGGCAGCAGATACCTTGTGTTACAACATTTTCAATTAATTCACAGAAGTTTAAACATATTCTTCACAAGCACTGGGATATTGTACAGTCTGACAAGACGTTTGTGGCATGCTTCAGTGAGAAACTCCTATTTTCATTCAAGAGCAGCAACAATTTATGTGACAATTTGGTAACGAATCCTTGTGATGGGAATGTCTTACTCCAGTGATTGGCATTCCTTACCACTGATGTGGACATTGCATAGTCAAACCTTTTTTTAGGGGATGGGGTGGTTCTATTTAACTAACTTAAATTTACCTGGAAATCAGGTAAGAAGGAGCAAACAACTAACATTTTACAGGTGTTTTTTTTACTGTCTTTTATGATTCCATTCAACATTAACAACGACCTTGCGTGGTCCAATCACATAGGACCGTTTTGCTGGCTCAGATTGTTTGTGTGCAATCTAAACTGGCGAGGGGAGGTAGGGTTGGAAAGAAAAAAAAACAAAAAAACAGTACTATTGGAAGTATAGGGAGGCAAGTTGCACTCAACTCCGTTAAGGAAGAAGAGGAGAAAACCCATTCTCTTGTTGGCTCTGCAAGGAAGAAGCTCAATATGTCCTTTGACAGAGCGCAATGCAATTTCTCTTCTCCTCTGTATACTTTCTCTATGCTGGCTGCCAGATGCAAAGGACAGAGCTTATAACAATGATTGACAGGTAGCAAAGGTGGATGTATCCAGTTTTTTTTTAAAACAAATATGTATTTGTGAGATGTGAAAAAATTAAATTAAACATAGAAATCTTTCACAGGTACCCAAAATGGAGCTATCCAATTGCAGGACAATCAGTAGCCAGAAAAAAAAAAAAAACAACCTACAGAAATATCTCAGATTTCCATTTTAACAGGGAAAGCTGCCTTTAAATTGTAAAATGCATTGTGTGTGCTTATTAATCATATTCTTGTAAGTTGATTAGTCACAATTATATATTTTCAGCCTCCTCAAGTTGTAGAATTTCAAAACCTCCCTATAAGCTTTGATACACAAAACGGCTTAAAACGAACCTTCTTTTTTCGTAGCAGACAGACAAGAGATATATCATTTCTGAAGTTAATTGTGGGAAAATTGACATGTTGTTACATATACCCTTTTTATTAAATATGTAAAAAGATAAAACGCAATATATTCACATATCCATAGACAAAAATCCCTACTCTACCATGCGACATTGTGGGTATGGAAAAATGAGTGAAATAGATCTGAATGAGACTTTTTTCATCTAATCAGGATTTCATTTCTCTCCTAGTTATATTTAACAATACATATGTTTACATTCCTGTCAGTTTACATTTCATATATAACTTTTTTGACGTAGTGCTACCCAGTTAGATTAAACAGAATTCATAATGAACGTAGAAGCAAAAAAAAACCTTCAGCAAAATGAAAAAAAATATGTAACAAAATCTGAATTGAAAACAAGACATTCTCGTTTTATTTGTTAGCTCCCACACATGATTCCAATTACAGGGTGCACAGCAAACTGACAAACTGACTTTGGGTAGCTGCATATCCTCAAATTGACTCTGAATAGGCTTCACCATGTTCTGCAAGCAACATTGTTTGGCCAGCTGTACTGCTAATAAAGTTTTAATTATCAAAGGTAACATTAAATGTAACATTAAGCGCATACTCCCTCAAAGTTCTGTACAGCAAGGTGGTCTTAAAATGCTGCATTTGTACCGATTTAGGGCATTGATGCAGACTGTTATTGGCAGAATAAAGTCCTGCTCTTTGTGTGTTTTTAGTTACTAACAGGAGATCTAATCGTAATCATCTCAATATAATGCGTAATGCATTTTCAGATTCCACTTGCTAGTGATGCATGTTACGGTGTATCCCTTCTTACACACACATGCAATTTTACTTTTTCGCACTGAATATCCAAAAACCTTATTTTAAGCTGAGATATTATAAAGAAGGACAGCAAAAATATTTTCAACTTTTTCTGATTGTTCATTATGCTAACATTTGTCCCCTGTGTATGGAAAGTAAACCATCATCAGGGAATCTAGTACACAATATCTTGACATGGAAGTGATTGCCAAGTACATTTTATTGCATGAATTATTACATGTCATGATCTTAGCTATAAATATTTGTTATATTCTGTATACCTTATGGGGCTCTGTACTTGCAGTCAAAAATAGGGATACTTCTCAGTTAGGTGCTGTACCACTTCCTAAAGATTGCTGTATTGCTCTCACATGTTAATAAAATAGTTATCAGATGGTTTTCTGCCATCTTAGCAGACACTGGCATTAACAGAAAATTAGACCCCTAGTGAATAATATGGGGAAAAGGGAACTAAAAAGCGGGCAATATTTAGTATTTCAACTCACAGCACACTCAAACAGTCAGAATTTGAAGGTGTTCTAATTTGTATGTTGTTGCAGAGTTTATGTAGGATTAGTAAATTTGGCCAGGAGGCACTGCAACTTCAGTCTTAGAATATTGTGCTGAAAAGAATTATTTAACAAACTTATCTCTACTGCTCACAGTGGACCTTGGATAGCTATCTATAATTAGACTGAAACCCTCACTGTTCTTATCTAATTTGCCGGGGTCCTAACAATGGTTAGTGTAGCAGTCGTTTTACTTAAAATAAACAAAGAATTAAAATAGTCTTTTTTTTCCTGTGTAAATGCTACATTTTACCAAAAGAAACATAGGGAATGAGACTTTTGCCAAAGCTGGGAAAGTGGATTTACTTAATAAGATCATTCAGTCATTTTTCTTAAAACACATAAGTAGAGTCTGTATTGTGGTAAGCTTACTACTGACCAATCCATCAATGCTATCTAAAACAAAAATACAATGGTAAAATGTTAAGGTAATGTGCACTTTCTTAAAATAATAAGGAAAAATATACGCTGTCTGTAGCTTGGAAGAGTGTTGTAATGTTTTTTTTTAGGGCTACAGAAGAATGGAGAATTTGGCTCACTCAGAGTTCCCCTCTATCTTTCCATAAGGGATTGGACCATTCAGATGCTGTAAAATTTCAAGAAAACAAATACAATTCCACTAAAGAGTCCAAGGATAGTATGTTCTTGGTTGTGAAAAGTGTTTTGAGATCCCTATGATCCTGTACTATAGCTTAGTGAGTGACACACAGAGCTGAAATTACATGTATGCACATTATATTGCGACTCGTTCATTATTTAATGAGTGCCTTTTTTATAGGTTATTGGTGAGGTGTAAGGGGGGAGCAGGGCACAATTATAAAACATACTGCCTAAAATAAGAAATAGCCGTATCTGCATCAAGAACTTTCTCTCTGTTTGTCAAAGCTGATACGGTAGGTAAATGGGAGTGGTGTAGTTTTACAACGTACATTCGTGACACTTGGTAGTGACTATTTCTTCTCATGACCAGGAAATATAAATATTGTACGATATTACAATTAGAAGCAAGCAGTTGGAAAACAAGTAGATACCTCAATTACAAATAAATAAAAAATAGTTGGGAAAAAACATTTGAAAACAATGTGAAACAGTCAAATGATACAAACTGCTGCCAAGAAAGCCCCCGCCTCTTTCAGTTTGGTTTGGGCCAAGATACAACTTCTGTAAACACTCCGTGGGGCTAGTAATTGGTAAAGAATGCAGTGGTTTGCTGGCGCTCACTATAGTACATTATATGGTAAGAGTGGGCCACGAGTGACTGGCCACACATTGCTCTCCTGGAAAAAAAGTTCCACGTGAAATGGTAACATTGAGGTGGGTGGGATGAGGGGTCAGTACTCCTCTTGCTGCTGTGGCTCCTCCAGAACGTGGTCCTGCTCCTCGCTTTCATGCTGGTCTGTGTGGCCTTCCTGCATTTAAAGCAGAAGATTGCTATGTTAGTATTCACTTCGAGGATTAAACAACATTAAAATAAATAAAGAACAGCAAAATGACATTGTGATGTATAATGTGTCAAATGGGAAAAAAGCACTCAATCATGGGTAGCTAACCTGGAGCTCATTCGTCTAGGGTGGATTAAAGCTCCTTATAGTCTCCAGCAAGACAGCCCTAGCTAAACATGTTTCAGGATGTTTTATATCTTTACATATATGTATTATTGAAATTAAAATATGCGACAGTAGGTAGAATTGAAGGGTAATTAACAGGGTGAGTAGCTGAGGCAAATACATCAATGTTAATAGAACAGCACACACAATTATTTTGACGTCATCTTTGAAAAGATGGTAATGAAAAAGGCACAGGCTGCAATAGAATATAGAGATATTATAGAGGAAAGTGAAGGAAAAAAATAAACAAAAGGGAAAGAGAAGGAAAGGGGAATTAGTTCCAAAAGTGTTTCCTCAAGGGAAATTGGCTTTGCTTCGGTGTCTTATGCTCAGGACACATGGTATCATTAATACTCGCAGTCATGTGTTCCATGTGGACCCGGTACTATACTGCAGAGTCAATCATAGGAGAAAGGAGAGCAGGGCCCCACTAATTCTTACTGATGAACAGTCAATTAAATGCTACGCAACACATTCTGACAACCAGTATATACTTCTTCCAATTGTTTACTTTTAACTTCCACTTCTAGGAAGATATGTTCACATTTAGGGAAACACCAACAATAACAATTCAGGAAAACACAGGGTTCTCTTTCAGATGGAGTTATTGAACAGCAGCCAGAAAGGAGATGAAATGTGGATGTAATAGGAGAATATAGTATAAAACAAGCGAAGTGTAGAATTGGAAGCTAATATCACACAATTTGTGAAATACACAATTATAGCCATGAAAAAGAATAACTGGTCCAAATAACTGTGCTGACATTCTACCTGCACTTATAGCAAAGAAAGACCGCTGTAATTACATATTGGCGTATTTTATTTTTACTATGAACACTGCAAAAGCCTTTTAGATTGTGATTTATGATTTATTCTTATTTTGTATGATTTGCACATTGGTTTGCTCTAAATTCAGATTGTCAGATCACAGTTTTTGTTGTGTTTCTCCAGATGTAGCGTTTGAACTACAGACAGTGTCTAAATGGTTGAAAACCATGTGATTAAAATAGTTTATGAGAGATATATGTGACAGAGGACATTAGAACACATTTAGATTTCTCTTCTCCTCTTTTTCCATGCTGGCTGTCAGGTGCAAAGGACACAACTTCTAGTGATTGATTGACTGACAAGGAACCATGATGGAGGTATCCAATTGCAGGACAAATATTTCTACATTTAATTTTATTTTCCATACTTCACAAATTAATTCAAATAGTGGCATGTTAATGGGAAATGGGATTCTGTACACTGTTGCCTTCTTGCATCATCCTCTAGAAGGAGTTAATTAAAGCCAGTTGTCAACTACATATTATTGTCGGCTGTTATTCTCTTTATAAAGTAAACACTCTCAGAGCTTTTGGCAAAGTGAGAATTGTCTGAAATTTAGAGTTTATGACCAAAATGGAAAAAATCTCCATGCTAACTATACTCCCAGTTTGCCTACTTTGACCTTAAAGGGACACTATAGTTACCAGAACAGATTAATGTAGTTATTCTAGTGTGTATGGCCTGTCCCTGCAGACTTTTTAATGTAAACACTGCCTTTTCACCTAAAGGTGTGCTCCCTAGGCACACCTTTAGTGGCAGTCACTCAGACACAGTGTGCAGCACCGACCCATGAAGTACGTCTAGTGGCCGTCTGAGTGACTGCCACTAAAGGTGTCCCTAGAGAGCATTGAATCAGTGAGCCTCTATGGGGAGTGTTCAGCATGGAGACGCTGAACACTCCCCATAGAGACTCACTGATTCAATGTATCACTATGAGGAGATGCTAATTGGCAAGACGCAGCGTTTTGCACAAATGTGCAATAGCCTCCCCATGCTTTCCTATTGGAAAACATTGGATTGGCTGAGATCATCAAATCTGATGACATATTGAATAATGCTGGAAGAGCATGCAGTGTATGGCCAAATAATCTTTTAAAGAGAAGTTTTCTTATAATATATCTAATGTTAGATTTTGTAGAACCATTCTATTTGTGACAGCACATCCATCATTTGGCAAATTAGTAAGTGATTCTATTAACTCTCCTGGAGATAATTCTATTCTGGTTAAATAGATAAAACAATTTTCCAGTGGGCCATTGGGACTGGGCATTGCTCTGGCACTGTGTCTAGAGGGTATTAATCCTCATTCATCAAGTATCCCCAACATTCCAAAACGTAATGACTGTACTAAGAGAAGGGCATCCAAAAATCCTAACTAGCCAATGAGAACAGTTCTTAGAATAAAGCTGACTGAGTAGGAGTAACAGAGACCTTTATTCTAACTGGTTAATATACACAGTGATAACATATTACATCGCTGTACATGGAGCATCAACAAAATGAATGCCATCAGTAGATACATAGAAACAAAGGCAAAAAGAGACTCCCTCTTCATACAACATACCTTACTTTTGTTAGCCAACTGTACTAAAGGGTTAGTACAAAAATGAAGGGAACCATCTTTTACATTTCTTTTTTTTTTTGGAAGAAGCATTGCAGATCATTTCCGGACACTAACCTGTTCTTCTGCTGCATATAGCACTTCCATTAACCTCTGGACAAGGTCATCGCCCTCCTGGCCATGTGCCTGACAGAGAAGTTCAATTTCCCGTAGCTTTCCAAAGTAGAAATCCCTTTCTTTTTCAACTCCTTCAAGGGCAAGTTTTAATGAATGTACCTAAAAACACATTTAAAAGAAAATAATTATAATGAGTACAATTTGCTTTCAAAATATTTAAAAGGGTAGGGGAGATAGGAAAAATGCCTCTTTAGCAAGCTGCCTGGAGGACCATGGAATCACGCAAAGTGATAAAAAATCTCAACGAGGGCCCAGAATGTGGTTTTATTCTTATTTCAGGACATCCCAAACCCAGTGCAACTATAAGAACAATTGTGGCATGATAGCATTCAAGCTGGTATTACTTTAACCCTGTAAGGACCAAACTTCTGGAATAAAAGGGAATCATGACATGTCACACATGTCATGTGTCCTTAAGGGGTTAACATATAGTTTATCATGTTGATGAAATAATCAGGGACCCTGGACTTGCTGAATAATATGACATTGAGATCTCTACTGAGGGTTACAATCAACACAAGCTGCTAGGCATGTCTTTCCATATAAATCCTAATATCGTTCTCATGTTCTGCACTTGACTGGTGGAGCAGAGCAGATACTCAACATGAGGAATTACAGGTTATTCTGTTACTACATGTAAATGTTGCGTAATATTTAGTGCCGATTCTAAATATATTCTGTCTTTTCTTCTTTAGAGTGTACATTCTGCCACCTAGCCACATCTGCAAGGTAACAGCAGGACAAATGTTCCATAACCCCATTAGTGTATCACAGTATTATGCCATACATTGTGCCACTACACAATGCATTTTTTAAACTAAAAACAAATTAATAGCTTGTATTAATGCAATTGACTAGAAAGCATTTTAATTACTCCACCAATCACCAATTCCACGTTCCTTTTTTTTTTTTTTTAAATCAGAGTGGACACGAGAAGGCTGAATTGCATAGGACCTCCAGTATAAGATCTCCAATACACTCAATCAGGTAGAGCAGTGTAGTGAAGTACTATTAGATCTAGGGTTAACCAGATATTTGGCCCAACCAGGAGCTAAAACTATTCGTCAGACAAAGAGTTAAGTAGTGGTAAACATATTATTCCTTTTTTTTTTTTCTTTTTCTTTTTAACCAAACAATATTTTTGTCTCAATGCAAAATACAAAATATACAGTGCTAGTGGTGTGTAAAAAAAATACAAAATATACAGTATTAGTGGTGTGTATGCTCAACAATACCGTTGGGGAACCCACAACTTCAGATACACCAAAAAACAATACACAATAAGGTGGAGCTAAAAATGTAAATGTAATAAATAAGCAGATACCCTTTAATATAAAGATACCAATATTCTGTTAAATAGAATATCAAAAGAAAAAACAACAATGTAAGTAAATTTAGACAATATAGATAGTAAAGGTTATATGTAGCACTCACAATGGCAGAGCCAAAATAATCACTTGGCTCTGGTGGATTGTGCCTTAGGATCTAACGGGAGGTTCAACACCCATTTCTTCTTCCTTGCGCAGAAAGTGGTGGAGAGTTTATTGGAAATCCACCAGAGCCAAGTGATTATTTTGGTTCTGCCATTGTGAGTGCTACATATAACCTTTACTATACATATTGTCTAAATTGACTTGCACTATTGTTTTTTCTTTCCCTGTTGTATTTTACAGAATATTAGTATCTTTATATTAAAGGGTATGTACGGATTTATTACATTTATTATATTTACCATAGTTCCACCCAATTGTGTATTATTTTGGAATACTTTTGCCCGAGCACATCATGTTACTAATTTCTGATCCTAATGGAATATCAACTTATAGCCAAACATAGTAACAGATCTTTCAATATGTCCACATGTTGCATCATAACACTGAGACAGGAGTCAGGCATGGAGATGTGATGTTATATCTGTCTAAAATGCAGCCACAGGTTGAGTGGGGACAGGAGGGAAGGCTATGTTCAGCTCTCCTACTCCCTCATTATTGGATGCCAAGAACAGAATGACACCCCTCTCTCGCTCTCAAACGCCCTGTGGAGAGTGAGATAAACTGCAAAGGAGAATGATGGAGAATTAATTACTGTGTAGAAGTGCAAATGTGCTCGTACGTAAGTGTATGTGTGAGTATTTGTGAGAATACCTGTGTCTGTATGAGCAAGTGTTTCACTGTTATAGTGCAATTAGTTCCCTGTGCCTCATTGCAGCTATTTGCCCCTACCATACTCTCTCTGTCTGATACAGCCCACACAAAAAACCTTGCACTCTAAGTACGTAAGTAACTTGTATGTGCTCTCGTCAGTTTATGGGCCTAAGAAGGTAGAAGTACCTGTTCATTGAGCTGTGTAACCTGTGTTTCCAAATCTCTGTCGCTTTTAACTGCAGGAGTTGGTGCTGCTTTTTTTGCAGATGATGGGCGAGATGATGTGGACCCTGGTTTTGCAATTGGACTTGACTTGGCAGCACCTGAAAGAGGAACAAAAATATTATAACAAGATCTATTTAAAATAAAATTGAAAAAAATACACCTCTTGCAATAATACATGTCAAAACAAAGATCGTGTTTTAAGAAAATACAAAAACACAATTAAAAAAATCCCGACAACCCAGTCTCTTTTGTTATTTAGATTGAGAAACAAACGCACCAAACTGCTTCCATCAAAATCTGTATGTTTATATGGGATTTTATAGATTGAATATGGTTTACCTGTTATTTCAGCCAAATCAAGTTTTTAAGCCCCATATTGCACTGCGTGACATCACACAGAATCAATGATGACACCTGCTAGGCTGTAAATACATTTTATATGGAATTAAAGGAGGCCACTACAGCAGAGGAAATTATTCTTTACAGTAAGAACAATAAAGATGTGGAATCCTCTACCTAACGAGTTTGTCTTTTCAGATTCTAGAAATATATATATATATTTTTAGAAACAAGGCCTGGAAGCTTTTTTTGTTGTTGTTGCTAAAAAAGAATATCCAAGGGTATAATAGATATAGAATAGGTATGTGAACAGGTTGTTGATCCAAGGATAAATCTGATAAGCGTTATAGAGTCAATGTTTTTTCCCTTTTTGTGGCATAGTTAGAAATGGCTACAGTTGTTTTTATTTTTTTAACCTTCTTTTGGGTCAACAGCATAAAGGGACCTAGATTACTATGTAAATATGAATCTCCACGTCTAATAAACACATAAATGGGTGAAGGTATTTACATTAATATATCTCTGCTTGTTAGAACCAAAAACTGCAGCGTGCTCTTATCTGAAGACAAAGTCGCCTTAACATAAGTCTTATTATTCTGAATGGACCCACAGTCTGGACTGGGGATCTTAAAAATAATATAACTTCTAATTCTATTGTGAATGCTTTGTAGACGGCACTATGAGCAAACCTACCCAGATGGCATTTCATGTGATCTGTGTTGTAACTGTAACCAGACACATAAATAGATACTATATTCACATAATAGGGGATTATATACAAAGAGTAAATCTCTGATCTAAGAGCGAACATTCACCGTGGAAAGAAAGGAGTATTCCTCAAGTATTTCCCCACTGTCCACTTTTCTCACCTTTTCCTAGAAATGCTCTTTATAAATTACCCTAAAACACTATGTCTCTTTCATAATTATCAATATTCCGTTGACACTTTCCTTAAACAGAGAATTGTAGTGAGCTGACATTTAGCAGTTTGTAAAAACCTCTAATCAATCAGTATTGGGAGATTTTCCAGTTATGCTGTATTAGATTTGATTCTTAACTCATCACAAATCTCTGATTAATCAATACACGGCACCCCCGGTATCCTAAAGCACAATATCGAATAAGCAAGTTGCCAATTCCTTTCTATAATAACTACATAAACTAACTACATTTCTTCCTACTCATTCTTTGCCAAGCATCTGGATAACCTCATTAAAAACGAGTGATTCAGCTTGGGTCCCTCTCACACAAATACTCATAACATGCATACTTATTAATATGCTGTGCTAAGCAATGTGTCACTGCACTGCTGGCCGCTATCTGACATCCGTTTGATGTTGGGTCATGTTACAGCCAGCCATTGTAACCAACTTAAAACAATTCTTGAGGCCTCGCTCCCAGCTTTCTGAATTTGCAGCCCAGACTGAGTGCTGGGGGCCCTTTGCCTGGGTACAATGTGCATGTCTTACAGAATGGGGGGGATTGCGGCTTATAGAAAAATGTGGGTTTGGGAGGAAACATCATTTTCTTTGTAAAGATCAGAGCAGACGGAGCTGCACATGATTATTATTTACAAGGATTGCTCTGAACTGCATGCTTAACCCTAGACGGTCTCAATGACGTGCAGGCAGTTAATGATATCATCCGATTCACTTACAAAACTGCAACAGGTACCAAGGAGTGATTCACTCTGTAACTGCTATAGCAGAAATGAGCACTTTAAAATCAGTTTTCCATAAAAACTGGAAATATTCAGGAAGGTTTGAACCAAATATTGCAGTTGTTGATGAAATGTGTTTTATGCAGCTGTATATGTGCAGAAACTATATTTAGATAAATAGACTGACACGTGTAATTAACCAACACAGAACATCTGCACGTTTATAACTGGACTAACAAAATGTGATATTCAAGCTTACAAAAGAAACTTGAGAATATTGATAATAGAAAAGACAGCAGAGCCAAATCCAATCTGTGAATTACCCTCTCAGAACCTGGTAGTCACATGGCACTAAAAACATATGAACAACTATCTTACAATCTTGTGGGAAAAACCAAAACAAACCATTAGTGTAGGAGTAGGTAACCTTCAGCACTCCCGATGTTGTGGACTACATCAACCATGATGCTCTTAATGCCATAAAGCAGGCAAAGCATCAGGGGAGATGTAGTTCATAACATCTGGAGTAACAAAGGCTGCCTGTCCCAGCGATTAGCGACACAAAATCTTATTGACACTAATATGAAAAATGGTTGTAAGAAATACATTTATACCTATCTGCAGTGCGAGCTCTCTTATGGTCTAGGGATGATTTGAGTCAACGAGTCATTGGTTTGGGTGGGGGGGGGTTATATCAAAACTGATACTAGGAATTCAAACGCATAGAAACAGATCTGACTTCCACTTGCTGAGCTTAATTTAAATTTATTTTTTTTTAAAGTCTTTGTAAGGAAATAATCTTTCACCTGGATAATGCCCTAACTGCTCCTCCAATGCAATATTTAGATCTTCTTTGAGCAGATGGAAGACTCACAATGTTAGAATGACCAATTCAGAGGGCCCAGCCTTAAAATAATCTAAGCCAAGCATGATCATGTAGACAATGTAAAAAAAACAATTTAATAAACCTTGAAACATTGGGAGGGGGGGGGGGGGGGGGAGAAAACAAATTTACCGCTACTAATATTTAAACCCCCAATACAACAGCAAGAAGTTTTACATCATAAGGAATAAACTGCAGCTTAAAGGACACAATAGTGGTCCTTTAAATTAGATGATTTAAGGTACTGAGATTTCAATACAAGATATTCAAAATGCATTTACCATACGGGGTGTATAAAACCAAAAACGATTTTCACACAAAGTCTTCAAAAAGAGTGAAAAAGAAGAGTGTACCAAGTAGTGTTCAATTAGAGAGCATTTTGTATGTCATTGTGACCAGTGGTAACAAGTTTTTATTTTCAAATTGTGCGTTCTGTACATCCATGGTGAAACATTCATTTTATATAAGCAGAGAAATGATGTGAAACCCATATGTCGTGCAGAGCTAGACATGTATGTCAGACTGAAATGTATGTCAGCGATGCGACGTGAGTGAAATCACAAAGTGATGTCCCCCCAAATATTTCAGTATCAACAAGAACAATGAAGGACAACTACGATTTAGATAGAAAGTGCAAACCAACTGTGACACGGAGTATAGTTTGATTAAAATAACCTCAATACACTGCCATTAGTAATAATTCAAGGAAGATGTAGTTTACAATAGCTGGGGGTTGCAATAGGATACTCTGGATCTAAAATAGCTATGGGGAGACTTTGAAGGACAAACAGAACAGAGATAAATAGTGGGATGATGCACTACTGAAAGTAAAGGCAAAAAGCCATATATTACAGCAATGAAGGATTTCATCATCTGATAAGAGGAAGGGTCCTACTTTAAAAATACACTATAGTCACCACAACAACTTTAGCTTAATGAAGCAGTTTTGGTGGAGCAGTCTCACTGCTCAATTCTCTGCCATTTAGGAGTTAAATCACTTTGTTTATGCAGCCCTAGGAAAACCTCCTTACATGGTGCCTCTTACATACTTCCTGTAAAGAGTCATCTATTATTTAAACTTCCTTTATTGCAAATTCTGTTTAATTTAGAACGTCCTATCTCCTGCTCTGTTAATAGCCTGCTAAACCCTACAGGAGCCTCCTGTGTGTGATTAAAGTTCCATTTACAGAGCAGGAGATAAAAACTTTGAAAGTATTTTACATCTGATTTAAAATGAAACCTTTGTATCCATGCAGGCTGTCAGTCACAGCCAGGGGAGGT
Source organism: Pelobates cultripes (assembly GCA_933207985.1). Lineage (NCBI taxonomy): Eukaryota > Metazoa > Chordata > Amphibia > Anura > Pelobatidae > Pelobates > Pelobates cultripes. Next base: position 253,701,213 of record OW240915.1, on the reverse strand, counting down.
GTGGCTAGGGCTGCATAAACAGAAACAAAATTGATTTAACTCCTAAATGGCAGTGAATTGAGCAGTGAAATGTCAGAGGCATGATCTATACACGAAAACTGCTTCATTAAGCTATTGTACAGCGCTACAGACTTTGCTGGCGCTATATAAATAATTAAATAATAATAATAATTAAGCTAAAGTTATTTTGGTGCATATACTGTCCATTTAACAAAACAGCACATGATTTAATTCCACTATCATGCATCTATCATGAAGACTACTGCAGGTTTAAATGTTACCAGTGTAGTCTGCTTTATCTATAACAATCTAGAGCAGGCTTCCCCAAACTCCGGCCCTCCAGATGTTGCTGAACTACAACTCATGATTCTATGAACGAAATAGATAGGCTGAGAATCATGGGAGTTGTAGTTCAGCCACATCTGGAGGGCCAGAGTTTGGGGAAGCCTGATCTAGAGAGATACCGTAACTTGATCTGTACTACAGATCATCATCCATCACTAGTTTTTAAAGTATGTGAAACATAAACCTTTCTCGAATATCTGATGTAGTGTTGAAGTGTGTGGTGTTTGTACAACTAAACAATAACCATGCTGTGTCTAATACTATGACAAACACGTGTTCCAGTCTAACAGATTTCAAATGGCAGATATGTCTCCAGAAAGCCAGCATATTTGAACATGTAAGGCATTTTGCCAATCGTTTTTTCCTTTCAAGTCTGAGGTGCTTATTTTTAGTCATCCCATCATCTAGTGGCATTTCGCAGACACTGTGTGAGTCATCAGCCTCTCACTGTGCACCGTGGGGCAGGGAGACGTGCTATGTATGCTGTACCATGTTCTTAAAATATCCCTTTGCTACAAAAAAAAAAAAAAAATTGCATTCCAGAATAGATTTGATCTTTTATGATGAAATCAATTGTGACCTTTACTGCAGAATCACGAGTGCTTATCAAACATGAAGGACCATGGAATTAATATTTTGCATCAAATTAGCTTCTTTGTACTTGGGGAATGTCATATGGGATAAAACTGAAATAGAAGTTACATATTCTGCTATTTCCTTCTCACCCCAAGTAACCTCAGTGAATATGAAATTCTCCACAGTTGTGATAATCCTGTATCTGACTGCCAGAACTTCATTAATTAAAGAGATCTAAATTAGAAACACGCAGAATATCACTAATTAAATCAAAACGTGATGGTTTCAACAAATATTAGAACAATGAAAACACAAGTATGTTAGGTACAAGTTCTGCACGTTAAATATAGTGATGCCTACTTTTTTAAAAAGGGATTCTTCGAGTTCTTTATCGGCGACAATACACAAACATAGTACTCGTATTATACAAAACTTCCATAGTGGCTCTATACAATGTAAACGTACGTAAATAGCTAGTCAAATCACTATTAACTACATTAATACCATTGCAGTCAGTAGGCTTGATTTACTAGAATGTTTCTATCTCTGTTTCACCAAGACTGGGTATTAATTATCAGAACAAACACACCAACAACAGTGTCTATTTCAGTGGAACAGTACCAAATTTAGGGCTCTGTTCAGTGGTCAGAGGTATTTTCCGAGGATAAAATGTATTCACCACATTTGAGAAGAAAAGCCCAGCACAAGAACATACTTGGTTATACATGCTTTTGTTACATTATGTAAATATTCCAGGGAATTTTAATTCATGCACAATAGCCAGCAATGCACATCTTGTCACTGGATTGCCCACTACTTGTCCCTCACCTGTCCACCCACACTTGCTAACGTTGGCAAGTATATCTTTTAACGAGACCTTGTGATCATACACATTGTTAATGACAGGTTCCACAGAGGAACAGAATTGCACATCCTTGCAACCCCGTCCACAGTCATTATTGTTGGACTGTGCTCCCCACAATTCAGGAAATGTTCTACCAACAAGCACCAGATACAAGGATTGGCAATCTTGTGATTGATGAATAAAAAGATCAATCACAAAGGCCATTTCTTATTATCAAGGTATGACCGTGTATCACAGACCTGTTTCAATGTGATTGGAAATCTTTGCTACTCTTAACCCGATACTACTAATATTTTATTTCATGATAATCTCTCCTCACTTATTGTGTTAAAAAAAAAAGAAATAGCACAAGGCCATAGCTAACACCAAGAAGGCATCTAGTAGCATCTCCATGTGGGAAGCATACAGCAAAATCACAATGAGATGGTACATGGTGCCACATAGATTAGCCAAAATGTACAGTACAGTCTCCTCTTTATGCTGGATGTGCGAAAAAGCCCAGGGTACACTGATCCATGTCTTCTGGGAATGCCAAGACATTCAGCCTCTGTGGCTAAGTGTACAAACACTGGTAAACAAACTAACCCTATTTACCATACCATTGACGCCTGAAAGTTACTTACTACATATGTTGCCAATGTTACACCAGAAGCACCACACCCCACTAATTGTAAACCTTCTCACAGTCACTAAAATGGCTATAGCATATCATTGGAAGGACAAAGCTATCCCCTCGATAGAAGAGATCTCAAAGAGATTAGATAAAGTCTGTCTATACGAAAACATGGCTATGGGTCTGAAGGGGAAAGCACAACAACATGAGGTGGTGTGGCAGGACTGGCTCACATACCGAAGGACGAGCACTACATAACGAGCCAGGCCCGATAACAATGATGACAGCAATAATAAAAATAACGACACAAAACCGAGGAGAGCATAGCCACTGTAGTTCCCAATGCATTTCTCAATGGTCCTAGCTCGAGATCAAGCTCAAGTTCCAGTACAAGTTTCTGTTAAGTTGAGTTCACTCCCTACCCTAAGTTCCCCCATACTCCACACACGTTGACCAATGTGGGCCAAGCAATAAACATGTTAAGAGTCAAACATATATAGGCACCAGAACAGAGTTACTATATGGCAATAACCCTAGGAGGCGACCCTGCACATACAATGTAATGTATACGATGTAATGTATATTGCATAACAGTACTATCTGTAGACATGCACCGATATGCACAACCGAATAAGAAATGTAGGCGTCAAACAGGACTGTAACGCATACTGCCCCGAGAGAAAGCTGTTGATTACGCAATCTACCATGCAATGTGTATGATTAATGTATAACCACTGTATGTATGTATATTTTATTGTGGAACCCCCTATCCCTTCTCCCTTTTCCTTCTGTTCCCCTGTTTTTCGTGACAAAAACAATAAACACAAATATGATAAAAAAAAAAAAAAGAAATAAATGCCATCACTGGAGTTTTAAAAATGCACACCTATAGATACCCGCTTGTGTATGTGATGAACGTTTTGTTTTTACCTTTGTGATCTGAAACAGAACGCAAAGTAAAATATGGCATCTAACTGCAGAGCACACAATGAATGTCATTGGCTTTGACTCCCTACTTATATAAAAGCTGAAACTCAATAAATAATACATATTACAGTTATTGAAAACAATAAAAATAAATAATGGTTCTGTAACTGAGCTCTGCATTAGGTTTTTGTTGTAGCAGAAAATGTTCGGATGCTACAGTCTAAAAATATCTATTGCTGTAAGGACAAAATGAAATCGTAAGCTGCTTGGCAGATAAGTAGACATGCAGCAAGCAGAATGGGGTCACCGAGGGACTGTGTCTATCTATACGCTCTATCTTTATCAACACTCTAAAATTGTATATTGAGATTACAGATGCAGACAGCCAAGCATTCAGCTTTAATATGATCAATTCAGGCCAAAAGCTAAGTACCCAAGTGCATCACTAATATTAACATTCCATTTTGCTGGACTTTTCTCCCCAAAGTAGAACACCTGAGAAGAAATCCTGGTACTTTCCGCATCTCTCTTGAACATCCATGATGCCCTATGAGTCTTAAATACTCTGCTAGTCCCAACGTCCACAAAGGTATCCACTGCAATAGGTGAACAGAAAGTTCAAAGTGCTGGGATGCCCAAGACCATGTCAGCATCAAGTTCTTCTTGGAATACAAGCCCCAGAACTCTTTGGTAGACTGCAGTTTTTGGAATGGTTGTCTAATAAAAGCTGGGGGACAAGGCTGGACCACCTTGGGACGGATGAATCAGAGTATCATATTCCAAATCCCAGTGTTTATTACAATGACAGGTACACTGGCAACTTACTAACCTCCTTCAATGTTTGTGGGAAAACCAGTTAACCACTTTCTCACTGGCAACGGCAAATCACCAGATTTTGTTTCATCGGCTCTTTTTATAATCTAATCATTGCCAGTGTAGATCCATCATATCTATATAGAAATATGTGAAGGTGTTTGATACCGCTGACTGGGCAGTTTTGGTTCCCAGCATAATCCTTAGCTCCAAGTCTAATCTGAACAAGGTGAGTCAGCATCAACAAGAACATTTACCCCAATCACAATATCTCAGGACATTGTGTTTATATTTAACAGTGATGTAATGATGGGTGCTTCACACACTCAATGCATTACCTGGTATTTGGAGTGTAGGTAATTAAATATCCTTATATAGTGACAAGTCCGGCTTACCAAGGGGAGAGTAGCAGGACCAGAAGTGGCAAGCTGATATATTGTAATTTTGTGATTGTGTATGCCAAATAGTACCAGAATCATCAGATTTACAATATTTCAAGTAATAAGTAATAGAATACAATGGTGGAGATTATCAAAGTGTAGTGTTCTGAAAAGTGATACAAAGTGATATGGAGGACAAGAATCACAAACCGATTGTTCTTGCTGGTTCCTCTGGTCTCCATGGTGATTGCATGACATTTAGTACTTTTCATTATTTCTTGGAACATGACACTTTGGCAGCTGTTTAATAGATGTATGATGGTTAACGGAGTGATTTAATACTACTGATTATTATTATTTGATTGTTGACTATTAAAAACTCCCCGCGCTGCTTACCTTGCCCCCTCATTACATCACGTGGTCAAATCACAGGCTTCTCATAGAGAAGCCAATGAATGGACTGTTTTGCCGGCCCAGAGCACATGTGCGCAATCCAAGCTGGCGAGGGGAAGTAGGCAGAGAGTGGGGGGTGGACAGAGGAGGGCACTAATAAAAAGATATAGAAAAAAATGCAGGGAGGCAGGGAAGGCTGCATGATGGGACGGAGTGGAGAATGAGCTTCCCCTTGCAGGCTCTGCCTGTAAAGGAGAAGCTGACTCGGTCTGCCACCATTGCACAGTGGGTGTTGACGACAGACATAAAATATGCACAGAATTGTCAACAGGCAGCCTGGAACAGAGCTCCAGGCTGCCTACGTCACGTGTGCAGGGGTGTAACTAGTCCCCGGCACACAAGTGCCAATATCTCTGTATGCGAATTGTTTCAAGTTGACAGACTGCTATCCCCGTGACCACTTCCAATCACTGAAGTTGTCATGATGGTTGGACTAACCCTTTAAAGCCTTTGCGAGTGGTGGTGAGAGTGCTGTGTGTGTGCATGACAATCACGAGTATGAGTGGAATATCGCCTGGTTTCTGAGTGACTGATACAGTGTAAGTTGAGGTATAAGTATTTATGAATACAGAAATTTAATTCAAAACATAATGTCCCTTGTGCAAAGATATGATATTATTTGGCTAATTATATTGTTATTGTACAGAAAAGGCTGAAGTACTTGTAGAAGTCTTCAAATATGTATAATGCTCTGTGTAATCTTTGGGGCTCAGCGACTCAAAGCATTTAATATTAGATTAATGCTTTAGTTGTCACAGATGCTGCTGTAATACTTTATATAGAAAGACCAAATTGTCATGGCAACAGCCCCCTTTCATTAATCTTTGGAGTCTTGTTAAGCTGTTAAACTGAAAATTGCACACAATCTCTTTACAAATACATATTTTACATTAATATTATTTCAATATGAGTAGTACTACTTAATTATAAAACCAGGATACAACAGTAAAATGTTCTAATATTTCACCCTCTGAACATTTATCCAGCATAGGGAATCAATAAATAATAAATGAGCAGGTAAGTAGCATTAAGGGGTGAGATTATTATTAAATAAATGTAAGGTGTGGTCACTTTAAATGACAGGTACTGTTTGGCAGGCAGATTGGCTCATTAAAATAAATGAAAGATTCTCATAGTGAGTCCTTGGAATATTGTGTTATATTTACAAACCACACATTACTTCCAAAAGAGACATGTACAGGGATATTGAATCTGTAAGATGATGGGAAGTCAGAATATCCCAACATTTCACATAGAGGATGAGGGACACTTCAATTTCGGGGTGTGAGTAGTGATGTGGCCTGTTGTGAAAAATGTTAGGTTAATTATTAATAACAATCTATGCAACTTAAAATATAATTTAGCCCTGATATTTTCTGGGCATCTCTCACAGTTAATGTGCCTCTTTTTATATTAATAAGCAATGTAAGTAGAAAGACTGACATTACTTATCAAAACGGAATTCGAAATTGAATGTGTATAGAGTTTTGCGTATCGTCCACCCCACTGTTTACTAACAGAATTGTTTTTTCTGTCTTATTTTTTACTCTTTAACCTTAAAAATGTGCTGTATTAACCTGTGACATTGTCAAATGCTGTAAGATGCACACAGACGCTGATGTGGCTCTGTGTAATTGTTGTTGATACATGCACGACAAAAATAAAGAATTAAAAAAATAAATAAATATAATTTAGAACAAAACAATCTATATTAGAGACTGATATATAAACCCAGTTATTGTAGTTTAAACACACATTACTGTGAGTATTAATACTCTGTTATACTCTCAGACACACCAACAATATGGAGCTGTTAGAAAAGAGGGAAGTGGGATTTGGTCCAAAAATAGGCAATGCCTTCATAAATAGGGACACTTGGGTGGTATATTTCAATAGAAGAAATGGCACAGAAACTCTACAAGAATGTAAAGCATAGGATTTTGACAGATAATGGACAAGAAGAAGGCTCATTTGATGATGTTATAAAACTAGGTAATTAATTATCACATGAAAACACTTTACAATGCACAGCCCTTTGTATTCACTGGGTTAAATAATCAGTATTAAAAAAGCACATTACTACAGTTACGACAGTTATAACAAACTCTAGCCAATTCAGTAAAGCAGATGTTGCTTAACAAAACTTGAGTAACAGTAAAGTTTGCTCAGTGCTGAATTGTGATTTGATTGTTGGATGAATACAAAGCCAATCTCTATAACAAGGGAGTCCCCACTTAATAAACACAGGGACATGGATAGATCTCTATTCTTCAAGACGGGAATCATGTGTTTTTCAGCTATTGGGAGAAAAGGAGGAAGCACTTTATGTATATAGTGTAGATCATTGCTTCCCAAACCAGTCCTACAGATCAGTAACAGTCCACGTTGTGTCAGTATCTCAATTAGGACAAAAAAGGGAAGTCCATAAATCCTGGATTGTTGGTGGGCCATGAGGACTGGTTTGGGAACCACTGGTGAAGGTAACTATAGGTTTGACATACGTGGACTCAGATGATACATAACATGGGTGACCTGCTGGGTATGCAGGTTATAAACCATGTATTTTGTGATTCCCTTTATTTAGAGATGATTGGACATAGCAATTAGGATCAGAAGGGCGTGTATCTTCTGGTTCTTTATTATAACTGTATAAAATGCATGGCCCGACAAGCCATGGTGCCCTTGTCTTACCTTTTACTCTCCC
>OW240915.1:253683169-253693437 GCA_933207985.1 Pelobates cultripes | reverse complement strand
GACAATGGAGTAGACTTTATTTATACTGTGTTGTCTTCTAAAAAGTCCGCTCCAGATCTCCTTTTGTACTGATATTTTTGTAACTGCTTTATCTGTGCTTTGTTCTCTTTTATGGCTTTGTAGAACTGGAAAATACTTTGTTTCTCAATACAAATGTTTCGAATAATCTCGTTCTTTTTGGAATGTGCGTTCTGTTGCCAAACAATATCCATGAGCTCCCAAACAAGACACACAGTGTAATACAAAGTATTATATTTGTTTTCTTGGAAGGCTTCCTGTGCAACGCATCCAAACCTTTTTAATGTGAACACAATCCAGGTGCTTAGTTTGTAACAGCAAGTTTTCTTTTTAATTTTTAGGGCCGTTTGTGTTAAAGGGGATCCGTCACATCCTTAAGTTTTTAGTGTTTTGTTAAAGGGACAATGTAGGCACCCAGGCCACTTCAGCTAATTGAAGTGGTCTGGGTGTTGTCTCCCTGTTGAACTTAGTGCTGCAATGTTAAACATTGCAGTTTCAGAGAACTGCAATGTTTACGTTGCAGCTCTAAGTCTGCCCTCAGTGACTGTCTATCAGACAGCCACTGGGGGGCGCTTCCAAAATGCAAACAGAGTTTTTGTCCGTTCTCTAACGCTGGACGTCCTCACGCTCTGCATGAAAACATTGAATAGTGCATTATGTCTCCCCCTCTGGCTGACGTTGAACGGTGAGGAGCTTGGGCGGAGCCTGACCCAGCGCCGAGGGACATCGGCAGTGGATTCAGGTAAGTGGTTGAAGAGGTTTTAACCCATTCAGCCTTGCAAGAGGGGGGGCACGCGAGGGAGGGGGGGACGACCTTTTACACCTATAGTGCCAGAAAAACGGCTTTAGGATCCCTTTAACTTCTCCTCTGTATAGCATAGATATAAGGTAACCATTACACAACTAAATTAACGCCCAGTGTAGGTCAAATTTGAAGTATCCAGATAACTGGATACCTTGAAACTCCCAAGATTTTCCTGTTGACTTTGCCTGGGATTTTTAATACCTTGGCGCTAATTCTGCTCTTAGATGACATAGTGTTTTTTTCCTGACCTCTATCCACAGTAAAGAAGTTTTCTACCACTTTAAGATGTTTGCTTAATTTTGGATGCAGGGTTATCACCACTTTAGGACCTTGCATATAGGCACACTGAGATTAAATATTCATACGAACAAGTAGTTGCCCCACTGTGCAGTGCTATAAGTTGGTAATTAACAAATACAAAACCCTTCTTTAAAAGCAAAGTCAATTTTCCTTTCTCTCAAATAAGGGTTGAACCTATAATGTCACTAATAATATCAAAGTGTCCTTATTGATAACCAACATGCAGGCCGATCCCACCTCTTTCCAATAGAATTCCACATAAAATGTTTTAGAGAAACTTGGCATTTTGCTACAGGCCCACCGGAGGGAGCTACAGTTACAATATGCAACACACCTACCTTATCTACCCACGTAATTTCCGCAATAGGGTACTATATCACTTCTTTAGACCATATTTACATACATTGCAGGTATATTTTAAGTGCGGTTCATAGGCCAAATTTAAGGCCAAAATAGCTGAATTAGAAACATTCTTAAAGTCAATTCTCTTTTCAGTTGCCTATTTTAGCCTTACATTTGAATTCCCAGAGGTTATCACATTGGTGAATAACCCTTATATGGTACATGTACTTTATATGTGGATAAAGTTTGTTTATGAGTATGAGATTGATTGCTCAATAAGCCGTCAATATTCGACTTTCCTATGCTTGTAAAAGTCCCACCATTAAAAGGACCTCAGCGGACACGTCAGGCATTCAATATGCCAGTGTGTTTATCCAAGGGAGAAGGTGACACATGGAGTATCTCATAGCTCAAGCAGTCTAAGCTGTGTCTGCTAACGCTCCTAGCATGGTGCATGAGGACTGCACTCAGCGCCTGGATCTCGGAAGCTTTGGAATGTCCAGCATTAAGGAGAAGGAAAATATGATTCATAAAGTTCCCATAGCTGCAAAAAGCGAGCAGTGTGATTCTTATTTAATCCATAATTGTCCATGGAACAGAGATGTACAAAAACCACACAGTGCGTATATTCAATCATGTGTTCGAACGTTCTTCTGTGTGGGAAAAAACTTATTTTCAAGAAGTGTGGGATGTTGATGCTCTTTATTAGGGGATTAAGACAAAGCTGAACAATATTTGGTCCTCCAGATGTTGCTGTTTTATTTATTTTTTTAAATGGCTACCATCATCTTCATACAGCCATCGCTGGCTAATCTGTGCAATAATACCTGAATGTTACTGGGTAGTTGGCTGAAGCAGTGGAACTCGTCCATTTCTAGAAGCATACAGAGCTACGGATAGAAATAGAATAACGAACATTTATTATAATGGGTTGATGGATACAGCTGTTGGCTCCAAAAATATTTTCAAACTCTTTCCCACTTGTCTTCATTCTTAGATCATGTTTGTGCCTCTCTATTATCTGTTCCAAAATGTGCCTTAGTTTATAACCGTTACCTCTGTTTCCATGTCTATCCTAAGCTATATATTTCCTATTTTTTACCCTACGTTAAGTGTGTTTTTATTCCCTTTTTCCTATTCACCTCTGTTTTCTTCCCTTCAAACCAAGCTCCTATGTGCCTTTAAACTTTTCATTCCAAGATCTTGGTGACTTTAATTAATTAAAGGGGAAGAATCATACAAATAAGTTCCAGGTGATTTTTCGGAATATTGTGAATATGTAAAAGCTAGTCTCAATTACTTTTTACATAAGTGTAGAAAATATTTTCTATCTTAGGGGGAGCAGCATTTTCATAAATAAATATATGCAAGGACAATTCACGCTCTGATTTTTAGGTTTCTATCTTTCAGGAATATAATGTTCCCGAGATTGGAACAAGACCCAGCTTCCTTAGTTTCTATTTGCAATGTTTGACATACATATTGACAAGCACATCTGGTTTAGCCACCTGGGAGGGACAAATTGTAAATATATGTTTAATATTGTAAGGGATGTGCAGAGTAACTGAAAACAGACTGAGCCTTCACAATTTACTGGAAAATAGAGTATAGCAAGAATTACACAAGAAAACGATATTATTCCACAGAATCAATTCCTTCCTAAACAACATTTAGTTATCCTCAGATTTAGCAGTTTAAGAATAGATATCAAAAAACGAGTTAATCAAATAACACTGAATTCTTACTCTGATTTTAAAAACTCACATTTTTTATTATCTTTCAGTATTGTGCATATAACATAACATGTTCAGTTTTTATTAAAACCCGCAGTGAATGTATCTTTAACTCTTAATTAGCCTTGCACAGTGGTTGGCCGTCACTCTTAATCATGTGACCGATCTGCTCTGTTTGTACACAGCCTGTAATTCTGCATGTTCTTATTTTCAGGTGCTGCGTACTGCCAGTTTATGGATATGCTGTTCCCAGCCTGCATAAGCCTTAAGAAGGTCAAGTTTCAAGCCAAGCTCGAACATGAGTACATTCATAATTTTAAACTGCTGCAAGCCTCGTTTAAGCGAATGAATGTGGACAAGGTATGACATACATTGAAGGAACTGCTTTACTTTGCAACTTTTTGCAGGTTTTTGGGAAAAGTGCTCTCTGGCCGTCTGACTAAAATAGTACAGGGCAGCGAGCCAAACCATGATCTGTATCTCATCAGTTTCTCCAAGGGAATAAGAGGAGAGTAGCAGGGCCTCGTTTTCCTTACAGTATGCAACGTTCCTTAACCATATGTGTGCCCGAAGCTACAAGCCAGGTATTGAAACTCATTGTGTGATCCACAAGTTCCAAAGGGTATATCAGGGTCCACGAACACATACATCCAGCTTTTGTAGAACATTCTTAAGGATATGCCACCCTAGAAGCTAGCAAAGAGTTATAGTATTTGAACTTCTACAGCAGCTACGTGTCTACCTTTTTGCCACCACTGAATTATAGCTATCCAGTTTTTTACCGCAGGCGGCAAGCTGCATAACATCAAATAATGGTATGTTCAATATTCTAACTGAACATTCACTAGGGCTAAGAGTCTGTACTAAAGGTTTCTGGTGAGGGCTGATAACAGGAATCCTTTTCGGGGAGGCTTCCTTCTGGGCTATACATCCTGCTTCCTTCCATAAATAAACTACTGGACATAAACAAGATCTTTTCTATTATTGCATTTACCAATCCACAATGATATTGCTATTGCACAACATCCTTCCTCAAGTACTCCAAGGACAGTGTTGACTCGGGTTGATTACAGTTACGGAGTTCTGGCTATCACAGTTGTGTTCTGTAATGCACACGGTCTGTGTTAGATGTGTGATACAGAATGACTTGTGCTACGCATGATGAATGGCTTGCTGAGTTAGTGTTTAATACAATACTATTTTGGGGGGTTTCCATTTCACGGCTTTATTATAGTTATAATGTATTCCTATGTCACTACTTTCTAGAGCTGGTTTGGATTACTGGTAGGACATCAGCGAAAGTCTAGCCAAAAGCAAGCATTATTTATCACAGCGTAGAATTTACATACTTTGAGTGCTCTCAGCCTGGGTGTTGCATCTTGTACCGTTCTCTTCTAGTCTTGGTAGACCGAAGTCCAGATCTGTCCAGCACCTAAGGCCCCATTACGGATGCATGTGATGAAAGAATTCCACTTCTGTGCACACAGGTTTTGAATTAAAAGCAATCTCCTTTTTTGAAATATATATTATAATACAATAAAACTATTGTTGTGGTGTAACAGCCTGTTATCTAGACAGCCACCTATGTCTTCAGAACTTAGCACAAGCACTGAAAATATTGTTTTGAAGTGAGGGAGAGTGTGTGTGGATTAATAAACCATGCGACTGAAGGCCTTTTGATGGTATTATTTTCCCCTATTACATACATACATTCATATATATATATTATGAGATTAGCTTTAGTGTATGTTTTAAGGTGGTGTGGTTAGTGGTTATTATCGGGATACTGTTGGGGTTAATGATTATTGTTGTGTAAGGAAGTGACATTAGCATAGAAAAGAGGAGCAGAGGGATTTGGGCCCAAAATAAGGACTGTCCTGCCTAAAACTGGGACACTTGGGAGGTATGAATGAATTTCTCATTAAAATAATATTGTAGTATGTAAAATCTTTCAGACCAAGCAAGATTTATTTCTGGAAAGCCTCCTAGCTCCCATCAAACACAAAGGGTTTTCATGTTATAAAAACTGACTTTTATCCCTCCGAGCATATCATCTCATGCTTTAGAAATGGAGTATGACTTTAGATACAGCACAGGCTTCTGTCACCCTCATAAGCTATCCAAAAATATATTTCTGCTGAGATGTGTAAAGCAGAGCTGCTGATTCTCATTACTTGTTTTATCATGCCCCTTGTGAAATCATTCTCACAAGTGATAAGCTCTAGTGGTTTGTGTATTGGTGCTCAGAGTTCAGAGGTTTTAGAAGTGGTAGTTTAAATATGGGAGAACATGCTACCTCTGCCAAAGCAGTGTGCTGTGGCAGTCTGCTGGTGCCAAGCACAAGTCCTGCAGAGAATGTAACTCCAATGTCTATAGCTTCTATGTGACCAACTCTGTGAAATGTCTACATTGTGTGCAGACCTTGATCACTACCTCCCCATGATTACTCAGTCTGTTTTGATAAATAAATTTAATTATTTATGTGTAATCTTAAAGGGAAACTATAGTCACCATAATAACTTTAGCTTAATGAAGCAACGTGTATAGATCATGCCTCTGAAGTTTCACTGCTCAATTCTCTCCCATTTAGGAGTTAAACCACTTATGTTTCTGTCCATTCCGCCCTAGCCACACATCCCCTGGCTGTGACTCACACACAGCCTGCATAAAAAAAAAAGGGTTTCATTTCCAATCAGATGTTAACTTACCGTTTTATCTCCTGTTATGTACAATGAACTTTAATTACACACAGGAGGCTTCTGCACGTTTTAGTAAGATATTAACAGTGCAGTAGATAATGCATTCTAAATTAAACAGATTGTGCAAAAGATAAGGTGTAAACATTACATCTCACTTTACAGGAAGTGTTTAGGAAGGCTGTGCATGTTACATGCAGGGAGGTGTGACTTGGGCTGTTTAAACAAAGTTATTTAACTCCAGATAATTGAGCAGTGAGAATGCAGAGGCATGATCTATACACCAAAACTGCTTCATTAAGCTAAGGTTGCTTTAGTGACTATAGTGCCCCTTTAATGTTTTATAATTTACTGTATTACAACTTAATTATTGTATGAATTCTAATCTTTATAAAGTTGTAAGGGCACTATATAAGGATTGCTATTTTAATTAAATTATGTGTATCACAAAGATCTTGCATAATAATGTTATTTCTTTTAAGAGGATTCCTTCTCAACTTTTTTTTTTTTTTTTTAATGACTGGGGACCCAATTTTTATTCATGGCATTTGTTTGGCAACTTATTCACATATTGTAAAAATCTTCATTAAACTCTTCCCAGTGTCTTTTTAGACATATCTTTGTTGCACTGGACTTGATTATATAGTGTTCTTGTTCTAACCAGTCAAGACCCGTTAAATTTATACACATTTCTGCCTCAATCCAGAGATTGGAAGACGCTGCTTTAATGTCCTTCACATTCACAAAAGATTTGTATTTATCTGTCACTTTGCATCAGTATTTTTTTTTTTTGGATCTCAATAACCATAGCTTGTATTTCACATGATTATGTTCAACAACTTGACTCACGCTTGACTGATGTGTTTCTATTTAGGTTATACCAGTAGAAAAACTGGTTAAAGGGCGCTTCCAAGACAACCTGGATTTTATTCAGTGGTTTAAGAAGTTCTTTGATGCCAACTATGATGGCAAAGAGTATGACCCCATGGAAGCTCGACAAGGACAAGATGCCCTTCCACCACCCGACCCAGGGGAACAGATCTTCAACCTGCCAAAAAAGTCCCATCATGCAAACTCCCCCACAGCAGGTATAGTGCTGTTTAAAAAAATAAATCTTAATATCTTAATTTTAGCAGATTTTTCTCTTGAGGGAGTATTCATCCTGTTCTGTTTACGATCAAGATGACTCGCCCAAGAATCATCTCTTTTATCTCTCGTTTGATAAGAGAGTATTTTACAAACTCAGATTGTATGTTCTTGTACTCTCCGGTACAGCGCACTCCTCCTGTTACTTATTAAGGTTTTTACCAACAGCTGTTACATATGTATATTTACTCCCTAAACAATTTCTTACCAGCTGCTGACCTTACCTGTAGCAGGAGATGAGTGCCTGGCATAGTTTACATATGCTTTTTGTTTTTCAATCAACATTAGTTTATCTAAATGGTTTTGAAATCTAGTCTGTAGCTTGTTACAGTTTTGCTTGTTTGAGCTGCTGTATATGGGTAGAGTTTCCTACTGACATTGAATAGAGTTTCTGAATGAAGTTGTGACCTGTCGTGACAAAGCATCATAACTACTAGAGCCCGCTGTAGTGGTTGGATGGCTGGAGTACCTTGGCTTGGTTCCCCAGGACTTTAAAACATATTGCTTACATTGGCCCCATCTTGGCTATTGGCCTTATGTTGTTTACATTTATCTACAAGCAAACGTTACATAACACCATTTTGTTGTTCTCAATAGTGTTCATATCAAATTTTGTTTGTTCTGTATTACATATCTAGTCACACAGACCTTGTTTGGTGTATTTCTTCTCTGTATTTCATACGTTGACAAATACATAAATTTTTTTATTTTTTTCTAAAACCAATAGGTCTTTCTACCAACTGCCAATCAATTCTTCGGAATAGACTCAGAATTGAGTGACAGGAAAGCAGAAAAGACCTCCCATTGGTAGTCCTTCTACTCTCCAAGCATAGCAAAACCGCACGTGGACTGCGAATGGTAACTCCTTACGCGATACTGTTAGAGCTGGCAAGAGAGTATTAGAACAGTAGCTGACAGATCATTAGCTTTTAAATAAGACTGTAGGGACATGGTCCTTGCACCTTAAACACTTCAGCAAGTAAATGTTTTTTTTAACCCCTTCCTGACAAAGGGCGTGCTATGCCTTCCTACAAAAGGAGGGCTTTAACGCCGTAGGGCAGTATAACACACCCTAACGATCTCCTCTCTGCCCAGATACTTACCCTTCACTGTGACTTCGGTTGGGGGGACATTCTGACAACCCAGGTAGTCCCCCAACAACTAATCCCACCCATTGGTGTAAGGTGATTAACGGGTTGTCAGGCAGATTCCCCAATATATAATTAGTAAAATCACTTAAGTATGGTAAAATAATAAATAAATACACACTTCAAACGAAATTATATATACCCTGTTTCCTTAAAAATAAGACATCTTCTGAAAATAAACCCTAGCTTATTTTGGGGGGATGCTCGTAATATAAGCCCTACCCCGAAAATAAGCCCTAGTCGCCAATCGCTAGTTCGCTAACATATGTTCAGGGAGTTTTCCCCAAACGTAGATTCACGGGATTCCATTTGCGAGTAAACTAATCTATGTTCGGGCACGTTTCCCCAAACATAGATTCGCGGGATTCCATACACTATTGAACTGGTCTTTGTACGTAGACCTGCTTTCTGGCGCATGCTTGAAACCGTTTCCCCCTGAAATAAGACATTCTCCAAAAATAAGCCATAGTGTGTTTTTTTGGGGGGAAAATTAATATAAGACCCAGTCTTATTTTCGGGGAAACATGGTACTAAGTATATATTTATGCATTATTTTTACATAATTATGGGATTTTATTAATTATATATTGAGGGACCTACCTGACAACCCAGGCAGAAAGTCCAGAGAATTCAATTTTTTTTTAATCTGCAAGCCCTATATTTGACCCTGTAACATTCCAAAACACTATATTGTCTGTACATGGAGGATATTGTTGTACTAGTGAGACATAGCGGAACACAAACATGAGTTTTAGAGCAGTAAAACGTATAATGACTATGATATCATTGGTGAAAGGGCAGGTTTTGTGTGACAAATGCAAAAACAAATACAAACATTATCTTTGGCCAGGGATTGTGACTACTAAAAAGACTGGGCATACCCCATTTTAAATATTGTGGGTTTTCTTTTGCAAATAGTATGCCATGATGGGGGTAATTCTCAACTGCCATACGGTCTTAAAGGCAAACCACTCTGGCATATTTCCATGTGTATAAACTGAAAACGGAAAAGCCCTATGTTTGACCCTGTAACTTTACAAAACCTTATAAAACCTGTACATGGGGTACTGTTTTACTCATGAGACATCGCTAAATATAAATAGGTGTATTTTATTGCAGTAAAAGCTTTCAGTATTATGACATAGACAGTTAAAATACAATGCAGAACATTTTTAGATTTTATTCATATTATGTGAAATGAAAGCCTCATTTCTCTTGAACAAAATTATATATAATAAGTGTGGGTGTTCTTAATATGATAAAAAGGTAAATTATGGTTGAACAGACATATCATTTAATTTCTAGATTTAGTTTTGGTCAGAATTGATACAATTGCCTCAGTAGTTAAAGGACCACTATAGTGCCAGGAAAACAAACTCGTTTGTAGTCCTTAGGTTCCCCCTCCCGCTGGGCTGAAGGGGTTAAAACCCCTTCAGCCACTTACCTTTATCCAGCTCTGTGCTCCCTCGGCGCTGCTGTCCTCTCTTGCCCCTCCGACGTCAGCTCCCGAGTGGAGCCGAATGCGCATACGGGGCCAGAGCAACGCATGCATTAAAAATGCCCATAGGAAAGCATTACTCAATGCTTTCCTATGGACGTCCGCGTCTTCTAACTGTAATTTTACAGTGTTTTACAGACAGTGTTTACAGCAAAAAACCTAAAGGTAATGATTCTACTCACCAGAGCAAATTCAATAAGCTGTAGTTGTTCTGGTGACTATAGTGTCTTTTTAACTAATTTTGAAGTGGTCTGGGTGCAATGTCCCTGTCCCTTAACCCTGCAGCTGAAAATATTGCAGTTTACATTGCTGGGTTAAAGGACCACTCTAGGCACCCAGACCACTTCAGCTTACTGAAGTGGTCTGGGTGCCAGGTCCAGCTAGGGTTAAAGGACCACTATAGTGCCAGGAAAGCATACTCGTTTTCCTGGCACTATAGTGCCCTGAGGGTGCCCCCACCCTCAGGGTCCCCCTCCCGCCCGGCTCTGGAAGGGGGAAAGGTTTAAAAACTTACCTTTTTCCAGCGCTGGGCGGGGAGCTCTCCTCCTCCGATCCTCCTTCTCTCCTCCTCCTGGGCTGAAT
>OW240915.1:253639705-253683069 GCA_933207985.1 Pelobates cultripes | reverse complement strand
AGAAACATGAGGAAAATTGCACCTTTATAATATTTTGCAGCTAACTTTATAACACAGCAACAAATACAGAAAAGACAATTTAAAATGTATGGGGAGAAATGCAAAGTTAAATTAAGATCCAGACATTGTGCCTGGCATTTCAGTTAAAAGGAAGGTGGAGTTCTGTTAAAATGTACAGTTTATTGCTGGGTCCTGACCCAGAACAGTGCCATAGATATGTGAATTCTCTTGGTTGGGTGGGTGGCCTGAGATGTTTTTCATTTATGTTTGTGGTTATATGGTGCTGCACCTGTCATTATTATGTTGTTGTTTTTTTGTTCTTATTTTAACTTACCGTTAATCTCCCCAATTGTTGGGAATTTTACATTTAGCACAACAGCCCCCTTGATGACGTTGGGGACCACTCACAATGCACAGTGTAATAATGGGTTAGTGGTTAATGAAAAAGAGGCAACCATCCATGTTGAAATGCAGTCCATAGCAATCTATTTATGGAACTGTTCTTTTAAATGACCAAACTAATCACTTTTTGTTCTTGATTAATGTTTAAACAGGGATGAGGAGGTTTAATTTTTAACAATAAACAGTTACCTAACCAAACTAAATAATATTTCAACACAAGCTTTTTATAAGACTGATCCCAAAGTGAGAAATTCAGAATTCCGGAACAAAGTAGAAAATCAACCACACAATGCCAAAAAAAATAGAACTGAAGAGAAAAAAAGAAATATACATACAAAATTCTTTGTACAAAAACACAGCTATCAACCCTGCACTCAAACTCTCACTACTCTTTGGTGGCAGCAATGGCTATTGTATTCATCAGCCCAAATATAAAAACAAAAATGCATATACAATCCTTGGTATGTCTAACCTCATTATCTAGGATGCTTGCATCTCGAGTGAGATACATGATATTCAAACTGACACCACTACATGCAAAATGGTTGCAAATACACAAAACTAGATTAATGCAGTCTATAAGATTTCACAAGAAACCATTTAGGATTCTTTTATGAATCTCTTTTTCATGTATAGAGAGTATTACCAGGGAGAACATACCCGACAAGAATTCAGGAATATTTAGGAGTCGTTCTAGGATTTATGGATATAATTCCAACTTTAACTTTCATTTGAAAAACTGCACTCAGACTCCTAGGAAAGAGCTGAATAGACTTTGTAAACGTCTAGATTACATAACTAAAAAAAATGGAAGTTCAGATTGATATCTCTGAGGATGTGGAATGCATGTCTTCAAAGGTAACTAAACAAAGTACAAACATTTAATATTTATGATACACCCACAAATTGGAAGCATCTTTAATATCTCCACAGAGAATGCAAGAGCTTGCACAAAATGTACAGGAAACATAGCCGGGCAATGACATAATGTTCTTGTAAATGGAATGCAAACTTGTATTCATGTTCAATATGCTCGTCCTGACCTACCATTCTATTCTGACCAGTGAACAACACTGCACACAAGCAAATCACATTATAAAGTATAAATGTGGCAGTTGTTTATTAATATTATTTTACGGTTGTGGAACCTTTTGGTTCTATGTTTACTGCACCACATTGCTTTCTCGTCTGCTGCTCCCAGAGCTTCATCAATAAGCTACACTAGCTTGTTTCCAAGGGTTCCTTTATCTGCATATTGAAATTCTGGGAAATTAATTTGTAGATTCACTTTGAACTTTACAAAGCAACGGACATGGCCTGTGCTTCATGAGGTATACCAGCGTAACTTGAATGCTCCAACCTCATAAACCCAACATCTGCGTATTTCAGCCAGTTTCATGAATACTAATGGGCAGAAAAAGGAGGCACAACCATTCGCAGCTTCTCAAGACTCACTCCACTCACCCAAACTCAAAGCCAATGGATGACTTTCTAGCGGCTCCACTGAGACTGTATGGGGCCACATCAAGGCCCAAGATGGTGGTGACTTTTCCATCAGCCTCAGATTCCTTGGAGATTGCATGCAGCGAGGCCTCTATTGTGCAGATCCGAGAAGACCAACGGCTGTACACATCCGAACAATCACGAAGGCCGATTTGACTGCACTTGTAAAAACCCTTGAAGCCACCATCCGGATGGAAGTGGCTACGTTGAGGGCCGAGAGATCCAGGATGCAGGCTTTAGAGGACTCCTCACAACAATCCACCTAGCTACACTTTGTGCCAGGGAACAAGTTATTGGCACAAAGGAGGCAAGTGGAAGATATTGATAACCAAGGGGAGGAGGTAGGAGCATGTCTACAATGTATGTTAAGACTGGAACTTTGAAGGTGCACAGGTCACCATATTCCAAGATATATCATCACTAACACTAGTATACTGCAGGCTCTGTGGCCCAACAGCTGAGCCTCCATCCCCCTCGCATTTTTTTAAACCACCCCATATTTGTACCTGATCTAAAGTCAGATGCCGGAACATGCTACAAGACTCTTTTGGTCCTGGTCCGAATCAAGGGAGCTCAAGAAGATTGGATGGAACTAGAAAAATGCTTCAGCATATACCATGCTCTTAAACAAGACTTCTACATATAAAAATTATGGCCATGGGCTTCCAATTTAATGTTATCCACAAGAATCTTCCTGGGACTGTTAAAGTGAAAAAATACTTTTTTCCCCCCTTTTCCAATTCAGCGGAGTCTCCGAGGACCTGATTTAATGAGAAAACGATTCAGTCATTATTATTTTAGCTCTTAAACGCTATTCCTATATATAAATTCTCTGCTTCCCCCTTAACCTCCTTACTTTGGCACTCCACCTAACCCCGTATATTACTAGGGATGGGCCCACTGGTTCCAAGAGCTATGTATACAGGCATTCAGTTACACCTATAAGAACAGAGGCCTACGAATAAGCGTTGTGTCTACACACTGTAGAACTTTATTATGTTTTAATATGACTTGAGGGGGTTGGCTCACCTGGTTTAACACCACATGGCTTTATAATAATGTTCACTGATTCGATTACGTGTCAGAGTGCCCTATTTTATATTTTCATTCTACTTTGGCTTGTTACTCCTTTTATGCCAGTGTAATTTCAATGTATGATACACACTTTTCCACCTCATCTCTTTTTGTCCCCATCACCTTTCTGTGACAAGAATTCCACATAAAGATTGTCAAAAAACAAAAACAAAAAAAACTTTACAAAGAAATTATTTGCCACATGTGTGCCATTGTATATATATTTCAAGTTTCTTACAATATTCGAATATAATAATTGGAGATAAATTAAATATGTATTGATTCAATTATCTATGACACACTTAAAAGACGGGCTGTTGATATACTGGGTTAATAAGTATTTGTGGTATTGCAATGCAAGTGTTTAAAACATTCTAGTTTATTTTAGCTTGCTATTCATCCAATGTTTCTGAAATAAGAAGATACTTAATAGTCCACAAAGTCTGTTTAGCCTTGAAGAAGTAGCATCGCACAGCGTTCTCTTTTGCTCTTTGTAACAGTTGCACAAAGGCTGTTACTCAAGGCTAATAAGGCCTATAAAAAGTTCACTGTGTTTGTATTTAGACGGGAATAACAACAATAAGATACAGCTAGAAGAATGCAATGATGACATTTATATATATGTAAAGTCCAATAAGATACCACTTCTGTAACCAGCATTGGTCCATTTCCACATTTACCAATACTGCATTTAACAAGCATAAAACCACTTAACAAATTCATGAAATAATCTGTGATTTTTCTGATCTGCAACATGTGTCACTATATTTGCCTGTCCTGAATAACCTAAAATGTCTTTAAAAGTAACAGCTTTACTTATTACTCCTGCCCATTACCATTCCACATACATCTATGTGATTTGAAATGGAGTGTATAGAACATCGCTTTCCCATCACACCTTTTAGTTCTCAAAGAGCATGTGCATATTAAAAATTCAGGTTCTTAAGAAGATAATGAAATATGAAAAGTCGACATGCTTGCTTAAGATGTAGAAGTAACGGTAAGTATAAATTTGATAGAAATCTGATTTATGGTGTCTACTAAAAAATGAGTACTTGATGTTCCTACCCTTGCCCCCTCTTACTAATAGATTGGAAACAAAAGTAGCAGATCAAAACCAATTAACTTGAGCAAATTAACTACCATGAATCTCAAAATTAATACTGGTTCAAAAATCCACAATTATTGACTGTAGTCGATAACCAATGGACCAGTATTTTGGTTTCCATTTGTTGGGGAAATGGAGGCGGACATATTTTTCTCTCTCTTTTTTTGTGAGGGAGCCTGCAGCCTGCCTGGAGCAAAACCTACTGGGCGAATGTTTCTTTAGCATGCAGCTTGCGGACAACCACCAGGCCATAAGGTGATAGGAATATAAGCCTGGAATACATGAAAGGCATAGAAGGTGATGCTTTGATTGTGACATTACTCCAAGGGTGGGAGCCAGCATATGGAAGGTCAGCAGATGTGATCCATGGGCACTAAAGACAAATGCAAAGTGTTTCTTGTACATGCTATGCATGGCCATGTCGCTCAGGCTTCTCGAGGGAACAGCTTGTGCGTGTCTTTTATGACCTAAGCCTATATTGTGTAAATGAATATTAAATCACACTTTCCACAATGAATAGCTTAAGAGGTGACAATCCAATCTGGCATCAAGCCCAAGAATGCCGAAAATTTGCTCGACTTAAGTAAACCTTACAAGCTAAAAGCGCATGCCAGTTTTTGGTGGGTTTTGGATTTCATTTAACCATTACAGAATCATAAAATGTAAATCTTTCATACGTATTAGGATGCTAAATTAAAAACACACATTATTTATATAATTTCCAGATTTGTACTAAATGATGGGGTATGAATATGGACTTGCACCGTTAGAACACTGCTTATTAAAAGAACCACTGTGATACAATTCATTGCATTGTCATTCACAGTTTGTTCGAGACGGTGTTCCCATATCTGGGTTGCAGAGCTTGACACAGCAACAGTAAAACATTTATGGTGAATCGCCCTAGCCAGGACCCCACTCAAGTATCAAGGACAGTTTTAAACCCTGCTACAATTAGATCTTGCTACTTCACAGCATTCAGATAATTTAATTGAGACTCTAATATGCTACTCTTTCCATTATAAACCTCTGTATGAAGCTCTGTTCATTATTTTAGCCTTCCCTGCACTCTACATCTTTAGAATCTTTTATCCCTAGGTGTTAATTTCCATAAACAAAACAGACATCTGTATCCCTTCCTCTTGTAATAAATTCTTTGCATTTTTTTTAAAAATGCTTCACAGTTATCACATGAGGTAAAGCTCGAAATGTAATAAAAGCTAAAGAAGCACCTGGAAAAATCTGCAAAACCTTGCTTACGATAAGCAAGTATCACAATACACATTAGTTTAAAGAGAATAAAATAGCATAGCTAAATCAAACCAGCATCATTTCAAGAGCCCTGATTTTTATTCTTCTATGCATAGCTTCCTCTCCCAGCACATAAAGAGTTAAATGTGTACCGTAGAACAAGCCTAGGAACACAAAACCCGATGGTCATCTAATAAATTGTCTAATCAGTTTATCTTGCAGGATACACATTGTCAGTTATGTTAATGAGCATGTTAGGCCCTCATCAAACAGGCTGCTGCAATGACAAAGGACCTGGTCTCTTCCATGTCCTCCGAGAATCCAGTTCACATTAACAGGCTCACCTTGGTGTGACAAACACGCCACCAGCCAAACAATATGTAGTAAAATTGGACTGCAGGCAACACTGCCACAGTCTTGAGAATCACTGATGCTTTTTATTTTTCCATGAAGCATCCAGATAATAGCCAATTAGAAAAATACACTTTTCAGTTTTAAATATAAAATCTGAATGTATGCCTTTACACACACACACACATATATATACAAGCAACAACGGTGTTGATGCATATTAACAAAACAATCACACAGTAAACAATCAATCTTGAGAATAGAGACAATCCTTTAAGTAAGATAACCCAAAGAACATAAATCCCCCAAATATATTGAGCAGTTGGTCCTCTTGGACAGACAGGGATAAAAGCAAAGCCATGACCCTCTGACCTCTATAATAAAGAACCCAACCAATGAAAATTCTGGAACATTACAAAGCTCTATCAATCTGCTCTTTAACACTGGGGACTGAAGCTTAACACACAGAGGATTCTGATAGTTTTTTGTGATACTAGCAGCAAATGCAAGTTGTCTCAGTCTCACACCATTTCCATTTCCTTCCGTTTTTCTAGATACACCAGCCAAAAAAAGCAATGGCTTTACACTGCCAACAAGCGAAGCACTCCTGAAAATAAAATCCTGCTCTTTACAACTGCGAAATGACACAAAATGACTGACATCTAAACAAGGAAGAGGGTGTTTGTAAAGGAGGTCCTGAGTGTACAGTGGGCAGATTTCTCTATTCTAGAAAATCATGTACACAAGCTTTAATAATGGCCATCTGGCTCCCAATATAATATGGTATGACACATTAACTCTATATTAAGAAATCTGGGATTTCTACAGAACGCTAGACGATATTATAAAATGATCATCAGTTTATTGTATCACACACATCCTTGCACTGCATCACTGCTGCCAAGGTTAAACTGCAGCTCTGTATGAAGATGACTGATGCATTCATACACCTTTATGCTTTCTGTAAGCAGCCATCATGTATTGCTTTCCAATTACATAACCTTGCTTCACAAATACACTGCCAAACGTAGCACACGCCTGGTATTTAGCAGGGAGGGCGATCTGCACACACCATGCAAAGTGTTAACCTTCCGAGCTGCATCGTACACAATGCTGGCAAAACAAACAGCATTAAATCCATTACTGAGCAGCAGCCAACATGCTAGAAAATCAGCTCCCAAGGACCAGCATAACAACCAGCCTTGATAGAACGTTCATTACCTGTAAGAACGTTCCCCTCGAACGGTGTGCTTCCTAAATGGAATGATGGTCCCGTTATCCTGAATGATGTCGTTGTTGTTTTCTCCATTTGGGGACAGCGTTTGGGTAGGACCCGGCATTGGGGCTGTCCCAATAAAGCCAAAAGACAATGCAATAAAATAGAAAAGAAGAAAAAAATAACAACTGCAGTATTAAAATATAAAGGTTGTAAAAAAAAAAAAAAAAAATTCTTCAACCTTTGGTTTTGATCAAATATTAAAGGCAGGCTGCACTCCTGCTCAGCTCCACTGCCACGGATGTCTCTCCAGCTCCCTCTCTCTCTAGCTCTGTCTACAGCTTGACGTCAAAACAGCCTGGAGCAGCATCCTGGTCACATGACTAGGTCCCTTGCCATGGCAACCGGCTAACTCATCAGATCCCTCCAGTACACACACACACACACACAGGGAATACACACTTGCAGTGTGACCACACCAATGCATCTAAATATATATATTTTTTAAAAAGGCAGAGGGGGAGTGCAGAAAAACAAGGCTACATCTGGCATGTCAAGCACCACCAACCAAATGATAACCCCCCCACCCCTCCTTCCTCCATTGCTTGCTACCATCCCTCCACACACCCCTCTAAAGCATCCTCCTCCCTTTCTCACTGCACCACTTAAAAAAAGCAGCTTAGCTTACTGAACAGCCCTTCCTCTAACATTTCCTTTCAGGCTTGCTCTGTCTTTGATATGCAGCTGTGTACACAGAGATCTATTCACTGCAAGGAGGCAATTTTGCTAGCAGAAATAATGTATATGCAATGCAGTGTTCTGCAGAATCACCCATGCAAAACCCATGGCTATATCATAGACTGAACATTGCTCCATCCTCTATTCTAAGACTATTCTATCACAGCCTGTTTATTCTCCAAGCTGGAATCCCTCCCGTGAGCACAATAAAGAAAGGCTTGATTGCCTTGATGCTTATAAAATGCTGATTTTTATTATAGCTTTCTTGTAAATGAAATATTATGAAATGGTGGCTATTCTATACTGCAGAGTCTTCACACATCATGCCACTTATCTGAAATGTATGTTGAAGACAGTAGCAGAAAACATGATGAGGAGTGAATTGGCATGGCGGTTTCAAATACAGTATTATTAGGGCATTTATAGGCAAGATAAGATGCCCATCATTTCCACACAAAGCCAATTAGAAAAACAGTGTTTACATAAAGGAAAACTAGTGATGGGTACAATTAGTAATGGTTACATTGAAAACTTTGTCCTATCACCAGGACAAAAAAACTATACAATTCTAAAGTATACAAGTATTCACTCAAATACTGGACAACAGGCACCCATCACAGAGCGGAACACAGATATAAATAGAATAAAATATACATGTTGGCAGATGTTAAGAGAGGTTTGGGAAAAGAAAGGACCTCAAGCATGGGTGTAGGAACTGGAAAGATGAAGAAAAGCTTTTAAGGTCCATTTTCACAGTTTAAGATAAGAAAAGAAAAACAAAAAATATTTTATCAATAGGGAGTCTATTAGTAAAATGGGATAACCAACTCTTTTCAAATATAATTTTGCCTGCAGTAAACTGCATGAATGTATGTTCTGTAAGTGGGGTTGGGATTAATATGAAAGTCTGTCCCCTCCAGATTGTGTTTGGTTCCACCGCTGATGCCCCCAAGGAAGCACATCCTGTGCATCATCAGCTTAAAGCAGGAATACAGTGTGGCCAAAATATGAGGGAATCAGTAACTAATAATGGCTTGCTAAACACAAACTACTGATATGTGCAGTGCCAAGTTTAGACAATACATATCTAGTTAATGAAAAGGTCACAGTAAGAGGAAAACCTACATGATTCAGACACTCATCTGTCCCCACTTCCCAACCATACAGTTAGAATTCTTTGAAACAACCAAATATCCATGAAAAGGTTTGTCTTAACACAGCTCTGTCACCGTCTGGGATCTTTGCGTATTTTGCTCTGCTTTGTGGTTTTGGGTTGCAGGGGAAGGAGAGTTTTACTTACCTAAACCTGTTCAGGTATCCTGAATTCTCAACAGACAATGCCTTTCCCCTACTGCTGTCACTAGCAATAGTTGGGGGAAATTATTAAGCTAGATGGCGGTAGCTCTGCCATTTTGTCACGGAATATACGAAGACAAAGAAGTCCCCACTTTGTGTTAGTATATCTTACGACAGCAAATCAAATTACAGTGGAATTGCGACATAGTCAATATAAAAATGTCATCGAAATAATCACTTGGTGGCGTGGGGGGGGGGTGGAGGGGGTGGAAAGAAGGCGGTGACAGAGCCACTTTAAATTAATGGAATGAATTGTGCTTTATGATTCCTACTACTTGTGTCTTTTACAGAAAGATAATAACCAGTAAAAATATAAAATCTAGGATGGTTTACTAATGATAATATTTTGCTGTTGTGACTAGTTGTGTTTTACACTTTGGTAATGGAGCTACTAATGTGAGCTGGACTGACTGGACTTTGGTCTGAGGCCAATATTTTTTCACTATTCACATTCCAAAGAACAGCAGAGTCATTTCAGAACAATTGTCAATACCATTCAGCTTGTCTGGTTATCCTTATCAAAACAAGCTCTTTCAAGCAGATCTGTCAGCTGAAAAAAAATCTAATCAATAGGGTGGAACATTCTGCATTTATGTAGTTTCAACTTAAAAATATAAAAATGATTCAGCAGTTTGAGAAATGCAGTTTTATTACCATACTAGGGCTTCAATTTAATATTGTTTAATACGATTTCCAAATAAAAAGAACAAAACATTAACGTTTATAAAAATATCAAAACATTATCATATATAAAAATATATCACTATATCAAAATTAAAATATTTTTCATAATATTAAATCAATTTCTAACTTTCTCCATAAATATTACATTGTTTGGAAAGCTTGTTACCAGTAGAATAAATTACTTTTTGTCTAAATAACCTGGAAAATTGTGAATAGTTCAAAAAAGATTTGGGGTGGGGGAGAGGTAAAGCTGACCATTTTAAAAATATATTTCAATATATTTAAAAAAAAAATGAAGTCTCTAACAAATACATTTGGACATGGCTGCATTAGAGAGGGGCATTGGTGCTATGGAAATACTTGGCCCCATTACTTGGGATCATTATACTAAGAGTAATAGGATGTAAAAAACTAGTAACCTGCCTAGTGTCCCGTGGTATCTTAACTGTTCTCTGCATCTGAAAGGTCCACGTTTGCGGCAAAGATTCATCCTGTGTAATTTTTGCAATGAGCTTTTCACCAAACCAGGAAATTACTCGACCAATCATGATGTTCAGATAACTTTCAATAGCACTCCTATGCTTAGTCATACGCAGCGCTTTATAGCAAGGGTTTCTGGCAGTTGTTACTTAAATGCTAGTTCTAGTTTTGTTTTGTTTTTTTAAGCATGCCCTTGTGTACAGCAGTATTTTTTAAACAAAAGCAAATATTTAGTGAGCAAAATGAAAACCTGACCTATACATAGATGGGTGTCTGGAGTGCCCTTTTAACATGTTTGATAAGGACACATATATTTATATCCATACCATTAGACTGCAGGTGAATTTAAAACTGTGGTGCACCAATGTTGTCATAAATGTGGATTCTAAAAACCCTCAATAATAATATTATACTCTATTCTCTTCTATGACTCCCAGCCTTCCTCTGATTTTCTGTATTTTCATGGAAAAGGCATGGACCACAATATTCTGAAAGGCCTGCTACATTAGATTTGGTAAAAAATAAACTGTGATTTTGAAACTTTATCAAAAAAGCATTGTTTTGTCATGCAGTGTTACAAACACACGTGTCATTGTGTCAAAACAAAAAGCAAAAACACAATCATCATATCAACATAGATTAATCTGCACTTTTTTTAAATGTTGACATAAAAGGGAAACAATTAAATGGCAGAGATTTGATTAGAAACAATATAGAAGAAATGGAGCAGACCAATATAGAACTTTACAAGGGTGCATGGCTACAATGATGTGGCCATGAAAGAAAGGAGTCCAGATCAACCTATTCACTCCATTGGCAGCACATAGTCCTGTTGGAAAACATGGGACATAAGGGCCAATGGCTCAGATGGAGAGAGATTCATAGACATTAAAGGATAAAGTAGCCATTTCAAAGACTGCTGAGCTATCAGCTGCGCTGAAGACTTGCACATTGCGGGCAGCCATGCTTGAGAATGAGAATAGCTTTGAGGAAGGGCTGGTCTGCTGCTTGTGGAGTATGTCCCCAACTTATGGAGCTCAGTGTTGTCTGAGCAGGTGTCCACTCTCAGCCGCTGCTGTTTCCAGAACGATGAGCCCACTCTGCTGAAATCAGGGTTGAGATAAGAGGCTTCTCCTTAGCTATAGTCAGCTTTATACAGTGTGAGAGCTTGACCCAGAAAGTGGAAACTATCCCATCTTGTTTAGCCAAAGTAAAAGACAGCTTTGTCTTGGGGGTTTGGTACACACTTGGCATCAGCCATTTTATGGGTGATAACACTCCCCGAGTTCAGGACGGGACAAATACCCATCTCCATCAAAGTACTAACTGCAAGGATAACCCCCGTTGGGGTCGGGGTGGGGTTGAGAATAAGGGTCTTATCCAGCAACAGAAGTTACGGTGAGGAATGGTGGAGGGAGCGTCCGACTACCTTCACCCATGCAACAAAGGCTGTGTTAGGCCACAAGTCCATTACAGGTCAGATCTTCTCAATTGGATTGGTTCTGCCAACTCTTGATATATTGCAGTATATCTGCTGTCACTATAGTCGTCATATTTTGGACCAATTAGCCTCAGAAATGGAAACATATCAGGCATTAGGAGATGCGTCCAATCAGCATGGCAGTCAGGCCCCACCCCATCAAAACAGCATTTAAAAATATTTCAAAAAATGTTTGCTGAAGCCAGACTGGTAGGCGGTGTTAATTGGCATGTTAAGAGTCATTGTAGCAATCAGGGATTTCAAAACATAGTTTTCACTCTGTGTCATCAGAATGATGACACAGACAACTAGGGCTACCATCAGAAATTGTGGGTCTATCATAAACTTTTTGTAGCCTGGTAATCAGGCTTTTACCTGGTCCTGTAGTTTCAATAGAAAAGAGAGACCTAGTCTCAATGCACTTTCATAACCACATGCAAAAGTGTTTAATCCTGTTTATTTGCAGTGCATGAAATGTTCAGATAATATTTTGTTGTATTTCTGAAAAGATCTGCAGTGATATCAATATAACTAATTGTGAAATGTAAGTGTGAGAGCTTAAATATACTATAGGCTTTTTAAAAAAAAACAAATTTTAAATTTAATATACGTGGGTTAATAAACAGAATACAAATTTCAGAGCGCATTACAAAGCAACCTAAAACCTCCCATTTTTTTACCATTTATAACTCCAGTCATAATGCTGGCACTGGAATACAGCAACATATTTGGTTAAATTAGATTTCGAATGAAAACTTGTTAGCATATTAAATAAAATAAAAAATTTAAAAGGTGACTTCATATGAATTCGCACCATGAAATGGTTAAATATTTCCCATGTGTAACTGTAAAAAATAACCCCCTGTCTGAGTTTTAATAAATGGTGAGTGATACAACCACAAGTCTGACCAGAGCACAACACAGCAGAAACTTGGCTTTAATCTAATGCCACAAAGGATCTCCAGCAACTAACAGACAGTGACACAGCAGATATTGGCTGTCTTGACCACTTGGTGCTTAGCAGATGCTAAAATTTAAAACCAGTCAATATGTTTTAAAGTTCCTTGTATTCTGGTTCAGGCTGAGAGCCAGACACTGCACTGCTTTCTCTGTGAATCTCCCCGGTTAGCAGGTCTCCAGCTGGCTACAGCTTGCACAAAGTCCTATTGATAACCAGTCAAGCTTTCTACGCCACTCATGAGGTGAAACATTCTGGGAGAAAGCATTGTGAACATTTTATTCTTTCTTTTCCTTCTAAACACTCAGCAGGTCGCTAGCCAGTATGAAGATGGTGGAGGTCACGGCTTGGCCATTAATTGTACAATTAAATTCTTACCCCTCTCCACAAATTGCTATATTCATATATAAATGCTAGGAACAATGATTACAATGGACCTGTAGTCATTCTGCTTCAATTATAACAACAGCTTGTAGTTACAAAAAAAATAAAATAAACAAAGTCGTGGTGAATTTTGAAACTTTTTCTATTCTTATAGTTCTAGAAGTTTAACGTATTTGTTTATTTTGAAAGTGTACATTTCATTTAATCATGCTGTTAAAATGTACATATATCAATGCCAGCTGTTCTAGTTTAGACTGGTTCGCAGCAAGACTTTTAGTTTTATACGCATTTGATAGAAGACACCAGAACTGCTTTTATTTATATAAAAGAGGCCTCTGCTGATTGGTCGGTTCATGTCCTTACACTGTCAGGCCACACCTTCCACGCAACAAACTGTGAGGGCCAGTAAATTAAAATGACATGTATCTGCCAAGAACGATCTTTCACAGTTCTACAAGACTTACAAACTTTCTTGTAGGCCTTATGGTTCCTTTTGTGTATGGGTGGCATTCTTTACTTTTAATTTCTGAAACTGTAGTACTGCATTCTTTGCTATTCTCTAATAAAATTTGAATTGTGAAAACAGAATCACAGAAACTCGAGAACGCTTTTAAAGTCATACTTTATTACTATTTTCTTGTTTTCTAATGACTTACATAATAACACAGAAAATGAAATAGCAATAAGCCCACAGTAATTGTGTTTATTTCTGATGGTATACATATAAACACACATTTAATAAAAAAATTAAAAAAAAAGGAAAAGAAAGTGAAGAAACATCGAAGAAGTGGAGATTTGGAAACAGTGGTCCTCATGCAAAAAGTTTAGATTTACTTTTAGCAAAATCAATATTAAAAAAATGTATATTAAAAAAAGTCTTTGCAATAAATAAGATCTGAATAGAACCATTGTAAAAGCAGTTTTAAAACATGTGACTCTGGAATTAATAAAAAAAATAAGAGTTAACTAAAAGTTATTTTTAATTAATTTATTAGAGAAAGACCAATTCAATTATTTCTATTGAATAAGTGAAAGAACTCTGCATAACAATATATCTCTACACGTCTCTCTCTTGAGATTAAAATAATGGGAGCAGTAGCGACTATAGGAACAATATGTGGTGGGGGGAGCACACATAAACTACTACAGTCAGATACCAATTTCCACTGAGGAATGGGTTAACGTGCCACCACTGCTATCGGCAAACAACAAATATGCACACAATTTACAGTACCACTGAGAATTCTTGTTCTGGGATGGCTAATGACACCTCTTTTTTTTTTTTTTATCTTTGAACTGTTTAGCAGATACCTCCTATCTGCTCTCTTAATGTGGGTTTGCAATATTTAAAGACACCAAATAAGATTGCTAGCTGCTAAAAATCACCCTATTTTGGTATCCTTAAATATGGAAATCCAACATAAGGGTACCAATTTATGAATAATAGGGGAGGGCTAATTTGAAGTGCCAAATCAGACTTGTGATATCAATTATTTCCTATAATATTTTTAAAGCATATGTAGATATAAGTATAATTCCCCACACCCACTCACTACTAAAATCTCCTTGGGTCTCTGTTTCACTCCTAGGTAGTTTATGCCAATTCAGAGTTGCTTTGTGAATAAGCATATTGCTATGGAAACACAGAGTCAGCTGACCATTATAAAATTATGCTTTATTGAGGGTGGTGCTGCCTTGTAATGAGCTTTGGATGAAGCAACACTGTGTCAGCTACAGCTGCTTGAGAGTGGATGAGACTTTCCTAGTAATTTTTACAACTACAGGTATCACTTACGTCTGTCAAAATAAATATTTATTGGTAAAAATAAGCTAATTTAATTTTCTCTGAGTGCCAAATAAAGCTTTTAGTAAATATTTTATACACATCAGAAAGTTAATGATATGGCTACTAAAACCAATAATTATTCTTTAATTTTCCCTTTGAAGAGGGAAAAAAAAATATATGCTTTCATTCATCCATTAAAGGTAAAAACTCCAAAGGCCTAAACACTCTTTTTTAATTTTACAACAAAAGTGTAGATTTCCATAGAAATTGGCACGTTTATAAATAATCTTGTTACTACCCCCTGGCTGTCAGTCAACCGGTCCTGTACTTCCTGGTTTTGTTAGCTCAAAGGTTATAACCTCATGAGGCAGGCAATTGCCCAGAGCACCTGCCTTGCGAACACTTCTCATTAAAGGGATACTCCAGGCACCCAGACCACTTCTGCCCATTGGAGTGGTCTGGGTGCCAACTCCCACTACCCTTAACCCTGCAAGTGTAATTATTGCAGTTTTCATAAACTGCAATATTTACATTGCAGGGTTAAGTCCTCCTCTAGTGGCTGTCTAGCGACTAGAGGGACTTCCGTGTTCGTAGAACACGAAAAGTATTTTTAGCGACGCTGGACATCCTCACGCTATGTGAGGACCTCCAGCGTCGCCGAAATCCCCATAGGAAAGCATTGTATAATGCCTTCCTATGGGGAGGTCTAATGCGGGTGCACGGCCATTGCCGCGCATGCGCATTACGTCTCCTGGAGGAGAGTAGCCTGACCCAGTGCTGAAGGACATCAGCGCTGGACTCTGGTAAGTCACTGAAGGGGTTTTAACCCCCCCTTCAGCAACTTGGGATGGGGGGTGGGAGGGAGAGGGGCACTGCGGGAACCTGCAGTGCCAGGAAAACGGATATGTTTTCCTGGCACTGGAGAATCCCTTTAAGCTGCACTGAAAAGTCTGTAAATGGACAACCACGATATAGGGCTAGAAGGAGAGGGCTTTCAAAAACTGCAACTTTTGCAAGCTATTTACAGGTATTTCTCCAATTTATAAATTATTATTATATGCATTCATGGTTTCATTGGGGTATGTCTACAAAATAGTTATTTTTATTTTGTTTTGTATATGAGCAGTGGAGTGTCCCTTTACCTACAGTGCCCTGTCTTGGCAGAAAAGTAGTTTGCTTTATAATGTAAACTATTGTGTTTTATCTTGTTCTATTCTCTACATAAACATGTGAAAAGTTATGGACTTTAAAAAAAATGCAGCAAGATAAAGCCTTACTATTTTTATCAAACAGAGATAATATGACAATCTTATACACACAAAGTTTACAAAATGGAAACCACTAACATAGTACTGTAAAAACATGCCATATAGTAATAATAATAATAACAAAGAAGAAAAAAAATATTGCTGATAATCATATTTAGTTTTAAATTAGTAGAATAAGCATATGTATCATTGTCATCAGGTTCTGTATTTGTGGCAATGTTAAAAAAAAAAAAAAAACAATCTCAAATTCTACACTGATAAACTAGCTTTGCTTTAATTATAATTCCTGGAGATACACATTGCCACAAATGTATCATATCAATTTTCAATTCATGGTTAGAAAATAAACATGCTGAACTGTAGAGGCAAGTGATCTATAAATCCCATCAACGCACCCACCCTGACTTGGAAAAATACAAAAACAGCCAAGAACCTTCTAAAAGGATTACAGCTCAGTAGGACATAATATATACATAATTTATTACAGTGCAAAAATTTGCAAAGCAAATGTGGAAGCCTAGCATAAATTGCATTCCTAAAAAAATGACAGCATTGATTTCTAATCTTGGCAACCCTGATTTTATAACAAGACACGGAGGCTCATATTGCATATCCCTTTCTTTACTGTCCACCAATAGCAGCAAAGAATACAAACAGAATGAAAACTAATGAACATGCAGTAACATAGGCCCCTCCCCGCTCAGGTCCCAGTATAATAGGCAGCGCTTCCCTTCCATTTCCCTCTTTCTTTGCTGCTCCGACACAAAGATAAGTACATGTCACTTTTTTCTCTTCATATTTTCTATTGATTTTATTATACAGTTGCTTACTAGTAACTGGTAGCATTCTGTATTTGTTATATTTGTTTTACATTTATTTATTACTTATTTGTATTTATTTTATTTCATATATTTATTTATATTTATCTTCCTATCTAGTATTATATTGTTTATTATATTTGGATGTCTTTATCCTGCATTGCTTTTCTGTGCACTGTTTGCTTCTCACTTACCCAGGGTCCAGACCTCCCCTGTCACTATATTACTGTATTCTATCCTCCTTTCCGGTTCTCCCTGCCCTCGGCGCCATTTTGCGCACGTTCTTTCTCCCCTATCCGGCTGTGTATGCGCACGGATTAAGCCTATTCGGCTGATTCGCCACGCATGC
Source organism: Pelobates cultripes (assembly GCA_933207985.1). NCBI lineage: Eukaryota > Metazoa > Chordata > Amphibia > Anura > Pelobatidae > Pelobates > Pelobates cultripes. The sequence continues at coordinate 253,665,863 of OW240915.1, read as the reverse complement.
ATACCATTCCCCATTCGGCAGACAGCGCGTTCTCATGTTTGCCGCATTCAAATTTTTCATGTGAACGGCCCGTTCGCCTACTCTATATTCTCTCCCTATACTTACCTATCTGGTTCCCAAATTCACTTTTTTCTACCGAACGTTCGTTTTTTTGCCTCGAATCTCGCGAGATTACCGGCGGCCATTTTCAGACTTCCTGTCTTTTTTCCTACCCTGCATCTACCACTGGTCTGGGCCCTGGTGAGAGCATTTTAGTTTGTCTATTGCTGTTTGGGTGACTAACCCATACTATTCCTGCCATTGTTAGGTTATATTCTCTGGCTATTCCAGCATGCCTAAACCCAGACTATCTTCTGTGTCCACTCCCTCTGGGGAGTCTGATACCCCACTCATTAGGAGTGAGGCCCCTGTCACCTCAGGCAATTCGCCCACTATGACAGACGGAACTACCCACCCTGATGGGGCACAGTTCCTAGCGCTACAGCGCTCGGTGACAGACGCCATTATGGCGGCCATGGGGTCTATGTCCTCTACCCTCTCCCACACCATTTCACAGGCCCTCCTGCCACGTCCTTCGGACGAGCAATACTCGGGCTCCTCGACGCCTTTACCGCGTCCCACTGTGAACCCTCAGGGAGAGATATATAAAAAGGTTACCCATAAGTCTAAACATCCCTCTGCCTCCAGAAACACCATGACTGGAGTACCTTCGGTCGCCCCAGAAAGCGTGTCCCATCCACGCAAAAGAGCCTTTCCACGCCAGGCAGAACAGGCGCGACTATGGAAAATTGCCAGAGCACAGCTAGAGAGCGACTCCGACTCAGAAATCGGGTCAAATGAGGAGGCTAAGAGTGAGTCGGACAGTGACTCTGATGCGGATGCCGCTGATATTAGCTTTGACCTCCTTTCCTCTGCTCAGGCAGAGATGCCCGGAGGCGAGACAGGGATCAGGAACCCGGAGGCCGCAGGGTCCGCCCTTGTGGATCCGTCGGGTGTCCCACTCTTCGACCCAGATGACTTACACCATCCGAGATCGGCAGAGTAGCTCCCGGCTGATCATGTTGCCACATATTTGGAAAATTGGGTCAGACGACCCTTGAGTAAAGCGGCCCGCAACAAATTGAGGGCAGAGTGTCTTAGGCCTGTGGTGCCTAATAAAGTTTGCGACACTCCTGAGGTAGACCCCAAGATGACCCAGTTCCTCACCAAATTGGGCTGGAACCCCCGTAAGGGGCTGGAATCTGCATTAAAGTCCTGCCAGGACAAACACCTGGACATATTCGGCCCTTTGGCCAAATTATTTGACTTGGCGGAAGACGCCAGAGCAGAGAACCGCATGGTTGACCCCGAAGACCTATGTGGTTGGGTCCAGAGAGCAATATGTATTGTAGGCGGGTAAGGACGCCCAAGGATTACTCTTCGGAGACTCCTTTATTAAGGATTTAGGGCACTTTGTTGGAGCTTTCACAGCCCTAGACAAGGCCCAGACCTCCATGAGACGGGTGTTCCAGGGGCGGGTCTCCACCAGGGCCGGCAGATTCAGGAGCCGTCTGGCCGGCCGCAATTACCCCCAATCCCGTGGCACGGGAAGAGGCTCCTTCCAACACCGTACGCAGTACCAGGAATCTAGCTCCCAGACTGGTCACAAATAACATCAGACCCCTGGGTGCTGACCACTATTCGGGGTTTCCATATATAACTCATAAACCATCTGATACACATTCCCCCTCTTCGACCGATCTGCTTTTCCCTCCAGGATCGCAGACAGATCGACGAGGAACTCTCCACCCTCCTTAACAAAGGGGCTATAGAACGAGCACCTCTCAATCCCGCAGGTGTCATAAGCAACATCTTCCTGGTGGAAAAGAAAGGCGGTCAATTGAGACCCGTCATAAATCTGCACCCCCTCATTGCCATAGTCAGGTACCGCCATTTCAAGATGGAAGGTATTCACCTACTAAGAGATCTCCTCCTCCACGGAGATTGGCTAGCGAAGCCTGACAGTGCCGATAGCAGTGGCATCTCGAGACCTCCTACGCTTTCACTGGCGGCACGAGACTTGGCAGTTTACCTGCCTACCCTTTGGCCTCTCCTCAGCGCCGTGGTGCCTCACGAAGCTACTATGGCCTGTGATGGCCTGGCTACGCAGTCAAGGAGTTCGACTAATCGTTTACCTAGACGATATTCTCCTCATGGCTCAGGAGCGTTCTACCCTCCTTACACATCTACGACTGGCCATAAGCCTCCTTTCCCGCCTAGGTTTCATTATCAACTGGGAAAAGTCGTGTCTCACGACCCGCCACTCGCATGGAATTCCTAGGATTCCTTATGGATTCGGGGGAAGCGACGCTGAGCCTCCCGATATCCAAGATTCGCTCCATCCGCAAGGAGTTACGCAGGGCCCTCATCCGGCCCCTGCTCACCTTGCGCCAGCTTGCACGACTCATCGGCCTGCTGGCCTCCTCGATACAGGCTGTGTTCCCAGGCCCGCTCCACTACCGAGCGCTACAATGTCTGAAGATCGCTCACCTGAGAGCCGGTGCATCCTACGCGTGGAACGGCAAAGCCATCTTCGGCTCAATGCCAGAATTCAGGATCGACTCAGATGCGAGTCTCCACGGCTGGGGGGCCCACTGCGAGGGAGTCTCAACAGGGGGCCGTTGGCTGGAACTCCTGGCAGGCTCCTTCGCCATCCGCAGTTTCGTCAGAGACCGAGCCCTAACATGCATTTGGCTCCGCATGGACAACGTCTCGGCGGTGAGATATGTCAACCACCTGGTTGGTACACAGTCGGCAGTCCTGGCCAGATTGGCGAAAGACTTTTGGGAATTTTGCCTGCAACAAAACCTGATGGTCTACACGGAATACTTACCTGGCCTGCACAATGTCCAGGCGGACTGGGGTTCACGGTATCTTTCAGACACCAGCGACTGGAGATTGGCCAAGGAGGTGTTCTCCAATATATTGTCTCTCTGGGGACCATTTACCATCGACCTCTTCGCTTCCCGGCTCAATGCCCAGCTGCCACGTTTTTTCAGCTGGAGGCCAGATCCAATGGCGGAGGCAGTGGACGCCTTCCTACAAGACTGGAGCGGAGGCCTCCTATATGCCTTTCCCCCGTTCTCCATGATCCCGCGCTCACTCCTGCAGACCCGCAAACACCGGGCAGAAGTGGTCATGGTGACCCTCTTTTGGGAAACGCAGTCGTGGTTCCCCCAAATGCTCGAGATGACGATAGACTATCCCCGACTACTTCCGGAATACCACAACTTGCTGCGGGACCCGACGGGACGATATCACCCCCTCTGGTTAGAAGGCTCTCTCCCACTCCTGGCATGGCGGATCTCCGGGGACCCTGAGAAATCCAAGAAGTTTCGGTCATGACTAGACGTCTATTGGCGGCGGCATGGGCTCCCGGCACTAGACGGGCATATGGGTCAGCTTGGCGAGCTTGGGCTGGCTGGTGCATGGCTAGGAACATGGATCCCGTTTCGGCCTCTGTAACAGTGGTCCTGCAATTTCTGACGTCCCTCTTCGAGGCTGGAAAGGCTTACAGGACTATCAACCTTTACCGGTCTGCCATCTCGGCGATTCAAGAAGGCTTTGATGGATGCCCCGCGGGACAGCACCCCTTAGTGTGCCGACTCCTCAAGGGTTCTCGATTCTCACGACCGCCCAGGCCTCACTACTCCACGACCTGGGACGTCTCCGTTGTGTTGGCTTTCCTCTCATCCTGGCCCTCTAACTCAGGGCTCTCCCTTAAACAGCTATCTGCCAAATTGGTTTGCCTGCTCTGCCTCGTCTCATGCAAGAGGGTCTCGGACGTCAGAGCCCTGGATTTCGATGCCGGATCATATACCCCGGACAGGGTAACATTCAACAGCAGCCGGCGAACCAAGACTTCTATCAAATCGGTATCCTACCCTAGTTTCCCTACCTCTCCGTCACTATGTCCAGTGGCCTGCCTATGCGAATACGAAACTCGCACCAACTCTCACCGCTCCGCCACCTCTCCTCAGTTATTCTTATCATTTAGTACCCCTTTCCACCCGGTTTCTAGCACAACCTTGTCACGATGGGTGAAATGGCTGTTGTCCCAGGCAGGTATTGATACCACGATCTTTGGTGCCCATTCGGTCCGGGGGGCCTCAGCCTCTTACATGATGACTGCAGGCGCGCACCTGGAGGACATTATGAGGACGGCTGACTGGTCAAGGGAGTCTACATTACGGGAGTTTTACTTTCGCCCGGCCCCACATACATTCGCTCTGGTAATGGATCAGCTTTAAACTTGCAATATGAGCCTCCGTGTCTTGTTATAAAATTACATGATTTTGCGATTATATGACGAAAAGTCATGATTTTATTAAAGACACGGAGGCGAGTATTGTCCCACCCTTCTCATTCTTAAATGGTTGTAATAATTTTTCCCTCCCAGGATAATTCACGCTACAATACACCACATCGAATGGTTTCGTACGGTAAGTGGGGCCATACTGCGAGAATGATGTTTATGTAACGTAATGGTATTTCACTCTTTTTGTGGGACTTTGCATATGTGGGTTATTTCTCACCCGTGTAACCTTGAAACTAGTTGCAAGTATCGACTTTAACCTGTCGGCTCCTGTTCCTTTATGTTTTCACAGCTTAACTCGACAAGAAGGCAAGCAGTCACCCGGCCTAGGAGGATTCCCCCCGCTGTTATCCGGTGGTCCTATGAATCCTATGGTCAAGCTTCCCAGTTGTTGATGTTCTACCCTCTTCAGTTATAAGTTATTACCTTGGGACTTTTTTCTCACACTCTTGTTTTGGACATTTTACCTTGGTCACATCTTCAGAAAGAGGGAAATGGAAGGGAAGTGCTGCCTATTATACTGGGACCTGAGCGGGGAGGGGCCTATGTTACTGCATGTTCATTATTTTTCATTCTGTTTGTATTCTTTGCTGCTATTGGTGGACAGTAAAGAAAGGGATATGCAATACTCGCCTCCGTGTCTTTAATAAAATCACGACTTTTCGTCATGAAATAGCTAAATCATGTAATTATTGTGATGTAGGGCTGCTGAATGTCACAGTAATCCCATGTAAATCTGTCAGTCAAAAAAGGGGATCAACAGCAATTCACCCATACTTATACTGTTGTAGCAATTTGTCCTTACCAATTCAACCTCATACCACTTTTCAAAGACTAGTTTAATGAAGTGGTTTTGGTACATTGATCATGCCCCTGCAGCCACTCTGCTAAATTCTCTGACATTTGAGAGTTATAGGGACACTATAGTCATAAGAACCACGACTGCTTAATGTAGTGGTTCTGGTGTCTATAGCCTGTCCCTGCAGGTTTTTTTTAATGTAAACGGTCATTTTGTTTTTATGGTGTAAAACTATTGCAAAGCATAGAAACAAAGCTTGGTAAATGCAATATATTTTTAATGAAAAAAAAAAATTTTTAATTAATTAATTTATTATTTATTTTTATATATCTCGTTCACGTTCAAGAGGCTCCAAGTGGTTTAGCGCAATGCAATAAGATTTTAGCAGCTGAGTCATCCGTACAACTAATCTGGACCATCTCACTCAAACCATTTTCTACAATAACATGAATATAATTATAATGACTCAGGGTAGAAGTGGAGTGTGGATTGTTGTTAATACTGATTCGCTATAACTAGCGGGTGGGAAGGCCATAATCTCAGAGGTGTGATATTTGGGAACGGTCAAGATCCCAGGTACACTAATCTTGCATTCGGGCTTGTCTAACCACAAAAAAGTAGACAGTGGTAGTTTGCAGACCTTGGATGACTCATTCCAAACCCCAGGCTTCTAATTTTAAAAACATGTCTTCAGACAGCGGACAAAGGATTGAACCCATATGTTGGGCCCAGACGCTGGGATGCAAGTTTCTAACATGTCTCTAGTAAATGTAGCTAACACTTGGGGCTCTGGGCCAACAGTTCACTGAACCATGGAGCCAGGAACTCCTGACATTAAACCAAATTCTCAACTAATAGCCTGCTGTACGATCAAAAGGCATTTACAATATATGCTTTCTTACCTGTATATAAAGTCTGTAAGACGCCGCTAATAGGACTGGAAAACCTGAAATAAAAAATAAATGCATTGTTAAGCCACATCATAGGAACATCAGTAACATGTACAACATGTTCCTTTTTGCGTATTGGAATTTGTGGTCTACCAAACTCTGATAGTAGGTGGCAAATTTAAAATCATTTCCCACCAGTGTACTGAACATTTGAATCGAATGACATTACGTTTCATTTACAGTCAGTACAGTAATATAAAAAGTGCAACAAAAAAAAATTGAATTCAGAGATGGAAGAGATTACTTTTTCCCCCAATTAAATTTTCATTGAAATTACAACCGTAAAAATACGACAAGTAAATGGTTAACAATCTGACATATCATATTATTATTATTATTAATATAATTCATTTATAAAGAGTCACACTCCATGTGCACAATTGGTACAATTAAAAAGACACAGTCCAATAAAAATAAGATATAATACAAACAAATATAGGAGGAGTCTCGAGATGAGGGCCCTATTACTGTGGGAATTTACAATCATATAGATAAAGTGTCCTGTAAGGATGCAGTCATCGTGTCCACAGTAATGGGTTACTTTAATAATCACCCGAGAATAAGTTGGGTGGGAAGATTTCCAGTTTTTGGCAATGCACAGTCCAATAGCTGTGCAAATGTGAAAGATAAGCCTATTAGTTGGTGATGGGTAGTCTGAGAGTAGGTACGGCCAGTTAAACAAAGATGTCCAAGGATTAGGGTCAATATCAACTTGAAGAGCCACATCAAGTTCTTTGACTATCCGTGCCCAAATTTGTGCTACATAGGGACAGGTCCACCACATTAAGATGGGAGCCAAAAGCTCCCCAGCCTTGGAAGCACAACATGGAATGAGATCAGGACTACTACTACCTGTCAGAAATGTATATGCGTTCTCTCTCAGTAGAGCACGTAGATTGAGATAATTTATTCATACAAACATGTAATCCTAATGCTATAGTGTTTGATGTGGAATCAATCAATTAATTGATTATCTTGCGTATCTGCCCCCGGGCAAATTTAAAAAGATGCGTGAACGCTCCTGAAGTGATTCACACCAGACACAAGTTTCGGGTTAATGAAAAACTTGAGAAATGTTTTTATTCTGGGGGGACGGCATGCCCCTTATAAAGCAAAATTACATCATATGCATTGTCAGAGATAACATGGAATAATACATCAATAATTAGTTAGGTGTTAAGTGGTTCATTTAGTGCTCTTCCTACCGGGTGTGATGTCACTGGTATCTTGGAGGTCTCCCCCAGATTCCAGCGCCATCTTGTTAATGAGGGTGTTAGTCGATGTCAAAAGGAAACTCCCTAGCGGCCATTTTAGGTAAATCACATATAAGGTTGAATAATGCTGCTTGTGGTTATGCTGAGTAAAAAGGCATTTTATTAATATGAATTGGGTTAATATTTTGTCCACAACAGTGTTCATCTAGCTATTTAGGAATTCCCCCCTTGCCTGTAGGGTTGGAAAGTTGAGCTTTACTTACCTTTCTAGTCTCGCTGTGGCCTCTCTGCAATCCTGGCAGAGATCATCAAGATTGATTATCTCAGCCAATCCAATGCTGCTCTAGAAACAGCATTTGATCGATATCAGAGTCTGACTCACTTCTAACGGTAAGACAGCGACTAGCGGTGGATTAAACCGATGAATGGAAATAATGCAGTTTCTACAAAATACAATGTTTTACACTGCAGGGTTAAAACTAAAGGACCATTGCACCCACACCACTTCATTGAGATAAAAGGGGGGCGTGGCTTGCTGGCAAATGGAGTAAGCCGCACATCGCCGGAGCTCCACAACCCCGGCCCACATCGTCCCAAGTAATTAGCCACACTGCTGCATGACAATGGGGAAACCCAGACGCCAGGGCACCCCGGGACCCTCGGGCAACAGCCCTCCGCGGAAATACGCCGGGCCGATGGACGATTTCTTTTCTACCCCCGACGGCCCCCGAACCATGCGGCCCGCTGACAAGATGGCCGCCGCCTCCCCGGGTGCAGAGAGTGGAGCAGACTCGGAGCAGGGCTCGGCGCGAGGAGAGGCTCTCTCACACATCATGGCCGACTAATATGCTCACTAAAAAGGATAAAATTACCCTGGTCACGGAATTGAGAGCGGCGATCCGGGAGGAGATAATGGCTGTGCGCAAGGATCTCACAGCCCTCGAAGACCGAGTCACAGAGCTGGAGAGGGAAAACCTGCAGGCCCTCCAGCACTCCCAGGCTGCTGATCATGCCACGGCCAGGCAGGGGTCGGTGTTCCTGGAGCTTCGCAGGCAAGTAGAAGATTTAGATAATGGAGGGAGGCGCAATAATATTAGGGTCAGAGGCCTTCCTGAAGCAGATAATGAAGACCTTGGGGATGTCCTCCCACAGCTGTTTACCCACATCTTAGGGGAAGAGGCCCCGGACGAATACCACATAGAGCGCGCCCACAGGGCTCTGTTTCCCCCGAGGAGAGATGGCCTCCCACGCGACGTGATATGCTGCCTCCTCTCCTTTCAGCTTAAAGAAGCCATGAGAGCAGCGCGCCCGCAACGCATCATCTTCCAGGAAGCCCCAATATCGCTGTACCAGGATTTGTCCACCCTCACCTTGGACGCCTGGAGAGCGCTTAGGCCGCTGACACTCATCCTCCAGGACAAGCGCATTCCCGATAAATGGGGCTTCCCTTTTTGCCTCCAGGCCAAAAAGGACAATACCTTGCATTCCCTGAGATGGCCCAATGACCTTCCTAGCTTCCTGCGAGCCCTAGACCTGCCGCCAGTCACCATCCGCAACTGGATCCTCGACCAACTCCCACCGCGCCTGGACCACCACCATGGGGTCCCCATGGATCTGAGGAGTAGCTGCAGGCACCTCTGCCCGAGTCCGGAGAGCGGCGACCCTCCCGGACCGGCATCGCCCTACAGGGGGCTCCCTGGGCGGCAACACTGCGAGCTAAGTGACTCCACATAGATTCTTTCCTCCTCACAGTCGGGGGGGACCCGTGGCGGGCAGCCCGTCCGGCCCCCAGGAAGCATCCGGACTACACAGGTGGCACAGATGGGGAGGGTTGACCCTGGGGTCTCGGACATTTTTGAGAGGGGAACGGGGGATATGGTTAACTGGGACTACCTGGGGAAGCAGAGTCTCTAAGGCCCGGGGTACCTGTGCGAGACTGCTCGAATCCCTCTCATACGCCTGTCTGGCTGGTACCTGGGTTCTACTCATACACCAGCCAGTTTCTGCGCAAGAGGCCTACCTGCCCCCGTGGCCACCGGGAGGTGCCCCTGGACCTGCAAGCTGTGACGGTATCAATGGGTGCATGTTTGGGGACTGGGGGCTATAGTAGCAATGCGGATGGGGCCCGCACCTCTACGCTATATATTATTTCCCTCCATTTTTATTGTTGGAACGAGAGTCACGGTACCTTTGCAGGCCGCCCCAACTTGCGGCTTATCGCCAACTGAGGCATGGGTTTGGCCCTCTCTGCAGGGGGTCCCGGGAGTCAGTGTGTCCCCACCCTTGGTCGCGACCCCGGGGCCACCCCGCTTTATCGGGCGGAACAGTTGTCTGCCTGGGTGTCGCCTCGTGCTGGTCGGGGGTCTTGTGCTGGACGCACGATCGGCCGAGGCTGCGGCCCCGGGGCCGCTCACCATATACTGCCGATGGCTGCACATAACGGGGGCCGGCTGGGCTCGGGGGCCGGCCGGGATGCTGTGTGCTCCCGGGCCGAAAAATGTTCTCCCATTCTGCTTACATTCAGCCACAGTCGCGGCCTGGAGCTTGCATAGCCCTTTGTTTGCAGACTGCCCCCCCCCCCCGCAGAGATGACTTTTAATGCCCAGACACGATCTTTCATACAACTGGGTTTTTTTTAAAGTTTTTTTGTGAGTACAAAACTATTATTGCATAGCACATTATGTAGTCAGCCGCTGACAACCGTATCAAAAGGGACTGTTTATCTGACGCAAGGGGCAAAGAATGATAGGTTTGAAGCTTTGGATGGCCTCCGCACCCCCAGATAATCAGCAGATGACTCTAATGCTTGGCAAGTGACGGTCTGACGGGCGGGGTTAGCCGTATATGTTCCTGACCGGCTCTTGGAGACCTCTCCCGTTTTTTCCCGCTACAAGTTTATATACGCTATAAGGTCCTACATACACTGGCCGGCAACGCCCCCCTGCTCAGACCTCTTCCAACCACGGAGGCGGCATGAGGACCCCTAGCACTCTGGCCCCTAGCCTCCAACCTGTCAGGTTGCCTGATTCTGACACTAGCCGGACCCTGTCCCGGGGCCTGGCCTCTGACTGGACATGGCCCTGCCAGCAAAAATGTTTTATTTATTTTTTTCCAGTGGTTCCCGTACAGTGGCAGGTTGCCTATTTTGGGTGCCTTACCGGACAGAGCTCTCAACAGAGTGCCACGGGCTGTGCAGGATCCTATGCCCGGACTAGGACAGGTCCCGGACACGGTCTTAGTGCCGTGGACCCACTCCCCCCACTCCTTGTACATATTGTTGTTTCGGTTAGGTTACACGACACAATGTTAGGTTAGCAATGGCTGATAGTATTCCCCTGTTTAGACCTCCCCCAGCCGCTGACGGGACATGCGGACGCCTTGGTGCTCCAGCTTCTCTCGGCTACAGGAGTGTGACAAATGACCCGAGTCCCTGACGCCAACCAGACTCCGCTACTCTATCCAGCCTCCCACCGAACATGAGCCTAGCAATACCACGACTTAACCTGCCCGGGTGCGGAGACGGGTTGCCTGCACCTGGGGACAAACTTACTGGCACTGGTCTCTCCCTCCCACATTAGACCCGTGACCCGCATATGCAGCCACCGACCGCTCACAACCGGACGGATAGGCCCTCACTTTGATGCATGGGACCCGGGAGGGTGACCCCACCCTAGATGTGAACACAGGACAGAAGCGGGACCCCCCGCGATGCCCCCACCCCGCGCCACTCACACAATGCGCAGGTTACCAGTGACCAGGGCGACTGACCCCTCTATGAGCCCCGACCGGCACTCGCAAAGTGCCCGCTCTGACCTCCCCTTAAGCGGCAACCCACTCTCATAGTATGCAGCAGACTTATTCGGTGCTCCTCTTCGTGGGTCGGGGGAGAGCAGATACCGGTCCTCCTGACGGATTCCACCAACTGGACTTCCTCGCCCCCTAGCAACTGGCCCTCCTGTATATTAGGTCTCCCCTACAAGACCTAGGGCCACAGTTGCCCACTGTTTCGTAGCCCTTAGTGGGCTGATACCCCCGACAGACAAAGTTCCCAACTCGCCCCCCCATCTTACCCCTCCTCCATCCCCCCCCCCTTTTTTTTCCCTCCTCCTCTTTTCCCTTCTTACCTCCCCCTCTCCCTCCCTCCCACCTCTCCCGTTTGAGGCCCCGGGTCCCGGTCCCCTCCCCCGCTGGGTGGCCGAGCAGCCATGGCGACCACGTTCAACCCTGCGCCTCTACATCTACGCTCACACAATGTCAGAGGCCTTAACTCCCCCGAAAAAAGACGACACTTGCTCCGAACTCTGTGGTCTCAAAAGACCTTGATAGCATTTCTCCAGGAAACACACCTTAAAGGGAAGGACGCCCCCCAGATCAGGGATAGGAAGTTCCCCCAGGGATTCTACGGCAACAACCCGGAAGCTAAGCACACGGGTGTTGCCATTATCTTTGCCCACACTGTCCCCTTCCTCGGCACGGCTACCCAGGCAGACCCTCTAGGCAGGTTCCTATTCGTGAAGGGTACGATAGCGGACCACAAGTACACGTTCGCCACCATTTACAGCCCGAATAAGGGACAACATCGGTTCCTAGCGGCCACCCTTTCCCGGCTGGAGAGATTCCGGGAAGGAACCCTGGTGCTAGCTGGAGATCTCAACCTCCCACTGGAACCCCGGGTAGACTCGTCTACAGGTACCAGCACCATCCCTTCATACTGTGTACGAAGTGCCAAACAGGCATTGACTAGGTCAGGCTTGGTCGACTGCTGGAGGGTGGCGCATCCCGAAGCTAAAGACTACACGTGCTACTCCGCAGCACATAACAGATATAGCAGGATAGACTATATTTTTCTTGCCCAAGAGTTCCTCCCCTTTCTGATCACGTCCACCATAGGGATACAACACGACTCCGACCATGCCCCTGTCCATGTCATGCTTAAATCGCCACTTTTCAAGCCACGGGAGCGGCAATGGAGACTTAATGAAAGTGTCCTGATGGACGCCGATTTTACCACACAGATCGCGCAAACACTGACCCAATTCTTTGCTGAAAACAGCAGCCCAGACATGGCGCCTCTGACGGTATGGGAAGCACACAAATGCGTGATTCAGGGCCAGTTCATCAAGCAATGCACGCAACGGAAAAAGGAACATACCGCAAAGATCCAAGACCTGATACGCGTGATAGCCGACCTGGAGACGTTGCACAAGCAAGATCAAATGGACGACACCTATCGCCTCCTCACCGACAAGCGCAGGCAACTCAAAGACCTACTCTCTCAGAAACCATTCGAAAGTCCAACAGACTTTTTTATGAATTTTCCAACAAGTGTGGAAGAGCACTTGCCCGCACTCTGCAACAGAGGCAGCGACAACATCACATCCACCAGATTACAGGGAGGGATGGGGTGACGAAAAGGACTCCAGCAGACATCCTTCAGACATTCAGGCTCTTTTACTCAGAGCTCTATAATATTGACGCCACCGCACAACGCACGGAGGCATCGCAACGCCTGCAACGGATGAATGACTTTCTCTCGGAGTACGTTGGGCACAGGGTCCCGGAAGATCTGGCTGAGGAACTGGACCAGCCTATCACGGAGGAAGAAATCATTGCCGCCCTTAAAACAGTCCAAATCCAACAAGGCCCCTGGCCCAGACGGTCTACCAGTCTCATAATTGCGTAAGATTAGGGACACACTGTTCCTACACTTGCTACAGGGCTTTAACTCCCTATTGGAGGGTGGTGGGTTCCCAGCAGATTCTTTACACGCAACGGTGACGGTCATACCGAAGGAGGGAAAGGATCCCACCAACTGCGGGAGTTACAGACCGATTTCGCTCCTTAATTCGGATCTTAAGCTATTCGCCGACTCTCCCGCGTACTCCCCACGTTGGTGCACCCCGACCAGGTGGGGTTCATCCCGGGTAGGGAGTCGCGGGACAATACCATACGAGCCCTCAACCTGATCCACTCCGCCCGGTCGACCAACAAGGACCTAGTCCTGGTCTCGACGGACGCAGATACTAGCGCTCTACACTACCCCGACTGCCCGCATAAGGATCAACAGCGCCCTCTCAGCCCCGTTCCCCATCCACAATGGCACGAGGCAGGGCTGTCCCCTGTCCCCCCTCCTGTTTGCCCTCACCCTGGAACCCTTTCTGGAGGCGGTCAGACGGAATGGGGGCATTACGGGGTACAGACTGCACAATTCGGAACATAAGGTGGCCGCATATGCGGATGATATGATATTTTTCCTTAACAACCCCGCGATCTCCCTTCCCAACCTCCTCCAAGCCTTTAAGGATTTTGACGATATTTCCAACCTTAAGTTGAACATGAGCAAATCGGAGGTCCTCCCGATCACGCTCACAGCAAGAAAGGTAGCACACCTCAAGTCGCAATTCCATCTCTCATGGTGCGACAACAAGCTAAAATACCTTGGGATCTGGTTACCTAAAGACCTGAATCTCCTATACCAGTTTAACTTCCTCACCATCCTCGCGGTCCTGCAGGCTGACCTACACCGCTGGAGGAACCTTTACGTCTCCTGGTTCGGCCGGATCAATGCCGTTAAAATGAATGTTTTACCGCGCCTCCTATTCCTGTTCCAAACGATACCCATCTCCATACCAAGAGCCTTTTTCCAATCTCTCTCCAAGGCGATCCGGCAATTCGTGTGGAACGGGAAAGCGAGTAGGGTGAGCAAAGCACTCCTAGACGCCCCAAAGTCCGTGGGGGAGCTGGTCTACCCTTCTTCCTGGGATATTACCGTGCCTCCCACTTATTTAGGACTGTGGACTGGCACGTATGCCACACGGCCAAATTATGGGTTCCCATGGAACTAGCTCAGACGGGCGGAACTCTCCCCACCCGCCTGTGGCTTGGATCCCTCGCACAAAATTCCCTGCTTACAGGCAACCCAATGATTGATGCAACGCTACAAGTCTGGTGCACGGTGCGGTACTCGCATAAACTCTCCACCTTGGATGGCCCTCTCACGCCCATCACACACAACCCGGGGGTTGGAGGGGGACTAGCGCCTGCAGACCTACACGCATACCCTTACTCCAACTGGCTTAGTTTCCACCATATAATACAGGGGGACCGACTCAAGCCTCTGACAGCCATCCTGGGGGACACAGTACCCACAGGCCTAGACCATTTCCATTATCTTCAAATACGGGCATACTACGCGACCTTCCCAAACAAACAGTGCCTCCACAGAATCCCCACGCGGTTCGAAACACTCTGCACCACAAGGGCTCACCCTGAGAGGGGCGTTTCCACACTTTACGCACTTCTTGCTACCGGAGAAAACCTGACGCACCCAAGAAACATTACTAGATGGGAGAGAGAGAAAGGAACCACGCTCACAGACCAGGAATGGGACAAGATTTTTATTCTAACACATAAATGTTCCATCAGCTCCAAACTTCAGGAGACCAGTTTTAAGATCCTCACGCACTGGTATAGAACCCCAGATATTCTGCACCGTATAAACCCGGAGATACCCGGGGATTGTTGGAGATGTGGCGATGCCGATGGCTCCGCCCTCCACATCTGGTGGAGCTGCCCCGGCATCGCCCCCTTCTGGACAACGATTAAGCAAATCACAGATATTGCCCTTCCACTACAAGCCCTCACCATGATCCTCCATCACACTGACATGACCCTTTCAGTATACAAGAAATCTTTAATAAAACACCTACTAACAGCAGCCATTGCACTGGTCCCTACAAGGTGGAGACACAAGGATGCGCCCACGCTCCAGCAGTGGATCGACAAGGTGGGGGAACTATATAATATGGAATCCCTTACAGCAGCGTTGTACGATAGGCAAGAGAAATGTACTCGCACTTGGACGCCCTGGCTGTGGTACCTCTCGGCGGGCGGGGCTGGGAGCCTCTTCCCCCCCTACTTCCCCCTCCCTCTCACCCAACAGCTCCTGACCAATAGGCTGAAGGATTGGCCGCAGACATTTGTCAGTGTAACCATGAGCGGGCCTCTGACAAACTGGACAATTCTCTCGGTTTAATTCCCCGGACAACTGACCGTGACTACGTCGACTTACTGATACGCTCTCACAAGGCAGGGAGCCACATTCTTGATTGCCCTACACCAGAAGAGGTCTCTAGAGAGATACTGACCACCGCAACCGACCATAGTGCATGACAGACCCGGCCCTCCACCACCATGCCATTATCTGGGCCTCACCCATTATTATAGGTCGGCTGTTTTAAGATCCTCCGTGGCTTGTTGTGTTCACGTACTGTTTCAATCCTGTTGGATACTATACATCTTATAAGTTGATACTTTGTACCTTACTCTGTTCATAAATTGACACACTGTACCTATGCAAAAAGTCAAAATAAAGATTGTCAAAAAAAATAAAAATGGTCCATGTATCTTTAGTGTGTTCCTTTAAATTAACTATAATAAATGCATATGCAGATACCACACTTGAAATGCATTTCCTCACAGACAAACACACCACAATAAATTTAGTACATTAGATGATACAATATAAAACATGTAGATATATTAAAACTGCATAAGACACTCATCTATTTTCTTCATGAAAATAATAATCGGATACATATTAAAGGCCACGTAATGCTATTTATGCCACAGAGAAGAAATACCAAGGTTGTGTTAATGACCAGAGACAAGTTAATCTTTGATAAATGAACAGCTTTCAAATATTACAATTCTATAATAAACATACCACTGGCAATTAAAAGGACACGCCGAGTACTGTAACTACTACAGATTATTGTCATTGTTATTGTTTTAGAAGGTTATGGTGCAGTCTCTCTGGTTTGCGTAAAACCATTTAAGAAAAAACATAGGACTCCAGGAGAGCTGAAAGCTCCCTGTGTACTCATCGGTGGTGGAAGGCTCAACAATGATTCAACTATCCCAAAACCCAGCGTTGAAATACAGTACAAACCATTTAATTGATCATGAGTAAATTACATTTTCTTATTATGATATTGCAAGATGAGGAGGTGGGCTTTGGGTGCTGCAGAATTCTCCATTTATTTGGAAACTTTTTTAAACTAGATAGGAAAACAACTGGAGAGATTTCACCCACAGCTTCCTACCATCAAGACCATTGCAATACACAGTAGGTGCAACAGGCTTTCATGAGTTGCAGAATTACATTTCCCACTCAATATTGTTCACATACATCAGCGCAAAGAGTCAACATTATAGATGCAAAAACGCACACGTATTAGGAAAATGTTTTAAACAAATACAGCGTATCCCAGCTTTAATGAGTGCCAGAAACGTCTTAATCTGCCTGTAGACATGTATCATAACTACTTGCCAAAAGCCCAGTAGGCCAGGAGCCAGATGTAAAATGAAATCATGTTTAGGTGATGCAAACCCCCAATTCATGCAACACTATACTTGACGGACCTGAATTTAAATATGAAACTTTTTTCTCTTACGATTAATAAGATAAACCAGACAGTGGGATCGCCAAGCTCAGGTAATGTTTAAAACACATTTGCATTTAAATCACTCGGTAAAGAAGGCGTGTTAAATTTGTAACATTTTAAAAACGCTGACATGCTGTCATGTTGCGTGTTCTTGCCTGTAATTAAAGTGTTTCTTTCTGAGTCTTTGGAAAGTGCTCGTCTCACTTTGCAAGAACAATCCAACATTTTCTTTACTTACAATGTCACACTGGCTGACTCAGCCATTCTACTACCTGTTAAATGAATTGATATGGTTTAGCATATATGCCAGGAATTATTCTTTCCCACGAACAAGTCGCCATGGTAATCCTGCTTCCAAATAAAAATCCACTACATAACTAGCTTTCAGAATTTTAAAACAATTTCCTTTGCGCCCTGCATTGGTGGGGGTCCGCCAACCTCCATTATCAACCACAGGTTTCTACCTATAATTGATATTGGAGTTAGCCGCCTGAGAGTTGGGTTTTATCAAGTGGATTATTTTATGACCTGTTTAAAATTGCCACAGTGTTATAATTCATACCAGCATAACAAGGGAATAAAATATGTATGGACAAATAGGACTAAAAAGCATTTAACAGGAACCAACACTATCAACATAGAATTTTCCAACCATAGGATATCAGAAGAAGACTGTTCTAAAGCCATATATTTATTCTGCTCCTTGTACCCAGGTTCCATCTTACCTTTCCATTTTCAAATTCTTTAAAACCATTAGAAATCCCTAACTCAGATACCTCACTACTCTCCTTGGCTGCTTAACATGAAAGCGTCCATCTGGTTGCCTGTGGAACAGCTGTGAGGGGTTGAAGCAAAGCACTGTAATCAAAGCTCATTATTTAAAAAAATAATCAGCTTTGAAGATTGCAGGGATTTAGTACTTTAACCATAACCACTTCAACCAGATGAAATAATTTTGGTGCTTAGAGTTATCTTTTAAAGGATGTCTCAGTTGCAACAAACTATATAACTTGCATCTCTAAGCAGTGGTCGCAAAAGACGAGAGTGCCACTGGGTCCTGG
This sequence comes from Pelobates cultripes, assembly GCA_933207985.1. NCBI lineage: Eukaryota > Metazoa > Chordata > Amphibia > Anura > Pelobatidae > Pelobates > Pelobates cultripes. The sequence goes on along the minus strand of OW240915.1, from coordinate 253,648,039 downwards.
CTGTTCTGCGTGTTACAGAGGGCCCGGCAGCGGAAGTGCAGCGGAGGCCCACACGTAAGGGGGAACCCACTGGGTGACCCACACACTTAAGATCTGTTCGGCAGCAGTGCTGGGAAGAATCGTGTACAGATCACTTTTTCCCAGCCTATCAAAGAAGCATGGGGAGGCAGGAAAGGAGGCAACGAAAGGAAGCCCTAAGCCAGATCCCACTAAACCCATAAGCCACACCCCTTCATCCATCAAATATGGAAACAGAATGTATAATTGACCTGTATGAGTGAGAGTATCTGTGTGTGTATGTGTAGCTGTGGATTGGTACGCGTGTATGTGAACATACATTATAGCATTCAAACACCAACACTACACACAAATAAACCCCAGCATTCAAGCACCAACACTACATAGAAATCCAAACCCGACTGCAAAGGCCAACTCTACACACAAATACACCCCTACATTCACACAAACAAACTAAATACAAAACATGCTTAAATACTGACAAATGCAACCCTGCAAACATTGGCAAATTGTAGATCCACAGCTGACAAATTATTGTGGGAGTTGTACGACACGTGAGGATCGACCCTTAGGCCATTTTAGCGCTAACAGGGACTCTACAAAATGTCTTACAACAGAAACCTATTTAGATTAGTTCCAGTTACTGTTCCAAGGACAGTGACACACAAAACAAGGTTTGTTTTTGTTTTTACTGTGAAATTAAATATGAAGTTACTGTTTGAATGAATAAAAATAAATGCCCATAATAAAGAATAAAAAAAAAAAGTTACAATTAAAAAATAAAACACAATTCCAATCCTAAAACATTATAGCAGATTTACCATATAGCATAACCTTGTAGAAAAAAAACTTTTCGGGGGCATTAAAATCATTGTTTGTAATTGTTTAATGTACGTCACAAAAAAAAAATAAAGCTACAAATTGAAAATTGAAGAAAGTACAATAACAGCATAGGTGTAGCAGAGATATTCCTTAACATGATACCTAATGTAGTTTCACACCCTGTAATAAAATGGCTATGGCCTCAGAAAACACACCACCCACTGACTTCAGCGTTTAGTTTGGTCTACAAGAAGATTGATGGATTCGATGAGGCTTAACCACTGAGGGTGAATTGCTTTGCGATTACTTAACAAATGTGGGCTGCTAGTAAAAGTTTGATAATATTATTTCATAATATAAAAATTAAAAGATAACATTGTTATGCAACAGAACATGTAAACACTGTAAGATACCTTCCTTAGAAATGAAAGGCAGCCTCCAGACATTAAGTAAATAGTCAGACATATTAAAACCTAAATGGATTCCTTCTCTATTGTTTATTATGAGGTCAGCTATACCAGCTGTTGAATCCCTCCCAAAAGTAACATACATTTAACACTTTTTATCCATAGGATAGCATGGAGTCAAAGCACTATATAATATAAGAAATAACCTTTTTTACAGCCATCTTTGGTTTGTGCCATTTTTCCCTTCCCAATACACATGCATAGCATCCGGAACTTTAGTTAGGTAGCTTCAGTTTGGAGATACCTTGGGGTATTTAGTAGGATCAATGACCCCTGGAGACCACAGAATATTATGTTCCAGACTTAGCTTCATGGAGAGGGACAGATTAGCACTCATCCTCAGGGGAATGGTCTATACTACAAAGCCCATTACCTAATGTCAATAACCATTATTGCCAGCTGTATCATCTGCCGCAATATTTTTTTAATTCTTTATTTTTGTAGTGCAGAAAAATACACACATTTTTGTCATGCCCCATCAGCCAATGACAGTAGATTCACAATACATAGCTTACACTTAGTGAGGCAGTGAGAGAGACATGCATAAATTTAGAGGGTTAGAGACTTGCTTAGTATATTTTGTAGGATTACAGGCATTATAGAGACATTTCGGCAGGAGTGTGTGACATATAATAACGTTTTGCTTAAAAAGACACCTGTGCTACACTATGCTATACGTTAACAGGTTGGTGCTATTAATGCATGTGTGGTTATTAATAAAGGTCATTCTATTTTAAGATAGGCAAACAAGAGTAATTATAACATGCTTTAACTTTTAGTTGGCTTATAATAGATAATTATGTTAGCAATGAATTGTGATTAGAGACTGTGCGGACTTATGAGAGGCCCCATAGGAGGTTCGCAATACACAGGTATGAGTCCCATAATAAAAAATAAATAAAAAGGAAAAAACTATGATAAAAAATAGTTAAACAAATGAGTACAAGAATACCCCAGTTTGGGTCGAATGGCGCAATATCTGTTTATACACAGACCTTTATGCTCATTCAAAGCTCCTGATGTCCAGTGCAACCATATCAGCACCTACATCCTATAAATAAGCCTCTATTGAGTTCAAACTGCACAAACACATTGCCAAGACAAGGTGTGCTAAACAGAGATAACTGGATGACCAAAAATGTAATCTGAGGAACAGAGGCCCATATTCTTGTAAGGCTGCCTACAGGTAAAAAATATAATGTAACATATAAGTAACAGAAATACAATAATATAATGCAAACTCATTCTTGGATGTTTCTTGTTAAAGGACCACTCTAGGCACCCAGACCACTTCAGCTTAATGAAGTGGTCTGGGTGCCAGGTCCTTCTAGGGTTAACCCATTTTTTCATAATTATAGCAGTTTCAGAGAAACTGCTATAATTATGAATGGGTTAAGCCTTCCCCCTAATCCTCTAGAGGCTGTCTCATTGACAGCCACTAGAGGCGCTTGCGTGCTTCTCACTGTGATTTTCACAGTGAGAGCACGCAAGCGTCCATAGGAAAGCATTGTAAATGCTTTCCTATGCGACGGGCTGAATGCGCGCGCAGCTCTTGCCGCGCGTGCGCATTCAGCCGGCGGGGCGGATCGGAGGCGGAGAGGAGGAGGAGAGCTCTCCGCCCAGCGCTGGAAAAAGGTAAGTTATTACCCCTTTTCCCCTTCCAGAGCCGGGCGGGAGGGGGTCCCTGAGGGTGGGGGCACCCTCAGGGCACTATAGTGCCAGGAAAACGAGTATGTTTTCCTGGCACTATAGTGGTCCTTTAAGTATTGTGGGGGGGAGGGCGTTGAATACACCAAATTATTTAAAGGACACTATAGTCACCTGAACAACTTTAGCTTAATGAGGTTGTTCAGGTGAGAGCTATAGCTCCCTGCAGCCTTTCTCATGTAAACCCTGTATTTTCTGAAAAAATACAGTGTTTACATTGAAAGCTAGGAACACCTCCAGTTGCAGTCACTCAGAATGCCACCAGAGGGACTTCCGAGTTGATGGAGGCCTCCATCCACTCAGATTTGCTGTGCACGAGCATCCTGTGATTCAGTATCTCCTCCCACTGCATGCAGACACTGAACTTTCCTCATAGAGATTCATTGATTCAATTCATCTCTATACGGAGATGCTGATTGGCCAGGGCTGTGTTTGAATCATGCTGGCTCTGCCCCTGATGTGCCTCCTTGTAAGTCTCAGCCAATCCTATGGGGAAGCACTGTTATGGAGGCATGAGGGGCCCAGGGGGGCTAGATGGTCGTGTTAACACTATAGGGTTAGGAATACATGTAATTGCACTGGTGACTATAGTGTCCCTTTAAAGAAAAAGATAACTCTACAAAGAAAAACAAACAAATTAGCAAAACTGGTTTTAAAATTAGAAGATGATATACCGATACGGTAAGACCACCTGGCCCATTCACTTATCTACAAGCTGCCATCTTAAAGCCTAGAGCTTGGAAAACAGCCCGAGTACTCGTACTTGATAGTATTAAAGTCTCACTCTTAAAATATATGGGATGAAGGTACAACTTTCATAAACCCCCTCCTCTGTAAAAGCTGGGCCCAACCTTAAATTTGAGAGAATGTGATAAGTAGGAAGAAAATCTCATTGTTCTCCTGTGTTGATATCTGAACAAGTTAAAGGAATTAGGAGACTACAGTTTCTATATGCCTTGGTTAAAGGAAACCATCACTGACCAAAACAGAAATTACAGTTTAGTAGTTATACCCACAATTAAAATATGCATGCATCTCTTTCTGCATTTCTATTTTATTGGAAGTATATCTAAAAAACAGCATGCAAAAGCTGCAGTTCTTTTGTCTGCAGCCTTTGTAAGACCTCCCTTTTTCCCCGCAGACTTTATTTGGTTGTCCAATCACAGACTTCCCAATGCAGCTCAATGAGAAGCCTCTGTGCTGGAGCGGCGAGCTAATGTGCTAGCCCTGCATAGCAGTAGCACGAGAACTCCCTCTCGATAGCATTACATTCTCAGTCATAAACATACGGGTTGACGGAACAGCTTTCAGAAACCCTCTCTTCAGTTACAGCAGGGTCAAAACCTAAATTTAAGTGAATGTAATAAGTATTAAGAGAAGCCCCTGCTCTGATAACTGCATGAGTTAAGGGAATAAGGAGACCATAATTTCTTTTTTTTATGGAAAAAACATTAACATTTACAAAGCACAATTAAAAATATAAAATCATTATTAACATTGTAATGTTTTATTTTTCGTAGTGGGTCTCCAGCCTTATATTTGGCTAAAGATAGTGTGAACAAGAAATAATATTCCATTCACACGTGTAGCCGCAACACCAAATTATCTCAGAAATGCCAAAAAATATTAGATTGTACCTGTGAGTCATTACATTGTTAAATTAACCGGATTCTTGCCCCCGGTGCTGGACTTTTCCCAATTATGGATAATGTGTCACAATAGGTGCAGGTAGGTCCGCACACATAGATACAGTAATCCCAAATAATCCACAGAAAAATTATGTATACAAATAGAGTGCACATTTATTGATAAAAAAGTATGCATATCAAAAATTCATGGTATCATGCTGTCACTGCAGCCCTCAGAGATGCTAAAGGTAGTACAGGCATATCACACCAAAACACTGTAGTACACTGAGATTACACAAATTTCCCAGCAAAAGAGGAAAAAAAAGGTTTGGAAAATATCAATTAGCCGTACTACCTGCAACTGCCACACAGGGGAGAGACAACCCAGAAGACTACCCCGAAAAAGAGTGTGACAACGTTTCGCATCTTCCTTGGTGCTCTCTCTATTTTTGGGCCTCGAGGATTCTGCATTTTTTAGGAAGATGCAGCAGAGAGATCTGATTGTCTACTTTGTGTTCATTTTATTAATCTCTTATTATTTGATCTCTTGGAGGGATGAGAGGAAAGCCCCAACCTATTTTTTTTAATAACAATGTCTTTTCTCAATTTTATTTTCTCAATTTTTTGTAAAAACAAACATATATTTTGGAAAAAAAATTGTCATTCAGTGTGGTTAGGCATTTGTTTCAATCAAATGAAAAAAAAATAAAATGCTGCTTACTTTTATTTTAATTTAGCATTAATATTACAGTTATCAATGTACTCTTTTCTAGCTGGCTTTGTCCAGCTACCATATCATACTGAAAATTGGTCTGCAGCTCTCAATTTTGGGATTCTGAGCAGCATAAGCCTCTTATCCCCTTTTCACCAGCCTTCGTAATTTCATCATTACCTTACACGACCTAGAATGTTGACATTTTGCTCTCTTTTGTTATGCTACACATTCCAGTCAAACTGACTATTTTGTCTGCTGATTCCACCCACCCCCCCTTTTGTTCATAAGAACACATAGCTCATCATTCACTATTCCATAAGTATAGCTGCCCCATAAAATATATTGTATATTGTCCCTATCCTTAACATTACGTTCAGTATACTTGACGTCATTACTCTTTGAGCAGGCTTCTAGAGTTTAAGGTTTAGTTTCAAAGTAAGTTATGGTTCTAGTTAATTTTGCGGTTAACTGTCACACAACTTATTCATACATTTCCTGATGCACCGAAATAATCTTACCTTCCGTGATATTAATAAAATAAAAAGAAAAGTATGTTAAGAATGGGTGGGGAGGGAGAAGGTAGCCACAATACATGCTTATAGCTCATTTTACATGTATGAATGATGCATAGAGCCCTCTCAGATCACATGAAATTATTGGTTAATGGGTTAACATTAAGTCAATAATAGGGGTATGGAAAGTACAATCAACCCATGATCAATGCAACAAGCAATGCATCATGGTCTGCACCAAGTCTATGTTTTAAAAAAAAAAATCTTTATTTTTGAGAAGACAGCACTATTTTACATGCAAGGCACAATAATGTACATAATGGTAATTAGTCAGGCAAACAGTATACACTTTTGATGGCAATGTAATATATAATTTGCACATGATTGGTGTCCCAGAGATGGCTGTCAAACATGTTTTATATATGTAGAAACCAGAAATACGAAAAAGAGTAAAAAAAAGATATGAATGTCAACAGTCCCCTTTGCCACAGCTGAAGGGTGTGAGGTACATTGTTTTTTTTTTGTTTTTTTTTAACCATAGTCTCAGCATACCGGTTAACAATGGCAGGTATTAAGAATAGTATGAGGAGGAGCAGGGTTGGCATGGAGGACATTTTGGGTGAAAACCTGGATGGTATGACAGACCAAAGACTAATATTGGATTGCCTCACTGGATTCATGATAGCTGGAATGCATGTATTTGACCTGAGCTTTGCAATTCCCTGGTCTACTGTCAGCAATTCCCAGTAAGTAACCATGACACTGGCATGTGGACTAACGCATACAGAACAATTACTGCAAATCATGATAATAATTATACAAACTTGGCACATGAAATTCATTTAATGAAGACACTCCCTGTGACCAAAAAAAAACATGATAACATTGGTGATGTGTTAATTTGCTGAGTTTGCAATGTGCTACCTTTAATTAAAAGCACACCCAAATTTTCAAATAAACCTGTTTAGTTACTGTTAACACACAATTTTGTCTGCAGTCAGACAACAGGAAAGAAAGGGAGGCTATTACACCCAGGGTAGGGCCAACATGTCTACATGCCTAGCAACCATTACAATTTTAGATCTTTAAGAACTATCCTGAGCTGTTGAGACTATGTTTCAATATTATTGAAAAACAATGGGATTTAGTTCACAAGAATGGCAGCAGTACCAACGCAACCCAAGGTATCAGGCTTCCAATTACCCACATTATTATAAGTACTTTCCAAGCATTTTCAGAAATGGAGGTGGACTAAAGAGAATATCACTGTGTGGGTCAGTAGAAATCAACAGGAATTATGGGGATAGGCTTAGATTTGAACTTTTAGATGTGAACATTGTAAGTCTAGTCTTCTTATTGTTTTTATCAATTTCTCTATTTGTCATGCAGCTTTACAGTTGCTTGGGGTGCCCAAGTCTTCTCCGACCCCCACCTTTTGAGCTCTCAAAGGAATTTGTATTGACACTGGCAGAAGCCCAACTTTTGAGGGTCCACATACGATGAAATCCCAGGGTTTCCATAAATTATGCCATGTGTTTCTTATTTTCCCCAGAATGTTTAGTCAAACATCCCAGTCAGGCTGAACTCACGAATGCGTTGTAATTATATAGCACCTCCTTGTTTGCCTTGCTTTGTCTGCCAGAATGCCAGTAAAGGTGATATTTCACTTAACTATTAATGTGTCAGCAGGTATGTGTTCCACGCCTGCTGAGCTGAGACCTGTCACTGCAAGGTGATCTTGGGAATTATGTCCTCAACACTAGAATATTTAATGAATAAAAACCTCCTTACCTCTCACATTCTACGCCAAAATGTATTCTGCACATTCTCAGCCTTTCCCATCTAAACTAACACAACTTCTTAATAATTGGGATTACCTGAGTATCATGGCTTCCATGATAGCAGAGGTGTTAGAATTATATATCTCCCATTCCCACTCTGAATTTAAAGGTATCCAGACCACTTCATCTCAATGCCATGTCATCTCAATAAAGTGGTCCTTTAGTTTTAACTCTGCATTGTAAAATATTGTCGTTTAATAGATATGGCAATGCTTACATCGCAGCGTTCAATCTGGGAGTCTTTCTGAGTCAATCTCGGTTCTCACAGCTAAAATCTATTTGATTGGAGGAGAGCAGCATTGTCCCGCATGTGCATTTTATACCCTATGCTCCTCTATGAAAAGCACTGGATTGGACAGAAGAGAAGAGTCAGCATGATGTCGTCATAAGTTTCTTTAACTATACAAAACCACGTTATAAACACTCTATATAAAACAGGTAATAACAAATGATCTTCTCATATATTCCCTCTACTGAGACAAATTCCTAACCAGACCAGATATTTAGCCAGTGGCTACCCAAAGATAGCCAGGACTAAAACACACACCGCAAATAATAACTGCACAAACTGAATGGTAGACAAAGGGACAATGCCATAAGTTCAATTTAATTTGATTTAACTCT
>OW240915.1:253621319-253639605 GCA_933207985.1 Pelobates cultripes | reverse complement strand
ACACACACAGTTTCAGACAGTTACACACACAGTTTCAGGCAGACAGTTACACACACACACACACACACACAGTTTCAGGCAGACAGTTACACACAGACATACACTCTTATACTTACAGAAAGTGTGAGCTGGAGGAGTCCTTCCCTGGCTGGAGGTGGAGGTACAGGGATTTCTGCTTGCTGCACCTCCATGTGCAGCAGTTACAGCAGCTTGTAAAGGCTGTGTTAAGCCCCACCCCCGGTTAAGTCGTAGCTCCGCCGCTTCTTCCTCCCATGCGGCCAGTTCATGTTGCTGGTCTCTCCATGTGAGCTGTGTGACACCCCAGCTGCCATGGGGCACAGCCCACACAGCCCCCTCCAGCCCCAAGACCAGGGTCAAGGCACCCCCCTACCAGGTGGCACCCGGGGCGGACCGGTGAAAAGGCAGTGTTTACATGAAAATGCCTGAAGGGAGCTATTATACTCACCAGGACAATTACATTTAGCTGTAGTTGTTCTGGTGACTGTAGTGTCCAGTTAAAGAAACATTTAAAGCAGATACATATATCTTCTTTCAACAAGTTAGGTACAAGCTTGATAATAATGATATTTTTGTTAGGTTGAAAAGCTGATTGCCGTGGATTACAATAACATTTGGAGGCTTTTTCTACTTCTGTGCGTTGAACTTCTTGGCTGGGATTTGTTTTGTGAAAGGCTTGGTGGGAATTTGCACCCATAGAACAGGACAGCTGGCTTCTCATCTCTTTCTCTCCCCACATTGACTCAAACTTTAACTCAATTATAAGGATAAAAATGATATTATAACAAATATTCCATACAGCAGCGGTAGGTACTCCAGATGTTATCAACAACATCTCTCATAATGCTTGTAAAACAATAAAGCTGGAAAAATTATCAGGGAATGTGTAGAAGGATGCCTACCTCTGCTATTAGGAATAAATATTTTTACTGCCTAGTGGCACCTCCAGTGGCAGTCACTCAGTCTAGAGGTGTTTCCTCTGTCAATCCTTTAGTTGAATTAATGCATCTCTATGGGGAGATGCTGATTGGACAGCGTGGCGTTTGGCTCTGCCCCCTTGACGATCTCAGCCAATTCAATGCTTTCCCATAAGAGGCGGATCAAGGAAAAGCCAGCACCAGCGACGTGTTTTTAACACAATAGGGTCAGGAATACATTTATTTTATTTTTTTGGCATTCAAAATTTTTTTACATTTATTTTCAATTTTTGTTTTCCATTTAACAGTACATTTTTGTAAACAAATAAAGGAAATGGGAGAAGGTACAGTGAATACAACATGCTCATTGCATAGATATTGTTGTGTCTCGGAGGGGTAGCAGTGTCTGGGCCCACAGTCAATGCCTGGACATTGTTTTATTCCAGCTGTGTGGCTTTAGGTGTGGGTGCACCAGTATTCGTGTGCTTCTTGCTGCTACTCGGGTATGTGGTGTGTTTTAGCTGTCAGCTGTGTTTATTGGTGTGTGCCATGGGGTCGCTGTCTTGCGTGCGTTGTCATGTTATTTGCTAATTGCACGTGGTGTGTCCCCAGCCATAAGCTTTTGATCTATTACTTGGTTCTGCCGTGTATCTATCTTGCGTTGTAAATTCGTGCCGGTTATAGTCTTGGGGTGGTATTTTGGCTATGTAGCCTGCTGTGGGGTGGTATTTTGGCTGTGTATCCTGCTGCTTACTTGTCAATATCGTGTGTGTCCGTCTTTGGTGGACCTTTTGGCACTCTATTTACATGTGCTGTTTGGGTTACGATTCTTGTGTCTCTGTGTAGGGCTTGGGCTTGCTTGCCCTGTGCGGGTGTGTGGTGGGGGGGTAAGGAGGCGAAGAAGAAGAGGGGGGGGGAAAGGGGGGTATGGGGGGCAGGGCACGCAATGCCGGGCAACTCCGTGTGTCTAGGTAGGTGCCGTGTGGGTATCCCCACTCTCCTCCTCTCCTCTGTGGGAGCCCGATTGCGTAGCTCCTCTTGACAAAAATACAGTCCACGGGTACCAGGTCAAAGCACATTTGTCTGAGCGTCCTTGCAGGGAAGCAGTTATCGTTTCCATGTTGTGGGAATACATATTTTTATTCTTGACCCTATAGTGTTCCTTTAAAGGGTCTCTCTCTATGTGCAACTATACATATTACATGGTTTTTTTGTTTTATATATTTTGAAGACAAAGATGCATACACTATCCTTAACCCAGCATTAACACTTATCCTATGTGAACAACCCCAACCCTAAAGTTAACACTAACACTTCCCTCTGCGGACGTCAGTACAAATGTTTTCAGAGGGATATCCCAGTACATAATACTGTGACATTGCAGCATAACAGAGCAAACGGATATCATTCAGCCACAGTAATGCAAAGGCCTATACGGAGAGACTGCTTTGAGTGCAGCATGCAGTTCACCTGTCAGCCGGAGGCCACTAAATTTGGCTCCAGCTGACAGAGGGGAGGCCCAAATATTGATTAATAACTTGGCTTCCACGGTGTGGGCAGGAAAATAACACTGCTTATGACAAAATGAAAGCAAGCTCCATGCTAACCTAAGTCAGAAAGGGGTTAATGTAAAAAAATTATTATATCAATGCATTTATGTATTGCATAAATAGAGCAAGCCCTGCTTCTGTGTGTTTCACATATCACTAATACACACACACACATGTATTACAAATTACTAAGTAAAATCTGCTACCATATGTTTTATTTGTGGTAAAATAAAACTAAGTTTATTGGTCTAACCTTCTAATCTATTTTTTCCACATCTTTCCAATTAATATCTATAGTTTATGGAGTGCATCCAAACAGGTCAACATACTAATTTTTGGATTACATTAATGGGTCAAAACTATACCTAGAAAACAGGCATCTAGGGGAAATAAAAGGGACAATTGCATAACGAAAGTGAAAATTGAAAAAGGCCTAAATTTTTTTAAAAATAAATAAATAAAAAAACAGGGAAAACATGCATCTTGACAGATGGACTATTAAAATGAAATGTCTGTGACTCAGTCAAACCATTGTTTCTTTTAGTACCTTTCTGGTTTTTCATCTGTCACTTTTAATTAAGGACAGCTTGACAGCAGGAGTACCTTTTAAGTATAAGGTTTATCTGAAAGGTTCTTTTTTTTTTTAACAAATCTTCCTACAAAAACAAAACAAAAACAAACACATTTAAATTGGTGCATTATTGGGGAAAAGGCAATAGTTAATAAATGCAGGGATATCATATTTTTTATATTTCCTATTTCTCTTTCTACTTCTAGATGCATTTAGCTCTTATCACTTTATTCACAGCCTCACTGACAGTTTTATGAATGGAGGCGTTCTTTGCATTCACGGAGGATTATGGGGGGAAGGGATGTGCAAAGCATGCGTACACAGTGGTGGAACTAATCACAAGAGACCCTGGTGCAAAAAATAAATATTTTTTTTTGTAAAAAACATGTGCTTCCCTATAGAGCAGGGGTGGTCAGAAAGCAGATCTTTAGCTTCTTTACACCTCTCACGATGCTTTTCCAGTTGTGGATCTACCATTTGTCCATCCTTACAGGGTTGTATTTGTGGGCAGTGCTTGTATGTGCATGTGTATTTGTGTAGGTTTGTGAATGTTTGTGGGTTTGTGTATAATCTTGATGTTTAAATGCAGGGGTGTATTTGTGTGCAGTATAGTACTGCTCTGGACTGAAAGGAAGGGCAGACATGACTGCTGCCCAGTAGTAAGGGGATGGCACAAAGGTACAAACATTGTGGCAACTTGGAAGGGAATAAAAAGGAGAACCAGGGGAGGGGACTCACCAGTCGCCTAAAAGGAGTGTTGGGCTCAGGACGGGGATAAGGTAAAACAACTCCTACGCCCATTTGGGAACTGGGTGCAGGGATTTAACATTTTTGCGAGCATCCTGGCGTGGCGGTTCCCAGAAAGGCCCCCTCTCTGTTAGGCTATCTTGATTTAATTTTGGGGGGCTTATAAGGTCTATGGCGGGCAATGTTGGTTCCGCTGTGACCAACAATTCAGAAGATAGCGCTTATTTTGATAGGGCGTTGGAATTGTTGTGGGAAGCGGGGCGCTGTTAGCTAAGTCAGATATAGAGTCAGCCTTTTGCTTGCTGCCGGTTCAACCAGAGTGCTTCCACCTGCTGGGTTGTCACTTTCATGGGCTGTTTTACCACATGTGTTTGCCCATGGGGTGTGCGATTTTGTGCTCTTACTTCGAGGCGTTTTCTTCCTTCCTAGAGTGGGTAACGGTTCAGTGGTCGGGTTGGTGTTCACTTACGCACAACTTGGATGATTGTTTTGTTCGTCAGGTCGGCCGACTCGTGGGAGTGAATTGTTGGGTTAATTTCGGGCGGTCGCACGGGAGTTCGGGGTCCCGGTGTCAGAACAGAGGATGGTAGGCCCAGTTTCCACGTTGTCATTTCTGGGGATCGAGATCGATACGCTGCACATGATTTTTCGGCTATCAGATGACAAATTGGTAGTTCTCCTTGAGTTGGTGAACCAGGTGAAAGGATGCGAGGAACGTCCAATTACGTTGGATGAAGGTCCTGTTGGGCACTTGGCATTTGCGTGCCGAGTCCTTCCAATGGGTCCGGCGTTTTGTCGTTGTTTGTCGTTAGCGACGGTGGGCATTCGGGAACCCATCACTTCATCCGGGTCAACAAGCAGCTCTGGGAGGATCTGCAGGTATGGAGTTCATTCCAAGGACCTACAATGGGCATTCGTGTTTGCTGAGTTCTCCCTTTGTTTTTTTGGAGTGTTTCGAGTGGGGAAATTGGTGGCGCCCAACTTGCGGTTGGTGGCTCCTATGTTGCTGTGAGATGTTCGGCGGTCCAAGTCTTCGTTGGATCTCCAGTTGTGTCGATCCAAGACCGGCTAGGTGGGTCGCGGAGCATGGGTGCGGATTTGGGCCGCCGGGGCCCCTTTTGTTCGGTTTAGTTGGTCGGGGCTTATTTGTATGCAAAGCGGGGGGCGTCGTCGTCTCTATTGGTACATCAGGATGGGTCGCCATTGACGCGATACGATACCAATTCTCCTCATTGCTTCAGTTGGCGTTGCGTGCTTGTGGAGTGGACGCCTCTGGGTGTTCTGCTCACTTCTTTTAGATTGGAGACGCCACACAGGCGGGTGTCTTAGGTTATTCAGCGGATGTGATTGTTTGGGCAGATGGGACTCGTTTCCGGCTGTATCCTCTCTTCTCGGTCCCCTTTGTTATGTGTGGATCCTGGGCCACTCATATGCTTACTGGGCAGCTCGCAGAGCGAAGGTGAAGTCCTACAGCAGGAACTTGGGCTTCCCGGATAAAGTGGCCAGGGTTCGTGACGGGGGATTAGGGGGCTTTCCTGGGGTCAGTTTTATGACGAATATGTTGAACTTAGGAGGTTTGTGTCAGGGCTGGTAACTCTGGTGGTGCACATGGGTGGGAACATTTTGGTCCAGATGAGAATGGTAGATCTCATTCACATAATCAAGCAGGATCTGTCCCACAGTGTGGCTCTGTTTCGGGATCTCACGCTCGTCTGCTCCGAAATCGTTCCTCGCCCTTATTGGCGGGCGTTGCCGCACGCTCGGGGCCTCGAGCATGTGCGACGAAAGTTGAACATGACGGTCTATCGGTTTGTGCGACGGATGGGTGGCATGGTGGTCTGTCACGTGGACCTGGAGGGCGACAATGTGGTCTTAATGAGGAGAGATGGAGTTCATCTGATGGGGATTGGTCTGGAAATTTTTAACTTGGGACTACAGTCTGGGTTGGAGGTGGCGCTGGCTGCGATGCTGACCAAAGGGGTTAGTCTCGGTTGACACTGCGGTGGCGGTGCTCCTGGCCAGCGAAATGGAAAATAATGGGAAACGAGGAGTCGGCTTGGGGAGTCCAGCCTGCCAAGGGCTGATGGCGGTAGGCAGGTTGATACAAACTCTGGACAAGGAAGTAGTACCTGTCTATTGGGGGAAGTTACAGCTGACAGTTGGATAGAATGCTGGTCCGTTAAAAAGTTGTAAAATTAATAAAGCTGTGGCCGTTTGCCTTTACCCATATTTTTGGTCTCATGTGTTTTGTTGAAGGCAACGGGGGGAGAGGATTGGTCAGCAGTCATGGTACTTGGATGCAGGTGTGTGTTTGCAGAGTTAGTGTCGCAGTTAGTGTTACAGATACACACACAAACCCCTATACTGACACACACACAGATAACCTTACTCCAAGTCCAGCTCTCGCTCCTCTAGTGTGAACTTTAAATGTCTCCCTTGGGCTCCAGTGAGTCTGCCTGCTGTTTCATGGTAATTACTGGTGGTGGTAGCATGGCCAGGAAGGGCCCCATAGAGCCTGTATGGGCAATGGACATTGGTGGGTCCCCTGACCCACTGGAGCTCTGGTGCAGTCACTCTAGCAGCACCGCCAGTAGTTTTGTGTCTGTGCATACATTTCATGCAGAATTCTACAAGTTTGACAGCAAAGCTATACAAGTCTATAAAACATGTTTAGAGGAATCTGGGACTCTCATTGCATTTGTGAATGTTAAAAAGCTTTTTTTTTTTAAAAAAACCAACAACAACAAAAACTTACCTGCTGTTCACACTGGGGCAGACATCATACTGACTTACTGGAACCGCTCCTCCTACATTGAAGTCTTTAGATCTAAAGGCTTCTGTACAATCCATCATTGGGGACATGGTCACAAATCACCATGATCTGCCAATCAAATGTCTCTCATAAAGATGCATTAAATGCAATGTTAGTCAATGTGAAGCAATAGTAGCATTCAGTGTCATAATGACACCCGTGATGACACAGAAAATTAATATTTCAAAAATAGGTCTTCAGGAAAATTGCTTCTAGTAGCTAGTTGTCTGACAGCCACTAGAGGCATTTTTCCGAGGCAAAGTGTTAACATTGCTATTTCAAAGAAACAGCAATGTTTTGCATGTCCATTTCCAGCAGCTATGCGCCTAAAGCACTACATTAAATATAGTGGATTTGGTACTTGGAGTGTCCATGCATGCAGTCCTTACAAATTGGTAATCTAAATACCATATGTGCAATAAGTGTACGTTTTTAGAGTGACCTTTTAAGCAGTATAGAAATTGCAATTCTACAACAGCTGCACTTTTGATCATTTTGAATTATACCCCTAAGTGCATTAGAATCACCTTCAAAAACCTACATTTTATATTTATACAAAATCCTGAGCCACAAATCATGTTGTTACCATGTAATATTAATTGCATTGGGTATGTACACACACATACAACACAACACATACCTATCTTTTCTGCTTCATCCTAAAACCTTGGCAGGAAATCCCCCTTGTGCTGCCTGCATTATGAGGTCATCATTTACATCAAAATTGAACTCACTCTTGTGATATAAATCAGATGGTTAAACTAGACACAGATGGTCAAGTTGAGCCTTGTGTGTCTGAGATGTAGATTACGTTTACACTGATGTCATTTTAAGGTCAAAGGGGAGATGTATTATTTCAATCCTTTGTTTATTATAAAAAAAAAAAATACTATCATATCCCTCAGCAACACAGCAAGTTCGCAAAAAGCAATCACACCTCCAGGGCACACAGTGCATTATACTTGCTGCCTTTACTTTATTTTGTAATGGTTTGCTATAGGCAGGTAATGGATGAGCTACATACAAGTTCCATCATGGGTGATTACATGAAGATTTTAAAAATAACTAATTGTCTGCTCATGTAATCCTCTTAAAAATGCTCCACAATTGCGTTTTTTTTTTCCTTAGTATTAAAGAAACATTAGAGAGTCAAACAAAAACATGTATTCCTGGCCCTATAGTGTTAAAATAACCATTTAGCCCCCTTAAAAGGTAATAAAACTTAACTTACGACCCGATCTACCTCCTTGCTGACCTCATCAGATTTTATGATTATTAGCCAATTGGATTAGCTGAAATCTGTAAGTTGGCGGGACATTTGCTCTGGTGAGTATAATGGGGCTTTTTGCAGTAAACACGTTCTTTTCAGAGAAAAGGCAGTGTTTACATTACAGACTATGGATACCTCCACTGGCCACTCCTCATATCAGTGGGGTACCTAACATGGTCGCAGGGGTTGCAGCTGCGACCAGGCCCCTTACTCCAGGGGGCCCGTCCGCAGCCACAACTCCAGCGACCGTGGGCCGCCTAGATACTGGCAGATTGGATGTGCTGTTGCCTCCTGCCTATGTGTAGCATGGCCAGGCGCTCTGTCAGGAAGTGCTCACTAAGAGAACACTTCCTGTCAGACCGGGATGTAGACCCCCGTTTTCCTCCTGTCATAGAGGGGTCCAAGAGGTGGCATGCTGGCCACCTAATGGACACCCCCCAGCGGACGCATGTGTTCCCTGCAGAGGTGGCGAGGGAGCAGTGTTCTCCCTGCTCTGCACCCTCGCACACCGTTTGCTGATGCCGGGAGCCAGAATATGAAGTCATATTCCGGCTCCCGGCATCAGTAGACAGCCCGTGCGGCGCGAGGAGCAGAGTAGGGAGAACACAGCTCCCTCGCCGCCTCTGCCGGGAGCACAGCCGCCCGCCTCACTGAAGCCCCACTGGACCCAAGGGACAGATCCATGCCAGCTCTCCAGGTAGGGAGGCTGGGTGGACATTTTTAAATTTTAAAAATATGAATAATATGTGTGTGTGTGTCTGTGAGTGTGTGTCTGTCTGTGAGTGTGTGTGTGTGTCTGAATGAGTGTGTGTCTGTGAGTGAGTGTGTGTATATATGTCTCTACATGTCTGTGTGTGCGTGTGTGTGTGTCTGTATGTATGTATGGGTCTCTGTGTGTGTGTGTATATGTGTTTGTATGCATGTATGTATGTGTGTGTCTGTATGTATATCTGTATGTCTGCACGTGTGCGGGGGGGGAGGGCAGGGCAATTTTCGCACCCGGGCCCCGTGGTTTCTAGTTACGCCTCTGCCTCATATGGCTACTAAACGTGCTTCCTGGGGGCAGTGCTGCACAGTGTGTAGCACTGCTATTTAGTGTCTCCAACCTCTGCATGGAGACACTGAACTGATTCAATAAATCTCTATAAGGAGATGTTGATGGGCCAGTGTAGGTTTAGGCTCTGCCCCCTGCCCCACCTCTTATGGAAAAGCATCATGATTGGTTTAGATCATAACTTCTGATCATGTCAGCCAAGCAGGCAAATCAGGGGCAGAGCCAGCAGCAGCTGACTGGAATAAAAGTAAGATTTTACCTTTATTTGCTTAATTGTGTTGCAGAGCTAATCACATATCTATTTTGTTCTTTTTGGGAAATAACAAAAGTGCACATTTCCTGACATTGCATGTTAAATTTACCTGTCTCTTCACATATATTCCGGAAGTCATTGCCAGCTTATGTATTTACTACTGCACATATATAAAGAATGTTAAAAAAAAAATAAGGGGGGCGGCGCCTGACCAGCAACCTGAACGGTCGCACACTGAGAGTGCTCCTGCCACACACGCTGTAAAATAAGCACTTCGACCCAAATCGAACCCTGGAACTATGCCAGGGCACAATAATCGAGAAGGGGGCACCCAGGCGATCAGTCTGACACCAGACACAACCGACATCAACGACCGTAACTCGGAGAAGACACTTCGCGGCCTACAGGAGATGGCGGCAGGGAGAGACGGTCGCTCTCTCCGACCCAGAACCAGGGCAGCAGTGACACTGAGTGACAGCCTAACCGGACCGGCGGGGGTAATCCTGGTCCACCACCCTAAAACAACCGGGCCAGAGCAGACCCACACTGCACACCCGCGGGAGCGACACCCCGACACACTGAACAGCACAATGGAAGACGCCATGTGCGCAGTGGAGCGAGACACAGAAATACTGGATTACTCTGCCAGGCTGAACATCTTAGAAGCCTTTTGGGCGAAGCTAAAGAGCCGGGCACAGCTGGTCAATGACAATTCTGGACCACAGAGGGAACAACAATCTAAGCAACCCCTCAACAAGCGAGTTACCCCTCAACCTGCCAATGCCCCCAAATGGCGCCGCAGAGGGAAAAGCCTCCCGCATTCAAGAAACCCCATGAAAAGATCTTACACACATCGGAAAAGATACAAAACGCGGCAACCCCTGCATACGCCCAGCAGCCAACCGAGACAAGCAGGTCAGCTGCGAAAGGCACACTGCACTAAAGCACACAGGAAGCAGACAAAGCCACAGAGGGACCAGCAGACCTTAAGAATGGCAACACTGACCCGTCCTCTACTTGCTGATACCAGACGGAGCGGAGGAGCGGTCACGGCACTAGGTACCTGGAACCGGAGGGCCCCGACACTTGAGAAGCAGTGGAGAAGGCAAGAAAAGAAGCCCAAAAAGGTGGTAAAACCAAGTCAGACCAACAACAGCACTCAATCACGACAGGGAAAATCTCCAGAGCTCAAGCAGCGCCCGAGATTGAGACACACCTGGGCACTCGAACGGGACTGTGACATACCTGCGATGGGAGTTGGCTGACCGGAAACTTATCACTGCAGATGAGATAGTCGTTTATACCTCATACTGCCCATGTCAGTGACAGGTGATGGCTTATTGATCCTATATGTCTTTTCAGCTAATTTTTCTCCAACGTGATACATGCTAGCTGTGGGGGTAATTATAAATCAATAACACATGCATCAAGCGTCACAGAATGCTAACACTGCCACTACGCCCTACTTTTAGCCTAACACACGTTTAATGCATAACGAAGAGAAATACCCACATATTAAATCTGAACTTCGATTTAATCACGTTACTTTTCTTTTAAAACCGTGCAGATGTATCTAGATGCTTAGTTTGCCCTGGCATATACCTCGCTGAAATGGTGCAGTAACATGTTATGAGGAAAGCTATTGGTGGTCTCACTAATTAGCAGACCGACACTAATCTTTAACACTTCAATCTCCTATGTGTTGCAATGTTCTAGCTGTTAAATGATCATCACTTGTTCCTTCTAATGTTAGCAGGCCAGGCCCACAGGCATATATAGACCAAACTCGTTTCTATCATGTACACTCACATAACCCGACTATGCCTATCATTTCTGTTTTATAATATATTAAATATAAAAATGTGCTGAAGCAGCAAAATGAAGCAAGTGATAACTCATGAAGATTAATATCATATGTATTTTGTTTCATTGAGTTTTATGCATGTTCTTGCACTCATTATTGTGACGGTGCAAGACGACTTGTCCACTTAAAATAAAGAATTTAAATAAATAAATAAATAAAATAGCTTACTACTATTAAAGCTTTTACTACTTATTAGATTTATTAGCACATATGAATAAATACCCGTTTTTTGCAATAATTGAAAGGTGGATATTTATTGATTTATTTTTGGTCTGGCTGTTTTCTGTGTACACCCAAGCCTTTATTATGGGTTTGAATAAAGCTCTACGGTAAAAGCACTAAGGTGAAGAAAATGGCTATGTTTCCCATTATGATTGAAGGAACAGCAATAGGTTCCCAGCTGGAAATGGGATGACAGTGTATATTCTTTGTCCTCCCAGCGAACAGACTGTGTATTTTCCAGTCCAGCAGCTAACGGACAATTTGTTCTTATTCCTGCAGTGCAGGCTCCCTTCTCTGCCTATTAGAACTGGAGAGAAGGGGATCCTAGTATAATCAGCCTATTAGAACTGGAGAGAAGGGGATCCTAGTATAATCAGCCTATTAGAACTGGAGAAAAGGGGATCCTAGTATAATCAGCCTATTAGAACTGGAAAGAAGGGGATCCTAGTATAATCAGCCTATTAGAACTGGAAAGAAGGGGATCCTAGTATAATCAGCCTATCAGAACGATGAGAACGGGATCATCCAAGTATAATCAGCCTATCAGAACTGGAGAGAAGAGGATCCTAGTATAATCAGCCTATCAGAACGATGATAACGGGATCCAAGTATAATCAGCCTATCAGAACTGGAGAGAAGGGGATCCTAGTATAATCAGCCTATTAGAACTGGAGAGAAGGGGATCCTAGTATAATCAGCCTATCAGAACGATGAGAACGGGATCATCCAAGTATAATCAGCCTATCAGAACTGGAGAGAAGGGGATCCTAGTATAATCAGCCTATCAGAACGATGATAACGGGATCCAAGTATAATCAGCCTATCAGAACTGGAGAGAAGGGGATCCTAGTATAATCAGCCTATTAGAACTGGAGAGAAGGGGATCCTAGTATAATCAGCCTATCAGAACTGGAGAGAAGGGGATCCTAGTATAATCAGCCTATTAGAACTGGAGAGAAGGGGATCCTAGTATAATCAGCTGATCAGAACTGGAGAGAAGGGGATCCTAGTATAATCAGCCTATTAGAACTGGAGAGAAGGGGATCCTAGTATAATCAGCCTATTAGAACTGGAGAGAAGGGGATCCTAGTATAATCAGCCTATTAGAACTGGAGAGAAGGGGATCCTAGTATAATCAGCCTATCAGAACTGGAGAAAAGGGGATCCTAATATAATCAGCCTATTAGAACTGGAGAGAAGGGGATCCTAATATAATCAGCCTATTAGAACTGGAGAAAAGGGGATCCTAATATAATCAGCCTATTAGAACTGGAGAGAAGGGGATCCTAGTATAATCAGACTATCAGAACAACGTGACGGAGAGAAGTAAAAACCAAACAAACAAAACACCATTCACACTGAAGCTATCTGATACGAGGGGACGATGAACTCCTTTTTTGTCCAACATTAAAAAGGCTATCCAGACCCTTAAAGCATTTTATCTAGCGGAACACCGTGCACGTCTATTGCGCAATTAGTTGAACAGGTCTATTGCATGAGGATGTTATGTGCGCAATGGCATCACACGTGGGATGCCTACTGGACAGGTCAGGGATGTCTCCTGATCCCGGAAGTGCACTATGGCTAATTATGCTGGAGGTTTAGTTTCCCCATTTAAGAAATTATTATAAATTTTTTATTTCATTTTTCTTTGATGATTTCTTTTTATTTTTATTTTACCTACATACTGGTATTATTTTGTTTTTCCTGTCTACTGCCCTACCAGGGTATTTATATGGTGCTGTATACATATGGTCAGCACCAAAACACATATTTTGAATGTATTAATTTATTAACTAATTGTTTAATTGTTGTATTCAGTCTGGTGTGAAATAGCTTGACCCTAATCAGGGTCGAAATTTTACTGTGTTGTTCTGCTGGTTCCAATAAACATACCCTAAAGCATTGGCATGCCTGGACCTTCTGGTTTATAAGGTAGGGCCAACAGGTCGTCAGATTCAAGCACAGACCTGTCAAGTCACACAGTCACACTATGTAACACAACTTTGCCTCAGTATTCCTGATTATCTGACAGAATGCACATTTATCTGCACTAGAAGTGCACTTTAAATCAATTTCATAACATTTAAAGGGACACTACAGGCTCAATGGCCAATAGAGATCATCTGAAGGGTGCAAAGCTGCGTTTTGCAGTGCATGGTCACTAGCCTCCCAATGCATTTCTATGGAAAAATCTCAGTGATCTCAGCCAAAGGATGACAGCGTGGTGACTGGCACTGCGAGGGAGAAAACGACCCCTTTTTTTTGTTTTGTTTTTTAACAACCTACAGGTGTGGGCCAAGGACCTAAGCGACTTCCAGGGATATAGCATTTCTTTAAGCCATACAAGAGTATTTTAGCTTCTGTATGTTGGCAACCCTGCTGGATAACTTGTCATGGTGCACATGCATGCTGGTATGACACACCCATGTGTATGTGGGTAGACACATACTGCATCGTGAAAACGCCAGCCATGCCCCTACCAAACCCGTCAATTTCCTGATATCAATACTGCTGAAGCTGGCACATGCAAACATTGTTTTAACAGGATTCCCTCCAATGGCCATTGGAGCAACTAAATGACCTCCATTTGTCTAAATATACATAGGGATTAAGGAGAGAGCGCAGGTAACTTTTTCTTTTCTTTGGTTTTTACTATATATTGGGACTGATGTGTACTGTAGTCATTGCTGCCGGCCCAGTAGTGATGGGAGTGAGCGCAGGACTTCTCTTTTTGTAATTGTTTTAACAGGAAACATTATTCGAAAGTACCAAACCCTTTTGTCAAACTCCCTAAATTTTGGACAAATAAGCTCATGAAAGAAAACGCATTTGTGTGCGTATTGTTTAGTCACATTTAATCTGTCAATCTTTTGACAGATGATGAGCAAATCACATTACAATGCACAATGAAAATAGCAAACACACCTCTAGAATCGTTACCACAAAGAATAATGGGCATCGTGGAGCAGATGGTAAGAAATGTAGTTGGCATCTGGCATGCCACTATTATAAATAAAACCTTAACATGGAGGGTAATGGACTGCCAGGATTCAAAAGCAAAACAGTGAAAACCTATAACCAACAACAAAGTTAAAAACATCTTAAACTTATATGGAAACAATGGGGTAAAAATGTCCCATTATTTTAAGATATTATATAGATAATGTAAAGAGTGACCCTTTAAGCCCTTTTTTTTTTTTTTATTATTAGTTTGCATTATTGTTTATTTTTGTCATTATTTATTAAAGTGAGAATTCAATGTGAATCTCAAATTTAAGGCCAAGGTAGCGAAATGGAAAGCATAATTCAGCTATTTCAACCTTAAATTTGAAGTTCACTTTGAATGCTCAATTGAGTGCATAACCCTGTATACGTGTTAGTTTACACTTTGAAAAACCTAGAACAGAGCTTTATCCTGCATCTTAAAACGGCACTTTAAGGCAAATTGAGGGTCATAAAGTAAAATAAATAAAAACCTGGTGGGCTTCATTAAGTCTCAAGGCCTTCAGTTGTCCATCCCTAGACTAGACCAGCATGATGTTTATGAGAATTTAGTTCTGTCTCTATACAATCAGATCTTACAGATGACTCAAAAAAGAGACTGTCTAAATAACTACAAAACGAAAGAGCTGAAAGTCAAACACAATAAAAGAATATTATGACAGGGTGGGATTAGTGGAGAGTATGGCCTTCAGCGTCTACATCCAACACAGTTTATCTTGTTGTCTTTAACATTTTGCAATACTACTTGTCAAATTAGAATTTGCTTCATCTTTCAACTTTAGGTCGAGAGATGTCAATGAAAAACACTACGTAAAATTAAAGTTATGCAATGGACGGACAAAGAGTTATTGCAAGAACAACGTGACCCTTTTCAGTTAAATGCCAACACATGCAAAATGTAAATATATAAAACGGGAGCATCTCCCAAATACCGTCTGTGGACAGAGATTAGTGGGGTTTTTTCCAGAAGAATGTGATTTATCTATCTTTTTTTCCCGTATGGCCTTGGCCAAGCTTATAATGTTCTGCTCTTTTTATTACACAGAAATAATCCAGATGGTTTATGTTCACGTATATTTTTGCAGGGTGTTTGTTTTCTCACTGAAGTAAGCCATATACAGAAAGAATGTGGGGGGAAAATAACTTCTAGGAAATTACGTAATCACAGTAGGATTAAAAATCTAACAAGGTGCTTAAGACTACAATGTTTAGAGATAAATTGGATCAGAAATTGTTTAGACATAAGGCATGTAGAGGGTAACCCTTCTATTTGTCATTAAATTAAAGCAGAAGTTTGCGAGTCGTATCTTTAAGCTTAACGTATTGAAGTTACTATGGATTAAAATAACTAAAAAATGCAATAGCACATTGTATGTTGATGATGGGTTCATACAAAGAATGAAGCTTACATTGTAATTTCCAGTAGGATAAGAATATAAAACCACATGCAGTTTCAAGGTAATGATCGGGTATGTTTGACATTACTCTACTGATTCTTTTCAACATCATTGCTCTACATCAAGTGATGCTTTAAAGCACACTCTAAGCACCATAACTCCAAAATGTCTACAGTAGCGATGATGGAAGTTAGTGAATAATTTTAAAAAGTCTGGGACGTGGGGACAGAGGCCTACCCGGGAGGGGAGCTAGGCGGACGGCCGCTGCCTCGCTTTCTGCCCCGGCTGATACTAAACTACAGCGTACTTGGAGACCCCCGGCCCCGTTCACCCCCCCCTATGGACCGGCGGGGGTTATCCCGGTCCCCACCAGGCCAGTTACCACCTATGCAGCCCACCTGAGCAGATCAACGCCTAAAGCAAACACTGCAATGCGGCCTCACCAAAATGGCCGACAGCTGCGCAGCACTTCCACTAGCTACCAAGGGTGAACCGTCTGTGGTGCGCTGCAGCATTGCCCGTGAACCTCACAATCTGAGCTGACATCATGGGGATTTCCACAATGCCCTCGACCTCCGCTGTGCACACTCCTGGATTATAATTGAAGACCGGCATAATCCACAGTGGTCTGTGTTTCTTTCACTTACCCACACTGCGGCTGCAATCCCTAGGAGCGGGCGCGGTGCCTGCCTTAACTGAGTGCGCCTCACCAACGCTTCCCAAATCGACGCCAGCGACCAGCACTGGAAGTTCATTTAGGGAAATCATCCCCAGACGCCGACTCCATTTTACTGCAGGCCGCACCTGGACAATGCCTATACCTGTTCAACAACCGGGAAGCCTGTTAATACCGGTGGGCAGACGCTGCGCCCCTTGGCGGGACTTAGGGAATCAGCGGGCCACCTGGGTGCACAGCGGGGACTTACCTTGTATTTTGGCATAGGCTGCCTCTCTTATCCTCTGCATCGTCAGAGCCAGCGGCACTCTCAGTTTTAAACGATATGCAACATCTAAGGCACGCACCGTGTATTATACCAATGATAGCCCCAACAGTTTCCACTTGGGCTGCATTTACTGATAAGCATACATCCCCTCAGTTAATGTTCACGTAGTGTTTGTTTATTTTCATGCCTTCTGCTGACTGCTTAATATGTGACATCATGATTGGTGGTATCCTACCTGCATACCTATGTTGGCTAAGCTTATGACCTAAAAACTCAATAGAAATGTCAGTATGTTTACCTGTATTAGTATCTCATATGTCATAACTTATAACTGACAAATTAGATTAATGATCTATCCAAGCCTGTTTAAACGCTAACGAGTCGTTGCATCTGAATGTTAGACCTCTTAATTATCGTTACCCTTCCTATTTAAAAAATGTATGCATACCCTACATGCCACAATACTGTTATAAAATTATTTTGGAAATCGAGCCTGCTGACGCTGTTGTGGCGATACAGGCACTGTTGTACCTATCTGCATACCAAAAATAAAGAATTAAAAAAAAAGAATAATTTAAAAAAGTCTAGTAAGCTGTGAACTTGGATGCTTATGTGGATGAATGAACTTTTTTTTTTTTTTTTAAATTCTTAATTTTTTAACATGCAAGAGGTAACTTACATGCTTGAGACCAGTGGCGGCTCTAGACTTGGCGAGGCCTTAGACGAAACTCATACATGAGGCCCCCACTAACACCATTATTGGAAAAAAATAGCAGTTGACTTGTGCGTGTATAAGAAGCTGTAGATATATTGAAGGGCGGGCTTGCAGTACTGGATATAGAGAGTGACATAGTGTAAGGAGGTGGCATAGTGTGAGGGGGTGGCATAGTGTGGGGGGTGACAGAGTAAGAAGGGGGTGACATTAGTGTGAGAGGGGTACATTAGTGTAAGGGGTGTGACAGAGTAAGAGGGGTGTGACAGAGTAAGAGGGGGGTGACAGTGTGAGGGGGTGACATTCGTGTAAGGGGTGTGACAGAGTAAGAGGGAAGAGACAGAGGGGGGAGACCTAGTGTGAGGGAGGGTGACATAGTGTAGGGGGGGTGACAGAGTGAGAGGAGGTGACAGTATTAGGGGGTGACAGTGTGAGGTGGGGTGATGGTGTTTGGGGAGTGACAGGGTGGGGGGTCAAAGGGTGGGTGACACAGTAAGAGGTGGGGTGATAGAGTGAGGGGGTGACAGGTGAGGTAGCAGGGTGAGAGGGGGTGACAGGTGGGGTGGCAGGGTGAGTGACAGGGTCAAATGTAGGGTGAGAGGGGAGGCAGGGTGAGGGGGTGACAGGTGGGGTGACAGTGTGACGTGGGGTGACAGTGTGTGGGGAGTGACAGGGTGAGGTGAGAGTAAGGGGGGTGGCAGTGTGGGAGTCACAGGGTGGGTGACAGTAAGAGGTGGGGTGACAGGGTGAGGGGGTGACAGTGTGAGAGGTGGGGTGGCAGGGTGAGATGTGGGGTGAATGGGTGAGAAGGGGTGGCAGGCTGAGGGGGTGACAGGTGGGGTGGCAGGCTGAGAGGGGGTGACAGAGTGAGGGTGGCAGGCTGAGAGGGGGTGGCAGAGTGAGAGGGAGTGAGGGATGACAGGTGGGGTGGAAGGGGGATGACAGAATG